>JAIXND010000773.1:69246250-69768692 GCA_023646645.1 Varanus salvator macromaculatus
GGAGATTTACTTGTTCTTCACAGCAGTGACAGCAATTTTCTTTTTCTTTTCTCTTTGTTGCTACCACTGCAACATCTCAAATTTAGGTTGGGCTTTTCCACATTCATTTAATGTGGATGAATAGTGTTATCTAGAAGTTTGTGGTTGTCAGGGGCTTGCTGGTTAACAGTGGTGCATTCCCCCACCCTTTGCATTTGTTGCTGCTGTTGTTGTTACCATTACAAGCAGCAGCAGTGATAGCAACTCCCACATGTTGCTTCCTGGGGACCTTCATGTTCCCCCACAACACACATGGACACATAATGTCCTATCAGAAGAGATTATATAGGAGCACAATTTTTTTCAGGTGCATTCTTACAGGTACATTATTTCTCCAAGAATCAGATGAAATCTGAGAAGAACTGAGTTGCACTGGGTCATTTTTGATGTTCAAGTATACCTGAGCTTCATTTAAAGCAACCAGAACCAAAGATGGTCCAAGTACAAAATGATGTAACTAATCAGAAATGCAGACATTTTTTTCCTCTTCAGATTCAACTTTTGAGCTTGTTTCTCTAAAACACTGATAATTTATTTATTTATTTATTTATTTAAAATTTATATGCCGCCCCTTGCAATAGCCTCGGGGCGGCTTACAGCATAATACAATACATTATTAAAAACATATAGCAAATTTTAAAACTGGCCCATCTCAGGTTATTATATAAAAACATGAACAAAAATAATAACAAGTTTAAATTAAACTTAAATTAAACATAAATTAAACATTAAACATAAATTAATTAAACATAAATTAAACATAAATTAAACATAAACTAAACCAAAACATAAACCTAAATTAACAATAATATTAATTAAAATATTGTCTAAATAAAAAGGTCTTCGCCTGGCGCCGAAAAGCAAATGACGGCGCCAGGCGAGCCTCTCTGGGGAGCGCATTCCATAAATGGGGCGCCACTGCTGAGAAAGCCCTCCTCCGGGTACTCACCCTCCTAATCTCACGCACGGGGGGTTCCCGGAGGAGAGCCTCTGTCGCTGATCGTAAGGGGCGGGAGGGCATATATGGTCGCAGGCGCTCCTTTAGGTAACCAGGGCCCAAGCCGTTTAGGGCTTTATAAGTAAGAACCAACACCTTGAATTGGGCCCGGACTTCAATGGGGAGCCAGTGGAGCTGACGGAGAACTGGGGTGATATGAGAACCACGCCCAGTCCCCGTCAGAACCCTGGCAGCTCTATTTTGCACCAATTGAAGTATCCGGACCGTCTTCAAGGGAAGCCCCACGTAGAGCGCGTTACAATAATCCAACCGGGAAGTCACCAACGCATGTGTCACCGTCGTCAGGCAATCGAACTCCAGGAAGGGACACAGCTGATGTATCAGCCGAAGCTGTTGGAAGGCGCTCCTCGCCACTGCTGACACTTGAGCAGTCAAGGTCAGCTCAGGGTCGAGGAGCACTCCCAAGCTGCGGACCCCGTCTTTCAGAGGGAGTGCAACCCCATTCAAGACTAGGGTCAAGTCCCCTACACTGTAGCCAGACCCACCTACCAACAGGACCTCCGTCTTGTCTGGATTGAGCCTCAGTTTATTGGCCCTCATCCAGCCCATTACCTCGGCCAGGCACCGGTTCAGCACAGCCACCGCCTCACCTGGATTGGTGGAAAACGAGAGGTAGAGCTGGGTATCATCCGCATACTGATGATTCCGCAGCCCACACCTCCTGATGACCTCCCCCAGCGGTTTCATGTAGATGTTAAAAAGCAAGGGGGACAAAATGGAGCCCTGCGGAACCCCATGGCATAGCTGCCATGGCGCAGAGCCATAGTCCCCCAGCACCACCTTCTGGTATCGGCCATTGAGATAGGAGTGGAACCACTGCAAAGCAGTGCCTCCAACCCCCAATCCCGCCAGCCTCTCCAGAAGGATACCATGGTCGATGGTATCGAAAGCCGCTGAGATGTCAAGAAGGACTAACAGGGACGCACTCCCCCTGTCCCTCTCCCGGCATAGGTCATCGTACAGGGCGACCAAGGCGGATTCAGTGCCAAAGCCGGGTCTGAAACCGGACTGAAATGGGTCCAGATAATCAGTTTCCTCCAAGAGTGCCTGGAGTTGTCCCGCCACCACCTGCTCCAGCACCTTACCCAAAAACGGGATGTTGGCCACCGGTCTATAATTGGCGACCACCTCTGGATCCAGGGAAGCCTTCTTTAGGACTGGCCGGACTACCGCCTCCTTTAAGGGGGCCGGCACCCGGCCGTCTCTCAAAGAGGCGTTGACCACCTCCAAGATCCAGGGTTCAATCCCGTCCTTGGCGGTCTTTAATAGCCAAGATGGGCACGGGTCCAGTAAACAGGTGGTTGGGCGTACCGATCCAAGCACCTTGTCCACATCATCGGGCCGCAAAAACTGAAAGTCATCCAATAACGTGGGACAAGCAGGCATGGTTGGTCCCTCCCCAAAAGAATCTGTATCAAGAGTGGAGTCCAGCTCATGACGAATCAGAGCAACTTTCTCCTGAAAATGCGTGGCAAACTCGTCACAGCGGGCTTTCGAGGGTGGCACCAGTTCTTTATCGGGGCCCGGTCTCGTCAACCCCTGCACCACCTGAAAAATCTCCGCTGGATGGCATTGTGAGGAGGCAATGGACGCGGAGAAGAATCGCTTCTTCGCCGCCCTCACCGCCACAGCATAGGCGCGATAGTGTGCTCTAAGATGTGTTCGATCGGACTCATCACGAGATTTCCTCCACCTGCGCTCAAGCCGTCTCCCAACCCGCTTCATCGCCCGTAATTCCGATGTATACCAGGGAGACGAACGGGCTCTGCCAGGGTGGAGAGGGCGCTTGGGAGCGATCGTGTCGATGGCCCTGGTCATCTCCCCATTCCATATTTCGACCAGGGCCTCCCCAGGAGCGCCAGCCTTGCCAGCCGGAAAATCCCCCAGAGCCCTCAGGAATCCGTCCGGATCCATCCGACTCCGGGGGCGGACCATCACAATCTGGTCCGCACCCTTACAGAGGGAGAGGCCACTCTCGAGCTCAAACCGCACGAGGAAATGATCTGACCATGACAAGGGCGTCAAACATACATTCTTCACCCTCAGATCACCTCCTTCCTCGCCCGTCGAGAAAACCAGGTCCAAAGTGTGTCCACGTTCATGTGTCGGGCCGGTGACATGTTGAGACAGCCCCATAATGTGCCCCATAATGTGAGGAGAGAATGTGTGTAGAGTGGCTGACAAGTCCACTTTCTAAGTCTAGGAAATGTTTTGCTAATCATTTGGAGAATGGTAAAAATATGTTGGCCATTCTTTCAACATCACCAGACTTGATGGGGTTTTCAATCATAAGTTTCTAGCTGCCATATTGGTCCTCCTGAAACTTTACAGCTTTCTTGCCATGATACAACTCAATGAAGTGCACCTTCTTCATACACATTGTCCCCCAAAGGAGCAGGGAAGAATAGAGGAACCAAATCATCCTCTTCCACACCAGAAAAAAGATAAGGAGACCATTTCCTTATGAATTAGTCCACCCCATTTAGGAACTCAGAAAATTTCTTGAAGCCGATGTCTACAAGAAACTTAAAAGGAAAAATGCCCTATTTGGAATACTTTCTACATGTTAAAGCTTCTTTTGACAAATACTCTTGGCCTATTAACCTGAATCATTACAGGGTCAGTCGCCTCAGAAGGGTTAGCTATCCTAACAACTTTGATCCAGTTATGATAAGAAATAGTAATAAAAGTTATTGACAGTTATGTCTGCCTATCTGGCATAGCACAAAATCCCTGCACCTACTTGTCTAACATTTGGCAGACAAAATTCCCCCTAAGAGGATGAAATGTGTGGAAATATTGTCCAGTTCTGACTAAGCTTTAAAAAAGGGTGTTAACTATTTTTATTTGCCATGAGAGTCAATGGGAAGCAAGAGATCTTGGGTTTACCATTCTCAGCTCACGTTCAGTACCCAAGTCAAAGTGAGCGGAGCCGGCTGGTGCTGGAGGTCAGACTAGATGGCCCAGGAGGCCCCTTCTGACTCGCTCTGTTTCTATGTTTCTATGTTTCTGTGAATGGTCTCCAAATAGTCTAGGAAGAATCAGGCTATCTTCTGTATTGATGAACTGGGGGTCTTAAGCCAATATAGGCATAAGCATGCATCTCCAGCAAGTATCTAAAGACCAATCTAGATGATAAACTTGATCTCTAGATGCATATGTTGTTTGTTTATAAAAATGCGACATGGGGTTTTGATCCCTTTCTTACTACCATTTTCCTGATAAAAACTCATCTCCCTCTGCTTAATTGCCATATGCCCCAGATTGGAACCTGCTTTCTTGCCCACAGTAGCTTTCCTTCTTGGCAAACAACTGTGGGTGGCAAGGGAGCAATTTTTATCAGAAAAATGGCATATCAGATATACCAACATGTTTTCATTGAGAAGTGCCTAGTACCAGTAACAAAATTTTAGGAGACACTTCACCCTTTTAAAACAGGGAAAAACTTCACAAAAGGTAGGGAACCACCCAATAATTTATGGGTGTGGGGAAACATGGAAGAGCCTTGGCGGTGAGTATGGCCATGTGGAGAGCTATGAAAGTCCAGATTGGGATCCTAGTTGGGCCTGTGGTTCTGCACCACTGGTTAAAAGGTCTTTTAGAGTCATGCAGTACTTGTTTTTCAGCATATGTTGTAGCACAAAACTGATAAGAGCATTACCTGACACCATAGTTTTCAAAGACCTTCCTGTATGCTTGCTGAAGACTAACATGGCAAAGCCTCCAGTGCTGTGTTGAATAGGCCTTGCACTGCCATGGAAGCCACCCTGCCTGCAGGATGTCTAGGCATGACAGGCAGCCTTTGAAGCCCTCCAGGATGATTAAATAATGCCACCATACAGATATGACACTTAGTCCAGCCTGTGGCAGCCAACCTGTCAATGGGGGAGAGGGGGCTGTGACTCCCTTCTGCACTGGCTTTGGATTTGTTTCAAACTATTGGTGATTATCTTTTACCAGGTTTGACTAGTCCATGAGCTACGGCCTTTCCTGGTCAGGGATAGCTCTAGTACTATATCACTGCAATGCTGCTGTTCTAGAAACTGGAGGCAATAGAGAATGCAGATGGCTCAGTGGGGTTCAGGGGCAGTCCTTTTTCAGCATACTGATAGACTGCACTGCTCTCTTACCAGACTGCTTGGTCATTAAACTCATTGGAAGGCATGCCCTTGCTTGTTCTGCATGGAACTACAGCCTGAATAGCATAGTTCAACCAGTACAGGTGATTGAAAGATGAACTTTCCAAATTTGAAATGTTATCTTCTCTAATATCCTCATAAAGGATTGCAAAGTGTTGCTCCAGAATATGCATTTTTTTCTTATTTACCCCATTCCTTTTCTTATTTTTCTAATAATAGAAAAAGGGCTTTAGAGATACTGCAGGGACTGACAGGACTTCTACGGAGAGGGGCCAGATACCAGGGAGGATGGGAGGAAGGAGGATGCTGGGCACTCCAAGGAAAGGAAGCAGTGGGAAGGAGTTGAGGTGCATGTACACCAATGCTAGGAGCATGGGTAATAAGCAGGAAGAGCTTGAAGCTCTCCTGGGAATAAGAGGATACGATCTGGTGGGAATCACAGAAACTTGGTGGGATGAAAGGCAAGTCTGGAATGTGAACATAGAAGGGTATCACCTTTTTAGAAAGGACAGGAAGGGAAAGAGAGGTGGGGGGCATGGCTTTATACGTCAGGGAAGGGATAGGATGCAGTGAGATAGAATGCAGCACAGATGGGGATTTGGTAAAGGCAGTCTGGGTGAAACTTAGGGGTTTTGACAGGGAAAGAGACCTGACAGTGGGGGTATGTTATCGCCCTCCAGGTCACCTTGAGACCCTGGATGATGTCCTGACAGGCCAGATTCTAAGGATATCTCGGGGGAGAGACACAGTAATTATGGGAGATTTCAATCTCCCGGATAATACTTGGGAGACTCACTCGGTGGTGACAGCCAGGTCACATTGCTTTCTAGAAGCTCTAGAGGGTGGGTTTTTCACACAGAGGGTCCGAGAGGCGACGAGGGGGGGAAACATGCTTGACTTGGTCTTGACCAATAGGGAGGAGCTGATAGATGAAGTACAGATTAGGGGAGCTCTGCATGTGAGTGATCACTCCATCCTTTGCTTTGAGATCAGGAGACTGGGGACATGCAGCAGGGTGAGCACTAGAAGCTGGGACTTCAAGAGGGCCAACTTTGGCCAACTGAAGGCCAGACTGGGGAAAGTCTCCTGGGATAGGTTACTGGAAGGTAAGCAAGTTGAGGAGGGGTGGCTGGCACTCAAAAGTGAGGTTTTGCAGGCGCAAGCCTTGACGATACCTCTAGTCAGTAAGGAGGGGAGGCAGAGGAGAGTGCCGCCATGGATGCAAAAGGAAGTGGTTAGAGGGATTAGATGAAAGAGGAGCTTCCGTAGGAAATGGGTACTGGGGGAAATAGACAAAAGGGTATACTGGGAGGAGGAGGCAGAAGGATTCTTCGCAAGGCTAAGGCTGATTATGAGATGAGACGTGCCAAGGATATCAAGAGCAACCAAAAGGGCTTCTTTCAGCATGTAAATAGGAAAAGGGAGGCAAGTGGTGGGACCACTAAATAAGGAGGAAGGAGATCCAGTGACTGATATGACCAGTATCAACCAGTACCTGATCAGTATCAACCAGTACCCCGAGGTCCCTTTCATAAGTGCTGCTCTCCAGCCACTTGTCACCTAACCTGTACTTATGACAGCTATTCCTATGCCCCAAGTGCAAGACCTTGCACTTATCCACATTGAACGCCATCCTGTTGTCTCCTGCCCACTTCCATAGTCTGTCCAGATCCTTTTGGATCTGGTGTATCTGCTCCTCAGTTGTGGCCACTGCTCCAGTTTTAGTGTCGTCTGCGAATTTGATCAGCAGACTGTTCACCCCTTCTTCCATGTCGTTAATGAAAAGATTAAACAGGATCGGCCCCAGGACAGAGCCCTGGGGGACCCCGCTTGTCACTGGCTGCCATCCCGACGATTCCCCGCTAATGGTTACCTTCTGCTTTCAGTCAGTCAACCATGCCCTAATCCACCGGAGAGTGCTTTGGTGTATCCCAAAACTCCTCAGTTTCTCCACCAGGATATCATGGGGCACTTTGTCAAAGGCCTTGCTGAAATCCAGGTATACCACATCCACTGCATCCCCTCCATCTAGCCATCTTGAAACCTTGTCATAGGATATTTTGAACATGATCATTAGCCTGTCAGTTGCCTTTACAAACTTCAGAAAAGAGTACAGGTAATATGAATGTGGAAACATATTTGTAAAGGTCCACAAAAAGCTATCTGTCAAAAAGAATACACACATTTTGAATGCAGTATACAAAGTGCTTTATCCAGAGAAAAAGTGCTTGCAAAAATGTGCAAATGTGGGGAAAGTGTGCAAAAATGCACATATTTTGAAAATTCACTTCAAATGATGTATGAATTTCATGATGGGTAACAACAAAATGAATCAAATCAAACTAAGACTAAGCAAAGTGAAGCAAGACAAAACAAAACAAAACGTGACAAAGTTATAGATGATAAAGCATGCAACTTTTTATTCTGACAAATAAAAAATATCTGGATGCACACTCTAACATGATGCAGGGTTTGAGGATGTCAGGGGAGCTGAAAGCCATACTGCCCTGAGGCCATTCTGCAAGTCTCCTAACAGGTCACCAAAGGTAGAGTGGTCAAAGTTGAGACATCAGACTAAGATGCAACCTTCATGTCTAATGAGTACATTGGAAGAAGGGAATGGATATCTCCAATAGTGAGGGGAACAGAGAAACATCTAAGGGCAGCTTCTGGGCAACAGCAGACAATGGCAGTTATGCTCAAACTGGTCAATATTGCATACAAGGTACTAATGAAAAACCACTTCTGAATTTTCTTAGCTTGAAAACCCTACAAAGCAGGAGAATGACCTGGGAGTGCTCCTCGACCTGGAGCTGACCTTGGTAGCCCAAGTGTCAGCAGTGGTGAGGAGCGCTTTCCATCAGCTTCGGCTGATCCATCAGCTGCGTCCCTTCCTGGAGTTCGACTGCCTGGCGACAGTGACACATGCGTTGGTGACTTCCTGGTTAGATTACTGTAACGCGCTCTACATGGGGCTACCCTTGAAGACGGTCCGGATACTTCAATTGGTGCAAAACAGAGCTGCCAGGGTGCTGACAGGGACTGGGCGTGGTTCTCATATCACCCCAGTTCTCTGTCAGCTTCACTGGCTTCCTATTGAAGTCCGGGCCCAATTCAAGGTGTTGGTTCTTACCTATAAAGCCCTTAACGGCTTGGGTCCTGGTTATCTAAAGGAGTGTCTGCGACCATATATGCCCTCCCGTCTCTTATGATCAGCAGCTGATGCTCTCCTCCGGGAACCCTCCGTGAGAGAAATAAGGAGGGTGAGTACCCGGAGGAGGGCTTTCTCTGCAGTGGCGCCCCACCTATGGAATGCGCTCCCCAGGGAGGCTCGCCTGGCGCCATCTTTATTTGCTCCCCACTACTTTTTTTTTCTTTCCAATTTTTCTGTGGTCTGGTGGCCTTGAAAGAAGAGCTTTCTCCAGTAGGTATATGGGAATCCTCACTGGATTTTTTTCTTCACAGTACTGTAGGTGTCCCTATACTCAGTTTGTCATCTTGTTTAAATATAACTTTATAAACTAAGTCGTTACCTAAATATTTAAAAGTAAAAATTCAAACAAAAGCAAAAATAACAATTTTGGGGGAATATAAACTGAGAGATAAATAAATATTGACTTTTATTGTGATTAATTGATTATTTACAGGTGCAATCCATTGTGGCTTCTCATAACCTTCCAAACTCAGAGAATTATAGACATCCTCTCAAGGGTGGGAGGAGCACAGAGGTAAAGGTATTCGGTTAGCATAGGCCCTAATAAAGACAGTGACTACATAATTATAAGATTCAAAACTCGGCGTTATTTTTAAAATGTGTTGTTCCTCTATTTAATTCATTGTAATTTTGAATGCACCTTATCACCAAGACAACCATAGCAAAGAGAACAGAGGTTAATCTGCAGACCAGGCAGACAGGTAACTGAAACAATATAGACCATTAAATGGAATTGTAATTCATGGATATTTTGGTTGTACAGAGTTTTAACTCAAAGGACTATAATGACTGTGATTAGGTCAAGTCCCACTTACATTCATAAAACCATTGAGTTGATTAAAGGTAACAGCTGTTGAGTCTCGTACATTAGGGGTGCTACTGGTGAACCTGTAAGATGCTCTTTCCTTTAAGAAATCACATGAACCTCCAACAGAAGAAGCTGTTGAAACTCAAACAGGAATTCTCAAGTCAATATACAAGAGCAATTTCTCTCTTGTGTGAGTTCAACTGATTTGATTTTTTCAGAGTCATTCTGAGAAGATGATGAACAGAGTTGCCCTGGAGTACCATTGCCTGGGACTTTTAACTCCATCTTGTATTACCATGCGTGATCAGAATATGTTTCTTAGGACCCATCATCAATCATCTGGATTTGCACACTGGAGACCTTCATTGAAGTCTATAAGAGGTCATTTTGTTTCAATAACCTGGTCAGAAAGAACAGTCCATGGATATGCAAGTTTAATATCTTGCACCTCACTTCTAGGTGGCAGTGCTGCTGCTTGGCCTTAGCACATGTTCTTGAATGTTGAAGTAGAAGGTTCAAATAGCTGATTTGGTGCAAGAGTGGTAGACTTCCTAGAAAAAGAGTATAAAGAGGAAAACTGGAAAATCAAGTCTAGATGTTCAAACACAGGGTGCTGGGAATGACTAAGCAAGGAGTATTGGAGTAAATAGACACACGCCAAATAATGCCTACATTCAGGAAGTGGCATTAGAGAAGTGAAACTGAAGTCAAAAAATTTACTTCCATCTTTCTGGAAGCTAATGATGGAGTTCTTGGTGCCATTAAGCTAATCTGGATCATTCAGAATGAAGCCATTCTCTATCTGTCTACCGCTACCATTTTATCTGAACAGCTCTGCACTGGGTCCTCTTTCTTTATCAGACTATATCACAGCAGTATCAGAGCCAAAACAAGATGTCACTTCAAGTGTATGTCTAGCAGTAATCCTCTCCAAGGATCATAGGAACCAAAACATTTTTGGGATTCCCATCTAAAGCCCTAGACTCTGCTATGACTTCAAGGTGGTAACTCCTAAATCCAATCCATCTGCCCACCATGTTACAGCCACTACAGAAAAACCTGTTGTGTCTTTTTTCTATAGTTGCAAAAGCAGCCTCAAAGGCCTTGGAAAAGGTTTGAAAGGAGATGTTCTGATGGAAGGGAAAAGGAGGTGAGTAGAAACCCCAGGATATGAGAATTCTTATGGCCTAACTCCAGCCATACCTTTAGGCAGGCTCAGAAATCTTCTAGAGAAAGCTAAGACAAAAAGGGGGCAGAGAAATGAAATCACCTTTGTTAAGCTTCCCTAGCAGGGCATAGGACACTTACAAGCTTCCAAATTTGGAGAATTTGTTATAACAGTGAAACAATCCATAGGATTACACCCCAAGACTTCTTTTTTCATTTTTACTATAGAAAAGTCACAGGAGCTTCTGTGCAGATAAGGACCCCAGTGTGTGGGGTTTCTTAGGGCCCATACATCTACAATAAAACAAAAATGATAAGAAGGTACAGTGCAAGATACACATTTAAGGTAATATTAGATTTTGATACTCAGCAGATAGTAGAATAGAGTGGATTAGGGCCACTTTCTTTTCTGGGTGCTGGTCAACAAAATAGCAGAGATTTTCACTGATAACAATAAGTTTTTCTAATGTCTTGTGCACATTATAGGGAAAATTCGTAGAGATCAAAATATGACATGCAAGATCTTATGAGCATGTTTCATCTCATATGACATTTTTAACTTGAATGGAATAACACCAACAGGCTGGAGTCAATATATGTCTAGACTACAAGCATGCTAGGGTATTTTGTAATGGCACAATTTGTTGAAAAGCCAAAATTCAAGAGCTATTTTGCAATAGTCCTTGAGCCACCTTCACAAACATTGTGCCCTCCAGATGTTTTGGATTACCTCTCCCATCAACATTTACTATTGGCTATGCTATCTTGAGCTGAAGGTGTTTAAATTCAAAAACATCTGAAGAATACCAGGTTGAGGAAGGGTGTTCTAGAAGATGTCAAGGTCTAGCTACTTGGCTGAACAGCTACTGGTTTACAATCTTATTGTAGAACCTGTTCTTTCCACTGCTAGTTACCCTGCTACATTGGCAGACAGATAATTCACATTCCCACAATAGTTAGGGAAGGCATAAGCATTAAGATGAATGTACATGCTAATGCACATTCATCCACATATTTCCATGTGTATCAGTGCTGAAACTCTCTGTTTTGATGTTTTTGACAAGTTCAGCACTACAAAACAGTGTTGAGAAAATAGGAAGTGTTAGAATGATTGGACTGCCAAAAGGGACATGTTTTTGCTATCCATCCCCATAAATACTTTAAAAAAAGGAATATAAGCTGATGTACACACTAATTATGAACTATCTTGTCCTATTTACACCACATACAATAAAACTTACATTAATTTAATGTAAGTTTTAATCAACTGGTTAATGGGCAGAGAGATCCTATAGCCCCTCAGACAATGCCTAGGGGTTACAGGAATCTGGGGTCTTAGATCTGAAGTTGGAAAAAAGGATCCATACTCGGAGTTCCCCCACTCTTCATTGCAGTTTGCATGGAATGGCTGATGTTGGTTGCTTCTCCAAGGTTGTCAGAGTGGCATCAGAAAGGTGGCATTCCAGTGATAGGAAAGGGAGCAGATAGAATCCACTGAGAAACAATATATACTGACAACTTTTCAGCCTTCTTCCCTCCCCAACCAAGCACCACAGTTGACTTGTGGGGTGGGAAGGTTGAGATCACCTCTGATGCTTCCACCTCCTTATATAGGATACCATTAAACATCTGTGTTTGGAGGCTTATAGACATCTCCACTGAGTTACACCCTGAGACATTTTAAGGAATTCTTAGTTATCTACAATCCAATCAACCCAATAAAGCTGATATAATGCACAACACTAGCACATAAATACATTTAAAGTTATAAAAACTTCACAGACAGTATCATTAGAGCTAGATAGATAACTAGGATCATTGCACCTGTGAAATATTTCTGAACAAGGAAAGTATTTTTTAAGAAGCTACAAGATGTCTGCCAGATTCATTTCTGTTTGGGGCAGCTCTGCAAATGAGAGTGGCTGCAGGTGCAAAAAACAAATGAGCAAAAGTTTGCTGAAATAAGGATGAGAAGCTACATTTTATGTTGGAAATCAACAAGATGGGTTATACCAAACATAAATGAGAATTTAAATTAGTGCAGTAAAGCTTTGCATCTGCCTGGTTTGACCTCCTTTTGGATGAAATAAGCAGTCAAGCTGGATTCATTTTTTTTTCAGTTTTGCAAGGGATGTGTGTATGTTTGCATGTGTGAAACTTGGGGGAAAAGCCATGGATTAGATTCAGGCCCTCCTTCCAGGAGAAGAAGGGACTTTCTGTGAAAGGAAGGTCTCTGCTCCTGGAAGGTGTCTTTGCCCAATTTTTGGAATTTATTTATTTATTTATTTGGGATTCTTGTATGCCACCCTATTCGCATAAGCTTCCAACAAATAAATAACAATACAAATATATAAAAAACTGGAAACATTCAGGCAATAATTTAAAACCAATAAATAAATTAACAATTAATTAAAATAACATTTAAATAAAAAGGTCTTAGCCTGGCACCAAAAAACAAATAACGACGGCGCCAGGTGAACCTCTCTGGGGAGCGCATTCAATAAGTGGGGTGCCACCGCAGGGAATGCCCTCCTCTGGGTACTCACCCTCCTAATATCTTTCCCGGAGGGTTCCCGGAGAAGGATCTCTGCCGCTGATCTCAGGGGGCAGGAGTGCAGGCGCTCCTTTAAATAACCAGGTCCCAAGCCATTAAGGGCTTTATAGGTAATAACCAGCACCTTGAATTGGGCCCGGACTTCGATGGGGAGCCAGTAAAGCTGATGGAGGATTGGGGTTATATGAGAACAACACCCAGTCCCTGTCAGCAACCTGGCTGCTCTATTTTGCACCATCTGAAGTATCCGGACTGTCTTCAAGGGCAGCCCCATGTAGAGCGCATTACAGAAGTCTAATCGGGAAGTAACCAATGCATTCATCACTGTCGCTAGGCAGTAGTCCTCCAGGTAGGGACGCAGCTGATGGATTAGTCGAAGCTGATGGAAAGCGTTCCTTGCCACCACCAACACTTGAGTTTCCAAAGTCAGCTCCAGGTCAAAGAGCACTCCCAAGCTGTGGACCCTGTCCTTCAGAGGGAGTGCTACCCCATTCAGAACAAGGTCCAGGTCCCCACCAACCCAGAGCCCAAACCACCTACCAACAGGACCTCCGTCTTGTCTGGATTGAGCTTCAGTTTGTTGGCCCTCATCCAGCCCATTACCTTACCTCAGTACAGCCACTGCCTCACCTGGACTGGTTGAAAAAGAGAGGTAGAGCTGGGTAACATCAGCATACTGATGATTCTGCAGCCCACACCTCCTAATGACCTCTCCCAGCGGTTTCATGTAGATGTTAAATAGCAAGGGGGCCAAAATGGATCCCTGCAGAACTCCATGGCATAGCTGCCATGGCACAAAGCCATAGTCCCCCAGCACCACCTTCTGGAATTGGCCATTGAGATAGGAATGGAACCACTGCAAAACAGTGCTTTCAACTCCCAGTCCGACTAGCCTATCCAGAAGGATACCATGGTCAATGGTATTGAATGCCGCTGATAGGTGCAGGAGAACCAACAGGGACGCATTCCCCCTGTCTCTTTCCCTGCACAGGTCATCATACAGGGCGACCAAGGCAGATTCAGTACCATAACCGGGTCTGAAACCAGACTGAAATGAGTCCAGATAATCAGTTTCATCCAAGAGTGCTTGGAGTTGTCCCGCCACCACCTGCTCCAACACCTGGCCCAGGAACAGGAATTCCCTGTTCCCACAGATCATTTCATTCATTGGGTTGTCTGACTCTCTGTATTATTTTCAAGGAGCTAGAAGGGCACCTATGAGATGAAAATGGCAGGAAGTCCTCTTCCACTGCAGTTGTTCTAGTGTAAATCTGGATTCAACCCCAAGTTTGAATGCACACTTATTATTATTTGCAAATGCATACTTTACACAGAGAAAGTGAGAGGAAAGGGGCAGACAGAGAGGCACTGCTCCTGATATTTTCTTTTGATTAAGTTTTGCTTCCTTGAGCTGACTGAAAAACCAGCAAACTTCAATTTCAACAAAATACACGATCTCAGGTGCCCCCTTGCACAAGTGTGGGGACTGCATCAATCAGCCTTTGGAAGGAAAGTTTCTTTTGAAGGTAAATAGGCTGGAAAGTTAGTTTTGGTGTGTTCATAATCATCTCTTTCCCACATGCTGACTAGGTATTATATGGGTGGTCCAAACATAAGCATCCCAGCAGTACCAGATTCACCGCAGTCTCCATCCAACAATCCAGGATCCAAATGGCTGCATTTTGCTCTTTGCACACATGTTCATCTGACTCAGACTGGGCTAGCTGGTTTCAGCACCTTACCATTCTGCCAATGGATGTGATTCAATGTACATTACAAAGCAGCTTTAGACAAAGAGCAGACAAATTGCCCATTTTTGTTCATTGTCCCCCATCTATGATCAGACTACACAAGCTTAGGGAGAGAGCCATCTCTCCACTTTGCACAACACAACAGCACAGTTTGCAGGAATATATTAGAAACTTAGGCCAAAAAAGTGTTAAAGCTTTGCATCCCCTTGGAACCTTGCTCTTATTTTCATTATGTGTTCCCCATTTCAATAAAGACTGCTTGAAAAGTCCATGTAAACAACAGCAGCAATTTAAACACATTTGGTTGTACTCTGTTTGCTTGGTATTGTCCCTTTGCTTTATGGTAGAATGATTCTGACTGTTTTCATTTTGGTGTGGAATGAGTGTCAGCTATTTTTTCTTTCTTTCTTTCTTAAAATGGAAAGTCTACAGGGAAAAGCATCAGAAATGTAAACTGTATTCTAGCTCAACATTGTTCAGGTGTGCATATGCACAACTGCATGAAGTTTTCCATATGTTCTAAACATGTCTTATTTGTCTGGATATTTTCACACTTAAACTTTTTGAACAGGGAACCATAGTGATCATAGTTAAGAAAGAATATTTTTCTAAAGGGTGCTAGAAAAATTAATCATATGAATATCACATTGCAGCAGAGAATAAAAGCAATACCTGGTTATGAGTCTATTTTTTCCTTACAATTTTGAATTTCAAGCTAACTTTTCTTCTCACCTCTGATGTTACATTGCCTAGCAGTTACATCAACCAATCATACAACCACTATTAGAAACATAGAAACAGAGCGAGTCAGAAGGGGCTTCCTGGGCCATCTGAAGAATAACCCTTACTCCTTACTCTTCCCAAAGTGAAGCTCATGTGTTGAAAAGAATGTGTGGGAAGTCACAGGAAGTACACAGGCGGGCCCCATCCTCCACTGATGATGCAGATGATGAGAAAGTATTTTTGCCATGGGTAACACTAGTGGTGGCATACAGTGGCACACATCCATGGTGCAGGTACGGCTATCTCACTTCATTTAGTGACACACATCTCCTTTGTCCTTTCAGTTTGCTAGGGGTCATGTGATCCTCCTTGAGCACATTGTTTTTTACTGAAAACTGATGAGTCTTATCTTTTCCTCTGTTGGCTTCCCCTTATGAGTAGTTGAACAGCCTCTCCCAAAGCTTATTGGCCAGCAGTAAGAGCTTGAACCTAAAATATGTTCATAGTTTTGGTATTTTGGTTCTGCCCCTTGAGTATTCAGATCTACTCATCACAGGATAGTGGTCCCCAAATGGTTCTCTAAAATGGCATTTGGCCATTGAGCTGGAAGGTGTTCAACACTCCTGGCATGTTCAACTCTGACAGGGTCAAATTTCTGCTCAGAAAATTTCTGTTTTCTAGCGTACTTTTGTGACAGCTTCAATGGTGTAAAAATTAACCACATGAAGAACTGTTCATCTGTATCCATTAGCCACACTGTAGGAAACTTTCATCACATTTCTTCAAATCTTCTGTTCTCTTTCATTTCTGAGCTAGTTAGCTTGAGAAATGCAGGTGTCTTTCCTAGCTTACCTTTATTGAGCCAACTAGCCAACTCTGTTGCCTTTCCAACTCCAACACAAACAACAAAGTGTTTACTAGCACTTTCAGGTTTGCAAATTGAGATTTGCAGATTTTAGGGTGGCGGGGAGAACAGACTGTTATATCCTAGGAAGAAAACATTTGATGATCTATATCAATGGCCTGAAGAAACACACATTTCTAGAAATCACTTACTGTGCTATGCTATTTGGCTGCCTATAACTCTCAAAATTTGGAAGATTGTAGGCATCTAATTGAGTGTTGGAAGAGAAGAGATGCTAGGATTGCTTCCATGTTTTCCCTGCCCTACAAAAGACCTTGACATATATTTTTGCCCATCCTCACTAGGAAGATGGGATTAGTCACCACCTGGATTTCTTTGTAGGATGGTTGTGCCTGGCACCTCATTTCCCTGATTCCTGGAGCCCACCCCCCACCCCCCACCCCAAAGTTCCAAAAACAGCCTTCCATCTTTGGAGCCACCATTGGTGTGGAAAGAATGGTGAGAATGAAGGTAAGGCCCTCTGCAAAGAGAGGACAAGGTCACAGAGGGAGCTCCAATTTTTCCTGTGGGTGACCATACAGAGTCTACTAGACATAGGATTGCATTCTTACAGAAGCAAGCATTCATTAAGGAAAACAGAGGCAGTGTAATTATATGTACAATAGTTATTCCCATTTTATATATGCCTTTTTGAGTCATGGCATTGCATAATGCTGCCTGATCTTCCATCTACAGAGTGAATGGCTGTGCAAAACATTAGCTAACTCTGTTCACTATTTTTTCTTTTCCATTAACTTGAGTGTTATTCATTCAAGTCATTCTTAAACATGACTTGGAGATTTTTTTCTTCTTGTGCATGTGTCATTTAAAAGTATATAAGCATCTGTCAATAGAAGCCTATTTCTCATAACAAGAGAACTCTGTTTATAAAGTGACACCAGCTGCTCAAGCCAAATGGGTTCTATTAAAGCTAATTTAATTTTACATAAGTTGATCTATTTGCATTTTGAGTCTCCAGTTACAAAACAAGGTGCTACTTTATAGACTGATTCAGCTTCAAGCTTCAGTGTATGGACAATGCTTAATTAGTGTGTACATCAGGAAATAAACATAATTACCAAGTATACTAATTAAGCCCGGAAATTTTGCAACATGCATACACTGTATGGATTAACAAGGCAATTCATTAAAAATCTTAATTGTGAATATTATATTTTCCGTACATTTTATTTCATGATGCTTCAGATGAATCTTCTGTGAATACACAAGCCATCTATCCTTTCTAGAGTAGATGGTGAAATCAGGTACATCTGTCTAGCATCTAACCTGCAAGCCTCTGTGGAAAATCTGCTGTGTTATTATTCTGCTGGATAACTAGATCTGCTGCTTTACAGAAGTAGTGAATGCTGAAGATGAAAAGAATCAAGTGCTGATGATAATGCAAGTAAAATGTAATATGCAGAAACTGACCAAGGCAATGTTTGGCTTTTAAAGAGATAACTTTATAAACTTATGAAAAAATATAGCTTTAGAAGAATAGATGCCGCTTACATATATCAATAAAATCTGAGAGCATTCCATCCTTGAATGTGGCCTTAAATTAATTTTAAGTAATAAAGAATCATTTGATCTTTTCAAAAAATAGTAAAATTGTTCACTTCTTATAGAGCTACTATAACATAGTGGTCAAGATGCTTAGCTCTGAATCAGTAAAAAGTGAACATTCTATCTTCCATTTCTGAGAAAAAGTGAATAATTAAAAGCAGATTGCAAGTGTCCTAATAATCTTTGGTGCAGCCATTTTTGGAATACCAAATCTGAAGAGTTTTCAAAATCAGTGCCACGTGGATGGAAAGGCAGAGTAAGGAGGAACTGAAGTTATTATGGGTTGGAGGAAAGGCTAAAGCAAGCTCCCCTTCCCAATCCCACCACAGATCTTCAGCAAATGCCTCCAGCCTCCCTTGTCCCATTACCACACTGGCTGGATAGTGGGAGTTGGCTCCAGTACATCTGGAAGGAGTCAAGTTGGGAGGTGGAGCTAAAGTGTTTGAGACCTTTTTTAGTTTCAAAAAATATGATGAAACTAAAATGATGAGAGGTAATTGTGGCAGGGGGAGGGGGTTGAGAAAGGCTTGCCATTCTCTCATCATGCTCAGGATCAGATGACAAAATTAATTGACAAAGTTTCAGCATACAGACAAATGGAAGACTTTCCTGATACAAATCTCTGGAAACTAGTTAAACACACTGCATAACAATTTATATTATAGGATCAGGCTATCCTTCCATATAACTTTACATACTGCTTTACATTCTGAGATGCAGTTTCCAGGTTTCCAACAAAACTATACCTGCCTTAACAACAAATCATAACAATAAATGCAATTATTTACATATATGTCTGTGTTGCAGATAAACAAAGGAAGTATAGTTAGTAATTAAGTTTGAGTGTCCTAAGTCAGTCAAACCTAACCATCATAGAGAAAACAGGCAGCTGAAGTAGGCATGTGGAAAGGAAAAGAAAACATGAGATGAAGGAAAGATACAGAAAAGTCTGAAGGGAAATGCTTTGGATTCAATGGATCCACAATTTCTCCACTCACTTCCCCACCCACAAGCACACACCTTGGTTGGCCACTGTGTGAACAAAATGCTGGACTAAATAAACTCTTGGTATGATCCAGTAAGGACCTTCTGTGCTGCTTTTAGGACGGATCTCAGCAAGTAGGCTACCTTCAAACTTTCTGTGGTAGCTGAGTGACATGGGTTAGGATTAGAATGTCCACCTCCAAGACCATAGCTCTGACTACAGTCTTGGAGAGGAAAAATCCTAGTACCCTATGGTTCATCAGACACTGCCTAGGAGCTAAAGGATCACAACAGTTGTGCAACTGCAGGGAAGATCAAAGTCTGTTTAACCCCTGCCCCTGCTTCTGACCTTTATGCTAAGCATGCACATGTCAGAGGAAGAGGAGAGAAGAATAGGGAAGTTGGATACAGATCTTGGGCATGCATTCCTAACCCTTATCATATTAAATATCTGAACAGGGCTATTGTTGCACATAATCCTATACATTGATGTAAATCTAATTGAGTGAAATGAGGATATTTCAAAGTAAGTGCACATTAGATTGTACACTACTTATACTTATTGTTGTACACTAATTATGTAATCCTAGTTCTCAGATGCTGTTTTGCTTTGGGGTTTTCCTTATTCTAATTTCATAAGCAAGATGGACAAATCCAAGCCTGAGTTAAAGCAAAACACCAAAAACAAAGAGAAAACTAAATAAGCTGTGACCTTAAAATATTGCCATATGATTATTATCAAGTATACCATATTTTTCGCTCTATAAGATGCACCTGACCATAAGACGCACCTAGTTTTTAGAGGAGGAAAACAAGAAAAAAATATTCTGAATCAAATGGGCACATAATCACAGGCACATTCCCCATCACTTCCCCATGGGCTGCACATCTGACAGACTTACTGCACACACGTATTCACTCTATAAGACGCACAGACATTTCCCCTTACTTTTGAGGGGGAAAAAAGTGAGTCTTATAGAGCAAAAAATACAGTAATTTAATAAGGCACAAAAGGTGCTTGGATTACTTAAAACAGGTGCTATAATGTATGTAAGGACATACATTCCTTTATGTCTGACACTACAGATAATACCGCCAAACTATTAGGGCCATTATATGCACAAAAGGTAAATTTAGGTTGCCATGTTGTGTAGGCTGTGCCATTGTATTAAAATACAATGGGGAGATTTTAATAGCTTTTCTTTGTAGCCCAAACATGGGGCAGTCCTTACAGGTGCTGAAGTCTGTGTATCACTGAGTGTCACTGAATCTCCTTTTATCTTGATTTTAAGCAAATAAAGACAGATGGTGTTAGGAAAAGTTCATTTCAAGTTTAGAATCATTTGTTTCACTTTATCAATTACAAAATGTTTTTGACTTAGAGCGCTCCCAGTGCCATGCCACCAAACCATGTAAAATGCAATCTGTCATGGGCTGAAGGTCCAAAGCATAATAATTTGTTCATCATGACATCAAAAATACAGCAAGAGTGAAGTGTATCCATGGTAAATAATTTGCACTATACCTTAGAAGTTGGAGAATTTATGTAGACTGTCACTGAGATAGAACATCACCATATGTCACAGCTATTTTGACGAGGCTTAGAGGGTATTTTAAGCAACAGCTGGGAAAACCATTATCTCTATTCTTTTGTTAAATTATTGGATAAATAAAAACAACAGCAACATGAAAAGTTATTAAATGCTGTGGAGAGAGGAAGAGAAAGCCACTTCCAGGTACTTTTTAATGGAAGGCAAGACAAGGGTTAAGAACCTCCTACCTCGCTGCTCATCCACTCCTAGTTCCTCTCTCCTCAAGTGGCTTTTTAAGCTATAAAAAATTAAAGTCATTGGGCTAGACTTAAAATGTGTTTGCATGTAACATGTAGCTTGGCCTTTAAATACTGTAGTGATAAGAACTAAAATAAATGTCACTTGAGATGCACCTTTCACTAGATAAGAAGATTCCTTGCATAATACGTGTGAGTTGTTTTCAAAAGAAAGAACAGTGCATGATGCAGCTTGGGGGGAAATGATTAAAATGTGTTTGCAAGTTAGGAATGAGAAAGCCCACTGGCTGTCTTGAGCAGTGAAACAGGGTCAATGAAAAGGAATTGGAGTTAGAGTCCAGAGGTAGAAAATATGCTTCTTGATTTAAAAACAAACTCAGGTTCAGTCTTTGGCATATCTACATGGGGCTGGGAAGGTTTTGGCCCTGGCACCTGGAGTTATCAATCAGGGAGTCTGATGGGCAGAAGGGTGCACGGTACACCAGCAGAATCCCCAATCTGTCTCGATCGCCCAGCGCCAGGTAGAGGCACTCTAGACCCGGTCTAGAGAGGACAGGAAGCCCTGTGAGGGAAATAGAAGCTCGATGAATTAAAGTGACCCCCTCCCCTCCCCCTCCCGTGTGTGGCTGATGCTGAACCAGATACCGGGCGGACACAGTTGAGAGAGGGATACATTCCCCCCCTCTCCTGCCCAGGTCTTTGTGATGCAAGCCAGGTCGGCCCCCTCATCCAAAATCAGGATGTAGAGATGCTATCAGGGACAACACATCCACTAAAATGCTAAATGCTAGGGCAAAAGCCTTGGGAATTGGACAAAAAATACTACAGAAAAGAACAAGGAAAGAAAAAAAACTACTGAACAGTTGGCAACTGTAGGACAGCAGCATGGACAAGAGGACCAGATCAAGCCAGATGTTCTGCATCCCTGCCCTACACCTTACACCCTAAGCTGAGATATCTCTCTGCTGTGAGACCAGGTTACCCCACATACAACTGTCAAAGTTGAAGTCTGCTGCAGTATTCAGTGATAAAGTTATGTGTATGAAACAGCAGTCAGAGTGAGCATTATGTGTGTGTGTGTATATAATTTACATATCACCTCCCAGCACTTCAGACACTATATTTTCAGTTGGAGTGTGCTGAATCTTTGGACATACCCTAGAGGTAAGAAGCCCTTGGTATGTAGGCAAAGTCAGCTTAAAGAGGGAACATTTATAGTCTATTTTGTTCTAGAGAGCCCAGTGTCCAGCCTGAAGGGCAGAACCTGCAGATACTGCATCCAGGAAGCAGTCCTCACAATTTATCATGTGTGTTCTACATGGGGCTGCCTTTGAAAATGGTCCAGAAACTTTTAACTTTTAATACAAACCAGTTCACAGGCCCATACTACACCAGTTTTATATCATCTACACTGGCTACCAGTGGATTTAAAGTGCTTACATAAAGCCCTAAATAGCTTGATCCCTGGGTACCTAAAGGACTGACTTCTCCCATATGTCCTTACCCATCTGCTGAGATCAAGCTAAGGGATCCTTCTCAGGGAGCCATTTCCCAGGAATCTGAAGGAGATGGGCCTTCTCAATGGCTGCCCCTGTCTATGGAAGAGGCTTCCAAGAGAGGTCCACCTATTGCCAGCGTCGTTATCATTTTTGTGCCAGGTGAAGACATATCTTTTCTCTATTTTAATAGTTGACTTTAGCAGCAATTTTGTTTTTAACCCAGCCCTATTCAGGCTTATCGTTTTATTTTTCCTTTAATTTGTTTATTTAAAGTTTGTATGTAATGGCTTCAATTTATTGAATTGTGGTTCATTATACTTTTGGATGTTTTGTTAATGTTCCAGTGTTTTAGATTTTAATTGTTCATTAGCTGTTCAGAGAGCCCAAGTGTGGGGTAACTTAGCAGAATATAAACTGAAATAACAAACAAACAAACAAAGGAGCACTATAGAAATACAAGTTTCCTGGATCTTTCCCCAGCAGCTCCAGGTTTAACTGTAGAGAATGCTGGGTGGGATGGATGAAAATAATAATACTATAGCCCATCTAACCAAATCCTATTCAAATTTTAATTTTAGTGCATGTACATATAAAACCACATGTGTGCCCCATCCAATGCCCATAATTACCCATGAGTACACAACTTAATGAATGGTAGATAGAAAATGAACAACAATGGTTGATTCAGCAGAATGTTTCCTGAATCACTGGATTAAAGCCCCAGCTGCCAAGTGCAATATGAAATATGAGAAGGAAGCATATAGAAATGCAACACACAGCAGCAATACATCTTAATAAGCATTTTCACTATTATTCCTACAACATTGTTTCAAGGAAAACCATTTTGGATTTAAAAAGGTGATGCACCTCAATAAAGCTAGAGAATGATCAAAATAAGGACAAACCAAATCCTCCACCTTCAACAAGAACTAAAAGCAGAAGATACACCAAAACTGACTAATGCTATACAAAAGAAGCAACCAAAAAAAAAAAAAAGGAGGTCAGTTACTATCAAGCATACACTTGGTGAGAGGTCTATATTTTAAACTAACTTCAACTGGAATTATTTGAGATTTTAAGAGTGGAAAACAGATGTACATGTTGTCTGTAAATGGTTTCCAGAATATATAGAAGAACTAAAATAAAGTCCTCAAAGAATGGAACTGTTCCACTTGGATTAAAAAAAAAAAAACTAAAAAGTGAATTACCTAAAATTTAAAATTCATAAAACAGCAAAATTTCAAAGATAATGGA
Organism: Varanus salvator macromaculatus; assembly: GCA_023646645.1. Lineage (NCBI taxonomy): Eukaryota > Metazoa > Chordata > Lepidosauria > Squamata > Varanidae > Varanus > Varanus salvator. The sequence goes on from JAIXND010000773.1 coordinate 69,269,660, forward strand.
ACTACAGTGTAAGGAATGCAATGACAAACATCCATACCTGAAAATATTTAAGAGAAAAGATGAAAATAATAAAAAGGGAAAAAAGAAAATAATAAAAAGAAAATAATAAAAAATAATAAAATGTAAAGTTACATTCCTGGTAACTTTAGCATATGATGAAAATATATAAGCAAATTTTTTAAAAAAACACATATTAAAATACAGTTATCATCAATTCAATATCAACATGATATTGTAATTTATATTGTCATGAATGGTTAAATTTCCATAGCTAAGTGTTTTTTGCCTAGGTAGGAGCCTTTTCAAGTTTATTTCCCACTTTGCAAAAATCCTTTTTGAAAATTTTGAAATATAAAATGTTGGAGATTTGTAATTTGTTCTGTTAATTATCATTTTAGCTTCAGTGCAGCTCAGTCAGGCCTGCTAATTTTTTTCAGGGAAACAGGGGTCATATGGAGAGAATAGTCATTATTCTCATATAACTTCAGTCCTCTATCAGCACCATTGACTTCCCAACGATGTCCAGGCTCAATTCAGGGTGCTGGTTATTACTGCTTTGTTTTTCTTCCAATTTAAATTTAAGTTTACTTTATCCTTGTGTGTGTGTGTGCAAGTGGGTTTTTGTCTAGGAGAACTGAGCGAGTGAGAGGAACTGCAGGACTAACAAGGCAGGGGATCAAGGTAAGGTCTTGGAAGGGATACCGATGGCAGACCAGGAGATGGCCTTGACGGGAGTCACGGGTGTTGCTGTCCACTGTGAGAGCTGCAACATGTTCACCCTTCTCCCCCAGGAGAGGCAGGGAAACACTTGCCCTCGGTGCAAGATGGTGACACTGCTAGAAGAGGAGGTGAGGTGCCTGAGGACCGAGAGAGCTCCCCAGCCCCCCCCCCCCAGAGCAGCCCCCCTCTGGACAGAGGGCTGAGGGAGAGACCATGGGAGGAGCAGCTGCAGAGACATGGAAGTATGTCACCCACAGGAGGAGGAGGCCAGCACAGCCTCCTCCTTCTCCTGGCACCAATCTGGAACTGGGAAACAGGTTCTCTCCGCTTGGGGAGGCTGGGGCTGATGAGGCCTCGGGGAACCAGCAGGACCCCCAGCCTGGGACATCAGGAGGCAAGGCGGCTGCTGCAGGAGAGGCAAGGACCAGGGCACGGCTGCCCACCAGCACGGGGAAGGTACGGCAGCGGGTGATTGTTGTTGGGGACTCCCTGCTGAGGGGCACTGAGGTGGCGGTGTGCTGCCCCAGCCTGGAGACAAGGGAGGTTTGCTGCCTGCCGGGCACACGCATCCGGCATGTGAAGGACAGAGTGGAGCGTCTTGTTCGCTCCGGGGGTCACCAGCCACTCCTGGTGATCCATGTGGGCACAAACGACGTGGCCAGGCAGGGTGTGATAGGGATCACCAGGGACTTTCAGGCCTTGGGGAAGAAACTCAGGGAGCAGAAGGACCAAGTGGCCTTCTCATTAATCTTACCTGTCCAGGGGTTTGGGCCAGGCAGGGACAGGAAGGCCTCCGAGGTGAACGACTGGCTTAGGGTGTGGTGCCAGAAGGAACACTTCGGGTTCCTTGACCACGGCACTCGTTTTCTTGCCAATGGATGTCTGGCAAGGGACGGGTTACACCTCACGAGGATGGGGAAAAGGTCCTTTGGAGATGCTCTTGCGAGCTTCGTCCAGAAGACTTTAAACTGAGCCAGTGGGGGCTGGGTTCAGGCCCCCCAGTAACGTGTCTGCACTGGACAAGTGTGCAGGGAGGATCGGGGCTCTGGGAGCAGGGCTTTAGAGATATTGCAGGGACTGACAGGACTTCTACGGAGAGGGGCCAGGTACCAGGGAGGATGGGATGAAGGAGGATGCTGGGCAATCCAAGGAAAGGAAGCGGTGGGAAGGAGTTCAGGTGCATGTACACCAATGCTAGGAGCATGGGAAATAGGCAGGAAGAGCTTGAAGCTCTCCTGGGAATAGGAGGATATGATCTGGTGGGAATCACAGAAACTTGGTGGGATGAAAGGCAAGTCTGGAATGTGAACATAGAAGGGTATCACTTTTTTAGAAAGGACAGGAAGGGAAAGAGAGGTGGGGGCGTGGCTTTATATGTCAGGGAAGGGATAGGATGCAGTGAGATATAGTGCAGCACAGATGGGGATGCGAGTGATCACTCCATCCTTTGCTTGGGGCCGATCCTGTTTAATCTTTTCATTAACGACATGCAAGAAGGGGTGAACAGTCTGCTGATCAAATTCGCAGATGACACTAAAACTGGAGCAGTGGCCACAACTGAAGAGCAGATACACCAGATCCAAAAGGATCTGGACAGACTATGGAAGTGGGCAGGGGACAACAGGATGGCATTCAATGTGGATAAATGCAAGGTCTTGCACTTGGGGCATAGGAATAGCTGTCATAAGTACAGGTTAGGTGACAAGTGGCTGGAGAGCAGCACTTGTGAAAGGAACCTCAGGGTACTGGTTGACCGCAGGCTAAACATGAGTCAGCAGTGTGATGCGGTGGTCAAGCGGGCGAATGCCACCCTTGGTTGCATAGCCAGAAGTGTGGCTTCAAGATCGAGAGAGGTATTACTACCACTCTACATGACTCTGGTGTGCCTGCAACTTGAGTACTGTGTTCAGTTTTGTGCCCCTCATTACAGAAAGGATATAGCCAGGTTAGATTCAGTGCAGCGAAGGGCCACAAGGATGGTGGCTGGTTTGCAGGGGATGCCATATGAGGCAAGACTGAGGGAACAGGGCTCTTCAGCTTGGAGAAGAAGAGACTCAGAGGGGATATGTTGGTGATATACAGGTATGTGAGGGGGTGTCACATGCAGATGGGTAGAGGCCTGTTCTCCCCTGCAGAGGAAGGCAGGACGCGTTCCAATGGAGCAAAGCTCAGGGAGCCAAGGTTCAATTTGGATGCCAGGAAGCACTTCCTGACAGTCAGGACCCCGAGGGTGTGGAATGGGCTTCCACGGGAGGTCGTTGAGGCCCCATCGGTGAAGGTGTTCGGACAGGCTGGACATGCACATGGTGGGCATGTCGTGAGCGGAGCCGGTTGGTGCCGGAGGTCAGACTAGATGGCCCAGGAGACCCCTTCTGATTAGCTCTGTTTCTATGTTTCTATGTTTTCTATAAAGCCCTTAACGGCTTGAGACCAGCATACCTAAAGGAATGGCTTTTTCCCTATATGCACCCCGGAGCCCCCTAAGATTGGCAGCAGAGTCCCTCCTTCGGGAATCCTCTTTGAAAGAGGTCAGGAGTACTTGGAGGAGAGCTTTCTCTGTGGTGGCGCCCGAACTATGGAATGTGCTCCCTAGTGAGGTCTGCCTGGCACTGTCATTATATGCTTTTTGGCACCCACTCAAGCTTTAGCTTTTTATTTGACCAATATTTTAATGTCAATTGATTTTAATTGTATATTTATTTATTTAATTTATTTTAAATGTGTCAGTTTTATGCTCAGTTTGTGGAATAGCTAATTTATTTTATTTAGGATTTAGAATAATGCTGTAAGCCATTCAGAGATGACAGTGATGGACAGCCTATAAATGTCCTAAATAAATAAAAATGCCGATATTTCCAGCTCAAAGTATGGCCACCAGCCTACACTACATTGTTATGAGCTTTCCATTCCATTCTTTGCAGTGGTCCTGCTCACTGTTGGGGCTAGGGGAAGAGGATTGATCAATTAACCTAATTGGCAGGTTTTAGTCTTGAAGACAGAATCCTAAAATCAGTACTGATCATATATCTCACACTTTGTATCCTGGAAATGCTGATGTTCAGAGCTTTCCAGAAGCAGTTATGAATAGATTTAGTCTACATTGACTTCATGGAGAGCTTCAAGAAATATGGGAACCTTAGGAAGAAAAACTATTTCCCTGGAGTCACCTTGGGCAGAGGCCCTGCTTACATGAGCTCAAGAAATTATTGCACTCTCCTACTTGTTCTGACGAATTATCATACGCTCTATTCCCTTTCTTCCTCTGCAATTGTGCAATGTATAATGTAACGTAAGAGTGTTCAGCTATATGAATTTCAGGTTGTAATTTAAAAACAACAGCAACATTTACATCTCTTAACACTTTTACTAATCTTTCCCTCCAAACTGGCAACCTATTTACATGAAAGTCAGTGCATGTCCTAATCATCACCCATGTAGTCTCATCTTTTGTCTTTTTGGCATTTGTATGCTACTCACACAAAAAGCAAATAGACCTAGATTGGAAATCAAAGATTGGTTGTATACAGGTAATCGAGTGCATGAATGCTTTATTTAAAGATAGAAGGCTTCTGAACCAGGCTTTATTATTGAACTAAGGCTATCTATCCTTTTTGACACTTTTTAAATTAAGTTCTTCCTCTAATTTATGTTTTTGTCAGCTTTCTTCCCATACCTGGCTTTAAACTGATCCCCCCCCCCCTGTAATTAACTATGTGAAGAGTGTGCGTGTGTTAGAGAGAGAGAGACAGAGAGATTTTAATGACCCTAGAAATTCAGATTAACAAATGGATCATTCAAATGTAGCTGCAGAATTATGAAGACTTTGGAAGTATCTGAAGACCAAAGCATTTCACCTGAGATACGGTTCCAATCTACCTTGCTTCAGAATTTTTTCTCTATATTCTCTTCATCTTTTATTCTAGACATGTTTCAACAAGACTGCATCCTTTTGGCATAAAATTAGGGGGTCAAAAAAAAAACCCCAAAGGGATAATGTTGAGGTCAAAAACATCAATGCATTTTCTCCCCCACTGCTTAGAAGGATAAACCCCACGCAGCTTTTGTATCACAAAGCAAACAAAAGACCTTGTAAAGATGGATTTGCACCACCAGTCATGTCTAACTCTTCACTGGCTGCTCAATCTGCCTCCTTATTATCGCTAATCCAACCTATCTCACAGCATGGTCTATAGCCCATTTGACTTAAGCAGAGTTGTGGGGAGCTAGTTCTGACAAACAGAGCTCAGTAGCAGCTGCAGCATGATGAGTAGTGGCAGTCAGATAATCAACTGTGATGTCTTGTTGGAGAAAATTCGGGACAATGTAATTTCCACAGTTTGACCTGCACTCTTGCCTATAAAATGCAGATTGAGATCGGCAATATAGAAACATGATTTTTCTGCATTTAGACACTATTCTCCTTTGAAAGGGATTCTGCTGGGACTTATATTTCTTATGGAATTGCAGAAGAGACATTATGTTTTGTAGGCAGGGCCATACCAAAAAGGATTTTTAATGCAGAACTGAAATTTCTTCCTGGACTTCTAAGTCTTACTTTTCATGTTCTTAGTGCTTCCATGATTATTTCATTAATCTTTTTCAAGAGTCAAGTGATCATAATCATTTGTAACACTATTTGCACACAGAAAAAGATGATAAAGAAGTCCAGAGCTGCTCATCTAATATAATATAAAGTTAGAAATACTTTAACCATATTTGTGGTATGTTTTGCTGTTCTATAGTTGGGCAAAAATAGCATACTGCCACAAGGGATGGGTTTGCTAAATTTATTTTGGAAAATGCCTGTCAAATTGTGTCTAGAAATAAATTCATATGCAATATTTCTGATTACACTTATACTTCCAAAATTGGATTTTGGAAGTTAGATCCTCTAGATCTTTTTAGAATTGAAAACATATTAAAATCCAATATTACTCAGTAACAGCAGATTATTTTTCAAATACCACTAGAAAATTTTGAAAGAGAAAGAGTGTCAGCTGTGGTTTCTTTCATTTTCTCATTTTTCCAGTTTCCATTCAGTCCATCACATTTTCTCATCAAGTTGAGGTCACCAGAAAAACAAACTAAATACAGACTACACAGAAATTTTTACAGACTCTGTATCCATCCCTACAAATACATGGGGGTTTTTTTGTATAGTTTTAGTTTGGAGAATTGTAGCACAAATCCAGACAAGAAGAATACTTGTGGACAACTACATTCTGATTTGGCAACTGAATTTTCAGTAAGTCCAGATCAATAGGCAAATGGAGCAAATTAGAAGTAGGGGGACCAAAACATGGTTACGCCCAAAACTGGAACAAGACCTATTATTATTCTTGAAATAGTTGCAGTAATCACATGATACTCTAAAACTCTGAAACTGTTAGAATAAATGATCACAGTAAGGCACAATGATCAATGTCAGTTTAACATCTTAGGCTATACTGCAACAAACTGAGCAAAGATGAGAAAGATGGGATCTTTAATGATTTAGCAATCAAATTTTGACTGTCATTAACCTTGCTTTTGAGAACTGTGGAGGACTTTGTCTTCTGCACTGTCACCACCTATGGGGAATCTGTTTCTTCACTGGGTAATCCCATTACAGGGTTTCTTTTTGCCAGTAATTGCTTATATTTCAGGGTCAAAGCAACTCTCTCAGTTTCTCCAAGGTGATTCTTTGCACTTCTTCCACTTCTGTTGGAATATTTTAAAACCTAGTACCCTGGTATAAGAGGCTTGGGCATGAGATGTGCACCAACACTAAAGAACAGATGTACTATTGAAAAGTTAACAAATATTTACTTTGGGTTTTCAATACCTGCTTGTATAACCTACTTCTGGTGAGTCTTCTGGTATAATACTGCTACCTGTCCTCTAATTCTGATCTTCATCAACCATGTATGGCCATTGTACAGAAGAAATAAGGTTTTCTAGCTATTCACTTTCTTCTCTGCTTTCTACCACACACCAGAGAGCAGATCTCTCTCTTTAACTGCCCACAAATTCTCTCCCTAATTGTCACATGGCTGATCCAATCCACATCTAAACATACATGAGTTGCTAGTCTCTCTCTTCCCTTTCAGAATGCAGCCAAGCAGCAACTACTAAAAGTGCAGCAGGAGCAGCCCACCATCACTGCTGCCACCACGCGCCATGCTGACCACCGCGCTGGAGCCCTACGCCCGCCTACCACCATGCTGACCACTGTGCCCACTGCACGCAGCGGCTGTTCACCACAGCGCCGGCACTGAGGCCCCTGCTCCAGCACTGCCCCTTCGGGGTGAGTGGGAATCGCACCAGGACGGGCAGGGCGGGGGCAAGGCTGGAGGCGCCCCATGGCCTTCAAAGCACCAGCAGCCGAAGGGTGACGGCTTAAGGGTGGTGAGCCATTAAGGGCCGTTGGGGCTGGATGGGGCCTGGGTTGGCTGGGGATTCTGGTCGGGGTCTTGCGGACTGTTTGCTGGCTGTTGGGTGGAGGTGGGAGGTGAAGGTGGGTGGCATTTTTAATTGGTTTTTAGCTGTTTTAACTTTTTAGTCGGTTTTAGGGGCACATCTCAAGTTTAACATAAGATATGTCACCTGGGGAGTGCATGGGGGCCACCATAGGGGTGGTGATGGGCAATGCTCACTATGGTGGTGGGGGCTTAATGGGTCTGCTTAGAAGAAGGAAGGACAGATGGTTAACACCTGTCCCTCCTTCTGGTTATTCCCCCAGCTGGCGGGTGCCAGGTAGCCCTGTCAACTGCCCCCTAGGCCTGACAGTGCTGTTGCTTAATGCCAGGTCAGTCCAAAATAAAGTGACCATCATCCACGATTTGATTGTGGATAAGAGGGCTGACCTGGCCTGTATCACGGAGACCTGGGTGGGGGAGGGAGGAGATGTGGCCCTCTTGCAACTGTGCCCGACTGGGTACCTAGTCCAGCACCGCCCATGCCTGGAGGGGAGGGGAGGGGGGTCGCTTTGATTTATCAAGCTTCTATTTCCCTCTCAGGGCTTCCTGTCCTCTCGAGCCCGGGGCTGGCGTGCCTCCACTTGGTGTTGGGCGACCGAGACAGACTGGGGATTCTGTTGGTATACCGTGCACCCTTCTGCCCATCAGATTCCCTGCCTGAGCTGACGGAGATCATCTTGGACCTGGTGTTGAAGACTCCCAGGATGTTGGTCCTGGGGGACTTCAAGCTCCACGCCGAGGCAGTCTTGACCGAGGTGGCTCAGGACTTCATGGCTTCCATGATGGTCATGGGGCTGTCTCAACATGTCTGCGGCCCGACCCATGAACGTGGACACACTCTGGACCTGGTTTTCTCGACGGGGCAGGAAGAGGGTGATCTGAGGGTGAGGAACTTATGTTTGACACCCTTGTCATGGTCAGATCACTTCCTCGTGAGGTTTGAGCATGAAAGCTGCCTTTCCCTCTGTAAGGGTGCGGACCCGATTGTGTTGGTCTGCCCGCAGAGTCAGATGGATCCGGATGGATTCCTGAAGGCTCTGGGGGATTTTCTGGTTGATAAGGCTGGTGCTCCTGTTGATGCCCTGGTTGAACTGTGGAATGTGGAGATGACCAGGGCTATTGACACGATCACTCCTAAGCGCCCTCTCCAACCAGGCAGAGCCCATTCATCCCCTTGGTATACACCTGAATTATGGGCGATGAAGCGGCTAGAGCGTAGGTGGAGGAAATCACGGGATGAATCTGACTGAACACACTTAAGAGCCCACTATCGGGCCTATGCTGTAGCGGTGAGGGCGGCGAAGAAGAAATTCTTCTCCGCATCCATTGCCTCCTCACAATGCCGTCTGGCGGAGCTCTTTCGGGTGGTGCAGGGGCTAATAAATCCTGGCCCCAAAAAAGATCTGGTGCCACCCTCGAAGGCCCGCTGTGACAACTTTGCCGGGCATTTTAGGGAGAAAATTGCTCAGATTCGTCACAAGCTGGACTCTTCCATTGACTCAGATTCTACTGGGGAGGGGCCAACAACGCCTTTGAGTCCTCCATTGATGGATGAATTTCAGTTATTGTGGCCTAATGATGTGGACAAGGTACTTGGACAAGTACAGCCTACCACCTGTTTACTGGACCCGTGCCCATTTTGGCTACTTAAGAGTGCCAAGGATGGGATTGTGACCTGGATCCTGGAGGTGGTCAACGCCTCTTTAAGATACGGCCAGGTGCCTACCCCTTTAAAGGAGGCGGTAGTCCGGCCAGTCCTAAAGAAGGTATCCCCAGATTCAGAGGTGGTCACCAATTATAGACCGGTGGCCAACATCCCATTTTTGGGCAAGGTGCTGGAGCAGGTGGTGGTGGGACAACTCCAGGCACTCTTGGATGAAACTGATTTTCTGGACCCATTTCAGTCCGGCTTCAGACCCAGGTACGGTACTGAATCTGCCTTGGTTGTCCTGTATGATGACCTGTGCAGGAAGAGAGACAGGGGGAGTGCATCCCTGTTGGTTGTCCTGGACCTCTCAGCAGCTTTCGATACCATCTACCATGGTATCCTCCTGGATAGGCTAGCGGTACTGGGAATTGGAGGCACTGCTTTGCAGTGGTTCCACTCCTATCTCGATAGCCGATTCCAGAAGGTGGTTCTGGGGGCCTATGGCTCTGCGCCATGGCAGCTATGCCATGGAGTTCCACAGGGTTCCATTTTGTCCCCCTTGCTATTCAACATCTACATGAAACTGCTGGGAGAGGTCATCAGGAGGTGTGGGCTGCGGAATCATTAGTACTCTGATGATACCCAGCTCTACCTCTCATTTTCCACTGATCCAGGTGAGGCAGTGGCTGTGCTGAACCGGTGCCTGGCTGAGGTAATGGGCTGGATGAGGGCCAGTAAACTGAAGCTCAATCCAGACAAGACAGAGGTCCTGTTGGTGGGTGGGTCGGGCTTCGGAATGGGGGACCTGGGTCTTGTGCTAAATGGGGTTGCACTCCCTCTGAGAGACAGGGTACGCAACCTGGGAGTGCTCCTTGACCCGGAGCTATCATTAGAAGCTCAGGTGACAATGGTGGCGAGGAGCACTTTCCATCAGCTTTGGCTGATCCATCAGCTGCGTCCCTTCCTGGAGTACGACTGCCTGGTGACAGTGACCCACACATTGGTAACTTCCCGATTAGATTTCTGCAATGCGCTCAACGTGGGGCTACCCTTGAAGATGGTCCGGATACTTCAATTGGTGCAAAATAGAGCTGCCAGGGTGCTGATGGGGACTGGGCGTGGTTCTCATATTACCCCAGTTCTCTGTCAGCTTCACTGGCTCCCTATTGAAGTCCGGGCCCAATTCAAGGTGTTGGTTATCACCTATAAAGACCTTAACGGCTTGGGACCTGGTTATCTAAAGGAATGTCTGTGCCCATATATGCCCTCCTGCCCCTTATGATCGGCAGCAGATGCCCTTCTCCGGGAACCCTCCGTGAGGGAGATAAGGAGGGTGAGTACCTGGAGGAGGGCTTTCTCTGCGGTGGCGCCCAACCTATGGAATGCACTCTCCAGAGAGGTCCTCCTGGCGCTGTCATTATTTGCTTTTCAGTGCCAGGCATAGACCTTTTTATTTAAAAGTTATTTTAATTGTTAGTTATATATTGTATTTATAGTATTTTAACTTGTAATTCGAGATGGACCAGTTTTAAATAGTTTTCAATTGTTAATGTATTTGTTATATTGTGAGCCGCCCCAAGGCTTTGTTGCAATGGGGGTGGCATACAAAAGTTTTAAATAAACAAACAAACAAACAAATAAATAAAAGAGGCCTTCAGCACAGTAGCAACATTTGGCCTATGTATGGTACATATACCTTATAGCTTGTAAGAGGCAACACGGAGCATCTACAGAGCAGCAACAATTAAATACATGACCTTTCTTCACAAAACTGACCTAAAGAAAATGTGGTGGTTATAGTCAAATGGTTCAACAGATGTGAAGTTTTCTGCACCCAAAAACAGACATTGCATTAATGATGTGCTAGCTTTGCATATAATGGTAACCCATAATTGAACCCAATTGTTCAGTTATAGGTAATCATGATTTGTGCATCCAGCCATGCCAGAAAAGTTATTTGTTTGGGGGGTGGGGTAGATAGTTAGGTTTTTAATATATATATTGTTTGTATTTTTAAATGTTGTGAGCCGCCCCGAGGCTTTGTTGCGATGGGGCGGCATATAAGTGTTTAAATAAATAAATAAATAAAATTAATAATCCAGAAAGAGAACCCAAGGTTTGTTGTTATATGTGAATTCAGAACTGTGGGTTGTTCATGGGTTGTTTTGCCAGTTTAGAGAGGCATCAGAAAAGAGCATTTTAAAAAACTGTTGTTCAATATGCCAGTACTACAGTGCCACAAAGGCATTTGGGATAAAGGAAAGGAACCAGTGAAGGAGGAAACCAACAAGCCTGGAGGCTGGGAAAACTTTGTCTATCATCTAACAAGCAAACTCTGAATAGATCATCCAGTTATGTGTTAAATAAAAATAGGTTAATATTATGTGTAAACCTGTTAATTAGTTTTCACCTATTGTCCTTTTTATTTCATACTATTCTTTGCAAAGGAATCAAATAATGTTGAGTTTTGATCAGTTTTGTTTGCAGTTCACTGTACTGCTCTGGGTGTTTCACTATGGAGAAAGGTTGATGTTGTGAGGCAGGCCTTTCAAATCTGGTCTTACTCATTCAATTTGTGTTAGATGTTCTTGGGCTGAATAGTTCTATCACTTAGAAAAGACAATGCCACAAGATGTCACTGTCTTTTATGCTTCGTTGTTGATTTGCTGTCCCCATACACTGTTCATGCTTCATTGCCATGTTTTAACACCTGGACTAATAGCAAATAAGAAAATACTAGTTGACAGCTTCTGTCATAGAATCATCTATTCATATTATAGCCACCTCCCCTACACACAGTGACCTTGCTATTTAAGCTCTATCTGTCCCTGCATACCTCTGAATCTCTAGACATAGACACCAACAACCCTTCTCTGTTGCTGGTTGTTTCTGGAAAATATGTTTTGTAAGCTTAGCCCATTGAAGCTGCTTCCATTAGATCAAATGTGATCTGTTTTTCCTTCATAATTATTGACCATTTCATGTACTGGGGAACGTCATAAAACAGATCACATTTGTGTGTAGTTAGACAAGCCCCTGAAGTCATTGCTAACTTTATTAGAAAGCAGAAAATCTAAGTTATTTACTTATATAATTTCTATACCACTCAAAAGCAGAAGCTCTCTGGGCAGTTCTACTCTAATCTGATCTTATTGCACTGTTCTCCTTCATGGATCACTGCCTTGTCGTGGCAAAGGGGCTTGCGTAGCTCAATGAAGCTATGAGCTATGCCGTGCAGGGTCACCCAAGACGGACAGGTCATAGCAGAGAGCTCTGACAAAACGTGATCCACTGGAGAAGGAAATGGCAACCCACTCCAGTATCTTTCCCATGAAAACCCCATGGACAGTACCAAAAGGCAAAAAGATATGAGACCGGAAGTTGAGCCCCTCAGCTTGGAAGGTGTCCAATATGCTACTGGGGAAGAGCAGAGGGCTAGTACTAGTAACATCAGAAAGAATGAAGCGACTGGGTCAAAGCCGAAAGGACACTCAGTTGCCAATATATCTGCTGGTGAAAGGAGAGTCCGATGCTGCAAAGATCTATACTCCATAGGAACCTGGAATGTAAGATCCATGAATCAAGGCAAGCTGGATGTGGTCAAACAAGAGATGACAAGACTGAACATCGACATCTTAGGAATCAGTGAGCTAAAATGGACAGGCATGGGTGAATTTAGTTCAGATGACCATCAGGTATACTACTGTGGGCAAGAATCCCTCAGAAGAAATGGAGTAGCCTTCATAGTCAATAAAAGAGTAGGGAAAGCAGTACTGAGATAAAATCTCCAAAATGACAGAATGACAGGCTTAAGTTGAAGAAAGTAGGGAAAAGCACTAGGCCACTCAGGTATGACCTAAATCATATCCCTGATGAATATACAGTAGAGGTGACAAATAGATTTAACGAATTAGATCTGATAGACAGAGTGCCTGAAGAACTATGGACGGAGGTTCGCAACATTGTACAAGAGGCAGCAACTAAAACCATCCCAAAGAAAAAGAAATGCAAGAAAGCAAAATGGCTGTCTGAGGAAGCTTTACAAATAGCTGAGGAAAGAAGGGAAGCGAAAGGAAAGGAAGAAAGAGAAAGATACAAACAATTGAATGCAGAATTCCAGAGAACAGCTAGAAGAGATAAGAATGCCTTCCTAAATGAACAGTGCAAAGAAATAGAAGAAAACAATAGAATAGGGAGGACCAGAGATCTCTTCAAGAAAATTAGAGATATGAAGGGAACATTTCATGCAAAGATGGGCATAATAAAGGACCAAAATGGCAGGGACCTAACAGAGGCAGAATAGATTAAGAAGAGTGGCAAGATTACACAGAAGAACTATACACGAAAGAGCTTAACATCCCTGATAACCACGATGGGGTAGTCACTGACCTCGAGCCAGACATCCTGAAATGCGAAGTCAAATGGGCCTTAGGAAGTCTGAGCAACAACAAAGCCAGTGGAGGTGACAGTATTCCAGCTGAGCTATTCAAAATCCTGAAAGACGATGCAGTTAAAGTGTTACACTCAATATGCCAGCAAATTTGGAAAACTCAACAGTGGCCACAGGACTGGAAAAGTTCAGTTTACATTCCGATCCCAAAGAAGGGCAATGCCAAAGAATGTTCAAACTACCGCACCATTGCACTCATTTCACATGCTAGCAAAGTGATGCTCAAAATCCTACAAACTAGGCTCCAGCAGTATGTGGACTGAGAACTACCAGAACTACAGGCAGGATTTCGAAGAGGGAGAGGAACTAGAGATCAAATTGCCAACATATGCTGGATCATGGAGAAAGCTAGGGAGTTCCAGAAAAACATCTACTTCTGCTTCATTGACTATGCTAAAGCCTTTGATTGTGTGGATCACAACAAACTGTGGCAAGTTCTTAAAGAGATGGGAGTACCAGACCATCTTATTTGTCTCTTGAGAAATCTATATGCAGGTCAAGAAGCAACAGTGAGAACTGGACACGGAACTACTGATTGTTTCAAAATTGAGAAAGAGGTCGGCAAGGCTGTATACTGTCACCCTGCCTATTTAACTTATATGCAGAGCACATCATGAGAAAGGCAGGGCTAGATGAATCGCCAGTTGGAATCAAGATTGCTGGGAGAAATATCAATAACCTCAGATATGCAGATGATACCACTCTCATGGCAGGAAGTGAAGAGGAACTAAAGAGCCTCTTGATGCGGGTGAAGGAGAAGAGTGCAAAAGTTGGCTTGAAACTCAACATTAAGAAAACTAAGATCATGGCATCCGGTCCTCTCACTTCCTGGCAAATAGATGGGGAAGAAATGGAGGTAGTGACAGATTTTATTTTCCTGGGCTCCAAGATCACTGTAGACGGGGACTGCAGCCAGGAAATTAAAAGACGCTTGCTCCTGGGGAGGAAAGCTATGGCAAATCTAGATAACACACTAAAAAGCAGAGACATCACCCTGTCAACAAAAGTGCGTATAGTCAAGGCTATGGTTTTCCCAGTTGCAATGTATGGCTGTGAAAGCTAGACCATAAGGAAGGCCGAGCGCAAAAGGATTGAGGCCTTTGAGTTGTGGTGCTGGAGTCCCTTGGACCGCAAGGCGATCAAACCGGTCAGTCCTAGAGGAGATCAACCCTGACTGCTCTTTAGAAGGCCAGATCCTGAAGATGAAACTGAAATACTTTGGCCACCTAATGAGAAGGAAGGACTCCCTGGAGAAGAGTCTAATGATGGGAACAATAGATGGCAAAAGAAGAAGGGGACGGCAGAGGATGAGGTGGCTGGATGGAGTCACTGAGGCAGTTGGTGTGAGCTTGAGTGGACTCCGGGGGATGGTGGAGGACAGGAAGGCCTGGAGGAATGTTGTCCATGGGGTCGCAATGGGTCGGACATGACTTCGCGACTAACAACAACAACACAATGGGCAGAAAAATGTGGGAAAGGTGGGCAAAATATGTATATTACCCAAGGCTCACTGGAAATCATACACAATTCTCTCTTCATTAAGACATCATACACACATTCTGATTAAGCATGCACAATGGTTGGTTATACATATAATCATTCAACTTCTGGTATTTTGCTGCTTAGAAAATGTAGGAGCCAAGCCCTCATTTTCCTTTCATGTAGCACAACCAGATAGGTGATCCTGGAAAATGTATTGTCTTCTTGAATATTATTAGTATTAAAAACAGAAGTAAACCATATTAAACTACTAAAGTATCTAATGATAAGGCCATTAGAATGACAGAAACTCAGCAGTTGAGTTGCTTCCTGCATCTTTGTGTATGTGTTTATTATACAGCTATGAGCATCTCAGTAGTTTACAACAGGTCAGCATTCTCATCACAGATGCTTTTTTTAGGATATTGCTACTGGATAATTGTTTTACTTTGCCCTTGAAGTTCATTTATGAAATATCAGTTTGGATATTTTATTGTTTCCATGTGTTTGAATATGTTTGTTCAGATGCTTCTTAACAAGAAACTATAACATATCTGGACTTACAGTCCTTTCTGGTTGGCTTGCACTGAGGGGGATGGACTTTCGTATTTAGGACTGCCCTTGTTTTCGTAATCAAAAGCTATTGTTTTCATTTTAGTCTTAATGTGGCCATTCTAGTCATAATTGTTCATACGCACCTCCATACATGTAAACACCATTAATTTCTTCCAATTATGGATCAGCTTTCAAAAGGTGTCACAGCGGTACTCTGCACCCTACCCTTGCTAGTGCAAGAATCTTCTTACTAGGACCTCAATCCCTTCTGTGTACATCATGGAAACACAGAAGCTGCAGCTACTTCAGAAGGCAGCAACTAGAACAACATATAGAAACCATGTCACACCAGTTTTAATGGCTGCCAATATACTTCCCATCTGTGTTCAAGGTAATAGCAATGACATCTGAAGGCCCATGTGGTTTCGGACCTAAATATTTGAGGAATTGCCTTTCTCTGTATACACTCATCCAAGTATTAAGATCTGGCAAGAGACTTTTACTCTTCACCTTGTCATTGGGAGTTTTATGTTCCATGTAGGTGCAAGAGAAGCACTTATCAGGTGCAGTGTCCTGGTTATAAAATATTCTCCCTCCAGAGTCCCAGCTGACACCAATTATTGCTTGATTTCAGCATCCAGTGAAGATAGAGCTACTTGTCCACACTTTGGAGGCTCACTGACCATAGTTTTGCTTGTGATTTACAGTTACTAATTTGCTATGCTGTGGAGTATTATTTTTATGTGTTAACTTGATGCTGCTGCAGAATTGTCATTATTGACTGTATCCTGCTCTGAGATCCATTAATATGGGGTAGGTTAGAAATTATTTCAATGAGTAAATCAGAAGCAAGTAGAAATGGTCACATTGGGAAATCATGGTGAGTAATCAGGAACCTTGTAATATCTTGTAGCCTTTCAGCTGTAGAAAATCAAACCATTAATTTCTGACATATCTTACTTTCCTTCTCAAAGCTGATAGCAAACATAGTGTGATGATGGCATCTGAGTATTATACAAGGGTAGGACTTATCCATATCCCAGCCTGATGGATTCAATTTTAAAGAATCCAAGCTGAAGAACTTGGTAAATACAGATAACACTTTATTGTGCATCTAGTTTGCACTGCCTTGAAAGAATGGGACATTTTTAAAAGTCTAATCTGGAGATATATAACATGTAACAGTAGATCTGGATACTTTCCTTTTCTAATTTTTAAAGGGCAATTTGAAACCAAGGCAATTTTCTTAATGAAATAAGATAAATACTATGGCAACTGTAGTCATGATTGCCTTGATATGAAATAATGAAATGTGTTTATTATGCTGCTGCTTTCCCCAGTATGAATTTACTTGAAAACACAACCTTTCAAACATTTGCTGCCTACATTTCTTTCATTCAGGTTATGTTCTTAAGCATGGAACTATTGGCTTGCATTCTAAGATCAACTAACTTACACAAATTAATGAAATAAATTTTCCTCCCCTTACAGATATCTTCATTTTGTTTTCTTAAAGCCTTTCTGGAAGTTGGAGATACCCTTCTGAATAATGAGAAATGGAGTGCAGAGGTTAGAAAAGGATGGCAGAATTCCCCAAAATCAGGCTTACATTCTAAAATATGTAAAACTAAGGAAGATTACAAAAGGGATACTTCTTGGATCCTAAGATGACTCATTATGCCTATTTTTTCTCAAATATATGCATAGACATGCATTTGTCATTTTCCTTTTTCTGCTCAATGTTTTTCAGAAACACACAAAAGTCTTCTTTCATGGGTATTTTTGGTATTAAATTTGTCTTCTTTTATTGTGGTCATTAGCCTTTCATTTTAAGCTCAGTACAATACTGCAAGCTTGCAGAAATGCATGCTTGTTGAACCTGTTGCTATGTGCAAGTCAATTTTTTTCTTTGACATTTGATTTCAGAATAAAATAGGCCATAGAATTCTAAATTTTAAGTATTTTGTGTTTTATTTAAATATAAAGTCAAATGTCCCTTTAAAAACTTGTTACCTTTAAGCAAGTGTAAGTATTTAGCTGTTTCCAAAGTATTACTTGAACTTGCCAAAATCAATCTAGTTATGGAGAAAATATTGTTTGCATCTCACTTTCAGAACTAATTTGTACATCAAAATATAAGTGCTATTAGGCTTTTGCAGTTTTCAAAATTGTATGATACAGTTCTCTGATTGAAAAGTAGTGTATATATTAGGGTTTCTACAAAAGCACATATATTAAGGAAAACAGTATACAAAGTGTATTTTAGTACTCACAAAATTGCCAACATGACAGAAACCAAAATGATTAGTGCACCACAGCAGTGCTACCCTGTGTCTAGGATTATTCAGACTCCTAGCTCCAATCTTGAAAATTTGTTCCAAGGTCAGAGTATCCTCCTCCCACCCCACTGCATCTCCTTCTTCAAGATCTCAAATGCAAACTTGAACAAGAGATTGAATGGGGGTTCCATAGACTCCCACTATAAGCCGACTAGGAAGGCCTCAGTTATTATAGGTGGCCTATAAATATATGTAAATAAATAAACTAGGGAGAAGAGGAGACTGGTGGTACCAATAAAGAAGATGCCTGGCAGCACCTCATCATCCTTCCCTCATGCTCTGGCTATTTAAGTGTTTGGCATGGTGGGAGGTGACCTTCCACCCTGTGTAGAATATCCATAACTCTCCATGTTTAGAGGATTATAGGCATCCCCACTAACTGTGTCCTCAATAAATCCAATGCATTGGTCTAATGGGCAACTAACCACTTCTGTATTTTTTTAATCAATTGCTCCCATATTTTACATGTGCATCTTTCTGAGAACGTTAACATCCAGGAATTACATGCAAAATAATATTATTGATTAATTATTTGTACAGGGAATGAGTAACATTTTTATCTTTGCATGTTGTGTGCAACTTAAGAACCAAGTCAAGGTAACTTAAAGAATTTTATCTTTATGAATTCCAATACAAATTAACCTGATCCTTAACTCCTGAATGAATGTACAAATTAGACCTTAGCTTTCCACTAGCGTTTATTCTTTGTGACACAGTTACCAGCTCAAAAAGATAGAGGTTTAGAAGATGTGTATTTTGGGAGAAAATGTATTAAGTAATGCATATTTTCAGAAAACAGTATTTTAAAATGTTCATGCAAGTTCATCTTTCTATGCGTTTTTCCTGTGGATTTCTATAAAATTGTAAATTAATGCAGAATTGAACAACCCAATAGATAATCACAGTAACACAGACCATTAATCACATTAGGAGAAACTTAGTAGGAGTATGAGAACCATGGAAAGACTGGTCTGGGAGCCAGTGGGTTCTTCATTGAATGTGTTTAAGCAAAATACAGACAGCCATTGTGAGGAAAGTGGTTTCATCTTGCATTATACATCCTGCATTAAACAGGGGTTAGACTGGATACCTTTGAAGTCATTCTAGCTCTGTGATGCTACATATAAATAGCCATAGCCATGTGTGTTTTTGTTTTGTTTTGTTTTGTTTGCACTTTGCTTTGCTTTGTTGTGCTTTGTTTTTTTTTTTTTTCTTCCAATTTAAATTTAAGTTTATTTTCTCCTTGTGTGTGTGTGCAAGTGGGGTTTTTGCCTGGGAGAACTGGGAGAGTGAGAGGAACTGCAGGACTAACAAGACAGGGGACCAAGGTAAGGTCTCGGAAGGGTTACAGATGGCAGACCAGGAGATGGCCTTGGCGGGAGTCACGGGTGTTGCTGTCCGCTGCGAGAGCTGCGACATGTTCGCCCTTCTCCCCCAGGAGAGGCAGGGATACACTTGCCCTCGGTGCAAGATGGTGACCCTGCTAGATGAGGAGGTGAGGTGCCTGAGGGCCGAGAGAGCTCTCCAGGCCCCCCCGCAGCAGCCCCCCTCTCGACAGAGGGCTGAGGGAGAGACCACGGGAGGAGCAGCTGCGGAGACATGGAGGTATGTCACCCACAGGAGGAGGCGGCCAGCACGGCCTCCTCCTTCTCCTGGCACCAATCTGGAGCTGGGAAACAGGTTCTCTCCACTTGGGGAGGCTGGGGCTGAGGAGGCCTCAGGGGACCAGCAGGACCCCCAGCCTGGGACATCAGGAGGCAAGGGAGCCACTGCAGGAGAGGCGAGGACCAGGGCACGGCTGCCCACCAGCACCGAGAAGGTACGGCGGCGGGTGATAGTTGTTGGGGACTCCCTGCTGAGGGGCACTGAGGCGGCGGTGTGCCGCCCCAGCCTTCAGACAAGGGAGGTTTGCTGCCTGCCGGGCGCACGCATCCGGCACGTGAAGGACAGAGTGGAGCGTCTTGTTCGCTCCGGGGGACACCAGCCACTCCTGGTGATCCATGTGGGCACAAACGACGTGGCCAGGCAGGGGGTGGTCGGGATCACCAGGGACTTTTCGGCCTTGGGGAAGAAACTCAGGGAGCTGAAGGCCCAAGTGGCCTTCTCGTCAATCTTACCCGTCCGGGGATTTGGGACAGGAAGGGACAGGAGGGCCTCTGAGGTGAACGACTGGCTTAGGGTGTGGTGCCAGAAGGAACGCTTCGGATTCCTCGACCACGGCACTCGTTTTCTTGCCAATGGACTTCTGGCAAGGGATGGGTTACACCTCACGAGGATGGGGAAAAGGTCCTTTGGAGATGCTCTAGCGAGCTTCATCCGGAAGACTTTAAACTGAGCCAGTGGGGGGTGGGTTCAGGCCCCCCAGTAACATGTCTGCACTGGACAAGTGTGCAGGGAGGATCGGGGCTCTGGGAGCAGGGTTTTAGAGATACTGCAGGGACTGACAGGACTTCTACAGAGAGGGGCCAGGTACCAGGGAGGATGGGAGGAAGGAGGATGCTGGGCACTCCAAGGAAAGCAAGCAGTGGGAAGGAGTTGAGGTGCATGTACACCAATGCTAGGAGCATGGGTAATAAGCAGGAAGAGCTTGAAGCTCTCCTGGGAATAGGAGGATACGATCTGGTGGGAATCACAGAAACTTGGTGGGATGAAAGGCAAGTCTGGAATGTGAACATAGAAGGGTATCACCTTTTTAGAAAGGACAGGAAGGGAAAGAGAGGTGGGGGTGTGGCTTTATATGTCAGGGAAGGGATAGGATGCAGTGAGATAGAGTGCAGCACAGATGGGGATTCGGTAGAGGCAGTCTGGGTGAAACTTAGGGGTTTTGACAGAGAAAGAGACCTGACAGTGGGGGTATGTTATCGCCCTCCAGGTCAACTTGAGACCCTGGATGATGTCCTGACAGGCCAGATTCTAAGGATATCTCGGGGGAGAGACACAGTAATTATGGGAGATTTCAATCTCCCGGATATTACTTGGGAGACTCACTCGGCGGTAACAGCCAGGTCACATCGCTTCCTAGAAGCTCGAGAGGGTGGGTTTTTCACACAGAGGGTCCGAGAGGCGACGAGGGGGGGAAACATCCTGGACTTGGTCTTGACCAATAGGGAGGAGCTGATAGATGAAGTACAGATTAGGGGAGCTCTGGATGCGAGTGATCACTCCATCCTTTGCTTTGAGATCAGAGGACTGGGGCCGTGCAGCAGGGCGAGCACTAGAAGCTGGGACTTCAAGAGGGCCAACTTTGGCCAACTGAAGGCCAGGCTGGGGAAAGTCTCCTGGGATAGGTTACTGGAAGGTAAGCGAGTTGAGGAGGGGTGGATGGCACTCAAAAGGGAGGTTTTGCAGGCGCAAGCCCTGACAATACCTCTAGTCAGTAAGGTGGGGAGGCGGAGGAGAGTGCCGCCATGGATGCGAAAGGAGGTGGTTAGGGGGATTAGATGAAAGAGGAACCTCCATAGGAAATGGGTACTGGGGGAAATAGACAAAAGGGTATACCGGGAGGAGGAGGCCCGTTGCAGAAGGATTCTTCGCAAGGCTAAGGCTGATTATGAGCTGAGACTTGCCAAGAATATCAAGAGCAACAAAAAGGGCTTCTTCCAGCATGTAAATAGGAAAAGGAAGGGGAGACAAGTGGTGGGACCACTAAATAAGGAGGAAGGAGATCCAGTGACTGACATGAGGGAACAGGCACAGATGCTAAATGACTATTTTGCCTCTGTGTTCTCCCCAAAGCAGGACAGGGGATATCCGTATAGGAGATTGGATGAGGCTGGGGACTTAGGGGCAGAGATTAGAGTCACCCCCCTTGAAGTCGAGGGGCTCCTCAGGGCATTGGACATTACAAAGGCGCCAGGCCCTGACGGGTTACACCCAAGAGTACTTAGAGAGTTGGCAGGTGTTCTCTCATGCCCGCTGGCCTCCATTTTTGAGGCCTCGTGGAGAACGGGTGAAGTTCCAGAGGACTGGAGGGTGGCATCGGTGGTCCCAATTTTCAAAAAGGGTAGTAGGAAGGACATGGGGAATTATAGACCGGTTAGCCTTACGTCCATTGTAGGAAAAACAATGGAAAGGCTCATAATAGAGAGAGATCTAGTGATGCTAGATAGGGAAGGGAGGCTGACAGCCACACAACATGGCTTCCGCAGAAACAGGTCCTGCCAGACAAACCTTGTGGAATTCTATGACAAGGTTTCAAGATGGCTAGATGGAGGGGATGCAGTGGATGTGGTATACCTGGATTTCAGCAAGGCCTTTGACAAAGTGCCCCATGATATCCTGGTGGAGAAACTGAGGAGTTTTGGGATACACCAAAGCACTGTCCAGTGGATTAGGGCATGGCTGACTGACCGAAAGCAGAAGGTAACCATTAGCGGGGAATCGTCGGGATGGCAGCCAGTGACAAGCGGGGTCCCCCAGGGCTCTGTCCTGGGGCCGATCCTGTTTAATCTTTTCATTAACGACATGGAAGAAGGGGTGAACCGTCAGCTAATCAAATTTGCAGACGACACTAAAACTGGAGCAGTGGCCACAACTGAGAAGCAGGTACTCCAGATCCAAAAGGATCTGGACAGACTATGGAAGTGGGCAGGAGACAACAGGATGGCGTTCAATGTGGAGAAGTGCAAGGTCTTGCACTTGGGGCATAGGAATAGCTGTCATAAGTACAGGTTAGGGGACAAGTGGCTGGAGAGCAGCACTTGTGAAAGGGACCTCGGGGTACTGGTTGACCGCAGGCTAAACATGAGTCAGCAGTGTGATGCGGTGGTCAAGAGGGCGAATGCCACCCTTGGTTGCATAGCCAGAAGTGTGGCTTCTAGATCAAGAGAGGTATTACTTCCACTCTACATGACTCTGGTGCGCCCGCAACTGGAGTATTGTGTTCAGTTTTGGGCCCCTCATTACAGAAAGGATATAGCCAGGTTGGAGTCAGTGCAGCGTAGGGCCACAAGGATGGTGGCTGGTTTGCAGGGGATGGGGTATGAGGCGAGACTGAGGGAACTGGGTCTCTTCAGCCTGGAGAAGAGGAGACTCAGAGGGGATATGTTGGCAACATACAGGTATGTGAGGGGGTGTCACATGGAGATGGGGAGAGGCCTGTTCTCCCCTGCAGAGGAAGGCAGGACGCGCTCCAATGGAGCAAAGCTCAGGGAGCCAAGGTTCCATTTGGATGCCAGGAAGCACTTCCTGACAGTTAGGACCCCGAGGGCGTGGAATGGGCTTCCACGGGAGGTCGTTGAGGCCCCATCGGTGAGGGTGTTCAAAGATAGGCTGGACATGCACATGGTGGGCATGTCATGAGCGGAGCCGGCTGGTGCCGGAGGTCAGACTAGATGGCCCAGGAGGCCCCTTCTGACTCGCTCTGTTTCTATGTTTCTATGTTTCCATGCCCTGGCTTACGTTCATATCACTTTTTATGAGAAAGCATGATTGCTTATCAGGAAGTATGTTTCATGAAATTGCTGACCTCTGAAATACCATACCATAAGACTCCCATCTGTTTACCTGAAGGAGCGCTTATGTCTGTACTTGCCCGCCCACCCCTTGAGATTGGTGGGAGAGGCCCTTCTCTGAGAACACTCCGTGAAGGAAATTAGAAGGGTGACTACTCGGAGGAGGGCTTTCTCTGTGGTGGCGCCCAACCTATGGAACGTGCTCCCCAGAGAGGTCCACCTGGCGCCATCGTTATTTGTTTTCTGGCGCCAGGCGAATACCTTTTTATTCAAACACTATTTTAATTGTTAAGATTTTTTATTAGTTTTAATTTTTGACCAGGGTGACTCAGATTATTTTTATATGTATTGATATTTAATTATTTATTGTTAATTTTGAATTATTATTTTTTCTATGTATGTGAGCCGCCCCGAGGCTTCAGCGATGGGGCGGCATAGAAATGTGCAAATAAAAATAAATAAATCTGTAAGCAGCTGAACACACTCCTAGTTTTCTTCATATAGTTTGCTGGTTTACTACTAAAACTGAGCTGGTTTCTCATCATAATTTCAACCTATCTCTTTTATGCCTACATCATGACCCATGTCTAGGTGAACAAGGTACAGTGTGTGTGGAATTAATTATCTATGTCCTCCAGGCCACAGTATGAGTTCTGAGTTACCTCTACCTAGTCATCTATGGCTTGACCCTCCAATACACAGTACAGCAGCATTTCTCTCAACACTAATTGCCTTAGCTAGCATCAGCACATGGATATATCTGCATTGATGTAGTGGGCTTCATGGGTGGTGACAGCTACACAGCTGACATAATCCCTGCATCTTTCCTGTAACAACTTCCTTGGCTGCACCAAATGCTTGTTTTCAATACAACTTTTAGTCAGAGGATACAGTTTCAATTATAAATTATAGGCTATTTTTCTGCATAGGCTTTTACACCAGCGCAGGGAAGATTATCAAAGTCATTGTCCCATCTCAAAGGAATAATTAGTCATCCTGCTGACCGACAAAAGGAAAACATATGAGATTATACACACATGTCTTGATCATCCTCCTGTAGGTGGTTTCTTCATTAGAGTGACTTACATTAACCTCTGTTAGCGATATTTTATTCCTTGCAGGCACAGGACAATATTTCAATATTGGATTTAGCATTAGTACAATGAGTTGGAAATATAGCCAGATAATATTTAAGATAGTTTTATTATTTCTGTAGGATTCACTGGAAATGGCTCAGTATATAACATTGTAAGATCCTGTTTTTTGTTCCACTTCTGGTCAGCACTAAATTTATCAAGTTGAACCTTGGGGTGAAAAATGAGTCATTAATAATATGGAATTGTGCCAGGTGTTTATTGTATTTATAACAATTCACATGAATCTAAGGAATGGAAATTTCTAATCTTCACATAACAGATGGATTTAAGGCTGTTTTTCCAAGTTATAGCTATTTTAACATGCAGATTCTTTGGTAAAAGTTATTTTACCAAGCCATAAAGTTTTCAGTATCGAAGAATTTAGGCAAGTTGCTGGGAATTAGCAAGTTTCGACACTGAAGACACTTAGTTTCAACACTGAAGAGAAAATAGAAGAGCATCCATAGGATTTCTTATAGGAGACAATCTAGAATGATGTTTGGTGCCATGGCAAGAGGAGAGGCAATGGATCTGTTGCAGTCAAAGATCTATTAACTCCCACTCCCAGCAAGGGAGTGGCACTGGATGGGCTCAGAGGCTCATCTAACATGATGCATTTTAAGGGACAGGAGGCAACCCCCACCCCCACTGTTTCTTCTGCCTTTCTGGTTCCTTTCATTTGCCAAGGGGTCCAAGATCAGAGCTCGCAGTGCAATGAGTTTCTGATAAGAATGTATTCTAAATCAATGTGGTGCCCTCATTTGCAACCAGCTGGGAAAATTTGGTCCTGCCCTGAAGAAATTTCACTCATTTTACTGAAACTATCCTAGCCATCTTTGAAATTTGCTATTTGACAAAGACCTTCTAAATTCCCACAGTAGGTGAAATTTTGAGTGAAAGAATCCATTCACAAGACCCATGCAATGTTTCCAGCATCAGATAGAAAGGGGCTTTCCACGAACCAGTTCTGTGAAAAATTCAGAGTCATAGACATGCTATCCTCCTGAGCCAATAAGGGATGTCACTCCAAGAATTAAAGAGCTGTTCGTCTCCAAGCTGGCTGAACATTTGAGTGACAGAAAGGCAAGTCCTTTTTCCTCTTTCCAACATACCTGCCCATCTCCAAGTGTCCCTCCTCTCATACATTCCTTTGACACACTGCTTTAGCAGTGGCAATGGAACAAAGAAAGAGAAGGTGACCTCTTTCTTTCCACCTCTGATACTGGAATTCTGTAACAGACATCAGGAGAACTAGAAAACATTGTTGTCCTAAGGTTTTGTTTGTTTTCCTTATAACATGGGGCAAATGACAGGATGTGGCCCTCACACCATTCATTCATTCATTCATTCATTCATTTATTTTGTATGCCATCCAATTACTAACGTCTCTGGATGGCTAGCATCATAAATAAATTGATGACCCACTCTGGCTGCAATTAATAAAATACAATAATATAATTCAATATTAAAACTTATTAAAATATTGATTAAATAAAAAGGTCTACCACATAGATAGCAGCAGTAGAAGCTTACAAGATGGGACAGATCTTCCAGTGTACTAAAGGGCATCTGCCTTATTCTACCTAATGATAAGGTCACCTTTAATGGGAACACTACACATTAACCATTAGAATCTAGTAAACAATATTTCCTAGCTTTCCTGGTGCTTGGTCACATATGGAGGTTCATTGGAACAATTTGGATTCCATTGCATTCCTGATGACATCACTGAGGTGCTCTGGGCTCCAGCTGGACATGGAACTGGATTTAGAATGAAGGAAGCCATTTTCTAAATTTTTGGTAAAACATTCTGGTTTGTTTGAAAGCCCTTTTTTGACTATGACTGGGGAAATTTGCCCTGGACACTGCTCCACATTATTGTGATCTGTGCTTATCCCAGAGACTGGCCATGTAAATAGTTAAAGATTAGTCTCAGTGCAGCTGACCCTAATACAGGTGTGACAAAGAGGAGGATTTAGGTTACACTTTGGTATTTCACTGACCTTCCATTTTGGAGTGAAATAAACTAGGACATTTATGTTAAAGAGAGAATGAGACAGGGTGGGAGATAGATGCAGTAGCAGCTGGCACAATAAAGGGATGTAATTCATGAGGCAGGGAAAGTGAATGATTTATAGATCTGAATTGCTACCCAAGTCAAGTCTATTTATTAAATTCATAGGACAAAAATAGATTAAAATCCATTCATTCATTTGATTTCTATCAACAGGCTTGGGATACGCAGTATCCCTCCCAACTCTCTAAGTATGAGTTGAAGGGACAGCATGCCCCAAACCTGTCCATAGAAATCAAAGGGATATTAAGGAACAAACAGGAGATGCATATTGTTAGACAAATCTACAACAATCCTAGCAAATCAGTGATGAAATTCTGAACTTTACCGCAAGGAAAAGTGAATTAGCAGCACCAGACATAAAATATAAATATGTTTTCAAACAATAGCCAAAAGAGCGCTTAAATTGGGCTGAGGTTCAATAGTTTAAGATAATAGAATATAAAACACAGTTTACATATATGAGTCAAGATTTTTTTGCAGGGGGGTGGTCTTTTAACAAAATCAGTGGAAATATGCAACATCATCTGAAAAATGTAGATTTTGAGCTTCTGGAATCTGCCTTGACTTTGGTTCTCATGAAAGAAGAATCTAGGGTACACCTGCAACTGTTCTATGCTATACTATTTGCACTATTTAGTTATTAGCAATATATTTCCAGTTTATAATTATATTTTCTTACTACATATCTTTAGTAATAAGATACTATATTACCTACTATATTACCTATATTATAAAAAGGTAAAGCTAAAGGTTTCCCCATGACATTAAAGTCCAGTCATCTCTGACTCTGGTGGTGGTGCTTATCTCCATTTCCTAACTGAGGGAGCCAGCATTTGTCCACACACAGTTTCTATGGTCATGTGGCCAGCATGACTAAACACTGAGGTGCTTGAAATGCTGTTTATCTACTTCCATTTATATGCTTTCGAACTGCAAGGTTGGCAGGAGCTGAGGCAGAGCAATGAGAGCTCACCCTGTTGTGCAGATTCAAACTGTCAACCTTTTGATCAACCAGCCCAGCAGCCACTAGTAAACCACTGTGCCACCTGCACTCCCTACCTTATCTATACTATAAGATGAATTGTCTATAAGTTTAAGCCAAGGAAACTGTGGCATCAAATTCTGCATCTTTATCCTCTGAGACATTTTCAAAGCAACCAGACAAAAAATAAAATTAAATTAAAAAGAGGAAGAACAACAATGAAAACATTGGTGCATCTGTCTATCATTCTTGGGTATCACAAAGCCACTGGTTGAAACTGGAAGCAGCAATATAACAATTCTTGGAACTGTCGACACTACACTGTGGAAGGTGACTTAGGGAACCAATGGCACAGCAACTTGCATTATAAATGTGTATGGTAACATTTTGATATTCCATTTGCTGTTTACTTTGATCAACTTGCCCTTTTTGTATTACAATTAAGCAAATTTATTTTTGTGTGTGCATTTTTTGAATGCAAGTATTACACATTAAGGGTCCCACACTCTACAGTGTCATGAAGTCTAGAGGGAGGAAGAGAAATCTCTGAAAATTGCACATTCTATGGAAGCCTTCTTGGTTTCTACTGATTAGCTTCATTTAGATCTAGTTCTCAGTGGAGTGGTCAACCTGTGTCTAGACTGTACCTGTTCAGACTTCAGTGGGACTTATATGTTCTCTGCCCACCATCCCAGAAAAAAATTAAAATACTCAAAATTCTCAGCATAGCAAACTATTATGTTATGGAGAGTTCTAGATTGCATCAATTTTCTCTGGTATATTTTTTTCAGAGTTGAAGAGTTTGTTCATTTGTTTGTCTGTTTGGAAGAGCATTCTATTGTATCATGCAAGTTGGAAACAGTACGGCCCAGGCAGAAGTCTACACCTTAGTACAAATTCACTATAATCAGAATACTAAGGCAGGAGGACAGGAGAGTCTCAACAGCTCCTTAACTTCTTAGGACTATGCCAAAAGAGACAGAAGGCAGAAAAAGATATTGAAGAATCTATTGATGGTCCTAATGTTGTAAGGAAAGAAACAGAGATTAGGCATAAAGCCAGTGGCCAATGAAACTTCTTATTACTATGTGCATTTAATGATTTAAGAACCTGGACCCTTCAGAGTAAATTTAGCAAATTGTCAGTTACACCATCATAATTTCATGTCATAATTGTAAATTTTCAGTATACACAATGAATCTATACTTATTCATTCCATGCATTGGCAAAGCATTCAGAAAGCACATATCCAAAAACAAGTTGGTTTATTGTTAGTAGCTTTGGTTCAAAATGGGCATAATGACATTGTTTTGTTGACTTTAAATATGGTTGCACTGTTGAAAGAGAGAGATACTAAACCAACAGGGCTGAATGCAGTCTGCAAAGAGATGTATTAATTGATAACCATTCATACGGCTTCTGTGATAGGCCTGCATGCTCAGTGAACCCCCTTGGGCATTAAATTCCTCCAAAGGTAGCATAAGAATTAAAAATTAATTTAAAATAATGTAAAGAAACATTGGAAGACAATTTAAAAAGACCTGCCCAAGACTAAAAGAAAGGCACCTGACTAATTGTGTCAGGCCCCTGAATGATCAGGGAGGTCTTTAAATACCTCTGAGAAGAGGGATGTCTTAACCTGGCACTGAAAAGGCAGCAAAATTGGTGCCACGAAGGCTGTGGCAGAATGGTTGTTCCAAAGATGGAGGGCCACCACTGAAACAGTTGGGCCTCTTTCAGGCCCTCCTCCTGGTTACCACCCTCTAATCCTCTTGAACAGGATGACCCCAGAGGCTGAGCATTATGTCCAGGTAGATCAGGATTGGGAGAGGCACTCCAACAGGTATTGCAGTTGCAAGCCATGTAGGGCTTTATACATTAAGACCAGCAGCTTGAATTAGGACCAGAAGCATACAAACAGGCCAGAAATGGTCTCATGTTTGGACCTCTGGGTCCCAGTTATTAATCTGGCTGCCACATTCTGCACTGGCTGCAGTTTCTGAACTTTCTTCAAGGGCAGCCCAATGTATAGTACATTGCAGTAATCTAATTTATTGATTATCAGATCATACATTGCTGAAGCCAGGCGTTCCCTGTCCGGATAGGGGTGCAGCTGTACCACTAGCCAAAACTAGTACTCTAAGTCACCAATGCCACCTGAGCTTCAAGTGACAAAGGAGCAGCCACAAGTTACAAACATGCTTCTTCACGGGGAGTGTGACCCTTTCTAGAACAGGTTGTAGCATACCTACAGCTTTTATCAATGAAAAGGAGAAATATAGCTGGGTGTTATCAGCGTACTAATCATAGTATGACCCAAAACTCTGGATGACTTCACTCAGCAGTTCCATGCAGATGTTACATGGGGCAGAATAGACCCCTGAGGAACTCCTTGCTGGATATTCCCTAAACACCTCCTTCCGGAGGCAGGCTTCCAAGTTGGAGCAGGACCACTCCCATCTCAGCCAGCTTCTGTGGGATAACATGGTCAATACTAGCAAAAGCTCCAAAAGTATCAACAGGGTTGCACTCCTCATTTCCCACTCCCAGCCTAGGACATCATATAGGGCAACCAAGACTGTTTCCTGCCAAAACCAGGCATAAACCCTGATTGAAATGGATCTAGATAGTCAGTTTCATTCAAGAGTGCCCAGAGTTGATTTGCAGCCACTCTGTCTAGGTCAAGGGAGGATTTCTTGAGATGTGATCTCACTACTGTTCTTTAAGGTACCACCTCTTCTTGGAAAGATGACCTACCTAGACCAAAGGGTTAGTCCTTCCTTGATTACTTTTATAAGCCAAAACTAAGCAATCTAAACAAAAAGTGTGAGATTTTAGTTTTGGACATTTAACCCAACATCCACCCTCCAACGCAACACATACTGCTTATCTTGTATTAGAAATTAGCACTATCAATGACATTAGGGTATTCCTTGAAAGAAGGACTTAAGGCAATACAAGATTTTTTATTAATTTCATTTGTAGCCATTTCTACCTTAAATGGTGCTCAGCCAATTAGATGTTTATTTGAATGGATTATTAACTGACTCAAATAATTTTGGAATAGCCTTTCTCTCCATGATAGGTCACTCTTCTTTTTGCAGTGTTCTCAATTGTATGCATACATTCTATATATGTAGGTTCATTGCAGATGTTTGGCTCACCAAGCATGGAGAAGGCATCTGCCACCATGCTTCTGCTTCTCCCTGCTTGCATCCAGTAAACTCTGTTTGCCATCTGAGCAGGGAAGTAAGCTATTGCTTATAAAAGCATGCAGCACAGTAAAGAATTCAAAGGTGCCACATCACATTTCACCTTCATGTCAGTAAAATCATTCTTATACCAAAGCATTTTACAAAATAGTGTCTAACTGGGGAACTAGAAAGAAATAGGAGAAATTTCACCTGTCATATGGCATTTAAAATGCCCTAATTTTATTACAATTTAAGTGGATCCTACTTATATTTCATTTCATTTTCATCATCATGCTTTTCTTGTACATTTCCTTTTTAAACCATTATCTTGGAAAGCAATGCAGTGTGATGGTGAGTGGGTTAGACTAGGTCAAGGAACTCTGAAGTTCAAGTCCCAACTTGGCCACGAAGATCACTGGATGACCTTGGCCAGTCACCACCACAACCAGTGGTAGTCTCCTCTTAAAAAAAAAATACAACAAAAACAATGGGCAAGGGAGCTGCAGACACAAGAACAACCAATGTCTTTCTTCTTTCTAACATCTTGGAACTCTTCCCCCATGTGTTCTAGAGGCAGTGAAAAACAATAAGGTAGTGTATTAACAAAATGTATCTCCTGGCCAACAGCAAAGGAGAAATGTCTCTGGAAATGGTAGAAGTGTAGAGCAGGCAATTGTGTCTCACCTGCATCACTAGTTGGCTAAGGCAAACTCATGGTGGGGAATGGAGTGCTGAGAAATAAAAAAAGTGCCACAGCAGGGCCCATGGTAGCACAAATTACACTCCTCCCCATCACTCCCACCTATCATGTTGGTAAACTCACAGGACAGAGTGCAAGGTAGCCCATGAGGGAAGCCCATGGAGGATCATTAGAATCATAGAATTATAGAATTGGAGAGGGGCCATGGAAGGGGCCATGAAGGCCATCAAGTCCAACTCCCTGCTGTTCCAGGACACCAAGTTACACCATCCCACTCAGATGGCTGTCCAGTTTCTTTCTGAATGTCTGTAGTCAGTCTGTAGTATACTATTGCCTATAGTATGACCCTCCTTCATGGATCACTGCCTTGTCATGGCGAAGGGGCTTGCGTAGCTCAATGAAGCTATGAGCTATGCCGTGCAGGGTCACCCAAGACGGACAGGTCATAGCAGAGAGCTCTGACAAAACGTGATCCACTGGAGAAGGAAATGGCAACCCACTCCAGTATCTTTCCCATGAAAACCCCATGGACAGTACCAAAAGGCAAAAAGATATGACACCGGAAGATGAACCCCTCAGGTCGGAAGGTGTCCAATATGCTACTGGGGAAGAGCGGAGGGCTAGTACTAGTAGCGCCAGAAAGAATGAAGCGACTGGGTCAAAGCCGAAAGGACATTCAGTTGTCGATGTATCTGGTGGCGAAAGGAGAGTCCAATGCTGCAAATATCTATACGCCATAGGAACCTGGAATGTAAGATCCATGAATCAAGGCAAGCTGGATGTGGTCAAACAAGAGATGACAAGACTGAACATCGACATCTTAGGAATCAGTGAACTAAAATGGAAAGGCATGGGTGAATTTAGTTCAGATGACCATCAGGTATACTACTGTGGGCAAGAATCCCTCAGAAGAAATGCAGTAGCCTTCATAGTCAATAAAAGAGTAGGGAAAGCAGTACTGGGATAAAATCTCCAAAATGACAGAATGATCTCAGTCCGAATCCAAGGCAAACCATGCAACATCACAATAGTCCAAGTCTATGCCCCAACCATTGGTGCTGAAGAGGCTGAAGCTGACCAGTTCTATGAAGGCCTACAACACCTTCTAGAATTAACTCCAAAAAATGATGTCCTTATCATCATAGGGGATTGGAATGCTAAAGTAGGAAGCCAAAAGATAACTGGAATAACAGGCAAGTTTGGCCTTGGAGTACAAAATGAAGCAGGGCACAGGCTGGTAGAATTTTGTCAAGAGAATACGATGGTCATAGCAAACACTCTTTTCCAACAACCCAAGAGACAACTCTACGCATGGACATCACCAGACGGTCAACACAGAAATCAGATTGACTATGTGCTCTGCAGCCAAAGATGGAGAAGTTCTATACAGTCAGTAAAAACTAGACCAGGAGCTGACTGTGGCTCAGATCATGAGCTTTTGGTGGCAAAATTTAGGCTTAAGTTGAAGAAAGTAGGGAAAAGCACTAGGAAAAAGCACAGGAAAAGTAGGGAAAAGCACAGGCATGACCTAAATCATATCCCTGATGAATATACAGTAGAGGTGACAAATAGATTTAACGAATTAGATCTGATAGACAGAGTGCCTGAAGAACTATGGACGGAGGTTCGCAACATTGTACAAGAGGCAGCAACTAAAACCATCCCAAAGAAAAAGAAATGCAAGAAAGTAAAATGGCTGTCTGAGGAAGCTTTACAAATAGCTGAAAAAAGAAGGGAAGCGAAAGGAAAGGGAGAAAGAGAAAGATACAAACAACTGAATGCAGAATTCCAGAGAATAGCTAGAAGAGATAAGAATGCCTTCCTAAATGAACAGTGCAAAGAAATAGACGAAAACAATAGAATAGGGAGGACCAGAGATCTCTTCAAGAAAATTAGAGATATGAAGGGAACATTTCATGCAAAGATGGGCATAATAAAGGACCAAAATGGCAGGGACCTAACAGAGGCAGAAGAGATTAAGAAGAGGTGGCAAGATTACACAGAAGAACTATACAAGAAAGAGCTTAACATCCCTGATAACCACGATGGGGTAGTCACTGACCTCGAGCCAGACATCCTGAAATGCGAAGTCAAATGGGCCTTAGGAAGTCTGAGCAACAACAAAGCTAGTGGCGGTGACAGTATTCCAGCTGAGCTATTCAAAATCCTGAAAGACGATGCAGTTAAAGCGCTACACTCAATATGCCAGCAAATTTGGGAAACTCAACAGTGGCCACAGGACTGGAAAAGGTCAGTTTATATTCCGATCCCAAAGAAGGGCAATGCCAAAGAATGTTCAAACTACCGCACCATTGCACTCATTTCACATGCTAGCAAAGTGATGCTCAAAATCCTACAAGCTAGGCTCCACCAGTATGTGGACCGAGAACTACCAGAAGTACAGACAGGATTTCGAAGAGGGAGAGGAACTAGAGATCAAATTACCAACATATGCTGGATCATGGAGAAAGCTAGGGAGTTCCAGAAAAACATCTACTTCTGCTTCATTGACTATGCTAAAGCCTTTGATTGTGTGGATCACAACAAACTGTGGCAAGTTCTTAAAGAGATGGGAGTACCAGACCATCTTATCTGTCTCTTGAGAAACCTATATGCAGGTCAAGAAGCGACAGTGAGAACTGGACACGGAGCCACTGATTGGTTCAAAATTGAGAAAGGATTTCGGCAAGGCTGTATACTGTCACCCTACCTATTTAACTTATATGCAGAGCACATCATGAGAAAGGCAGGGCTAGAGGAATCGTCAGTTGGAATCAAGATTGCTGGGAGCAATATCAACCACCTCAGATATGCGGATGATACCACTCTCATGGCAGAAAGTGAAGAGGAACTAAAGAGCCTCTTGATGCGGGTGAAGGAGGAGAGTGCAAAAGTTGTCTTGAAACTCAACATTAAGAAAACTAAGATCATGGCATCCGGTCCTCTCACTTCCTGGCAAATAGATGGGGAAGAAATGGAGGTAGTGACAGATTTTATTTTCCTGGGCTCCAAGATCACCGCAAATGGGGACTGCAGCCAAGAAATTAAAAGACGCTTGCTCCTGGGAAGGAAAGCTTTGGCAAATCTAGATATCATACTAAAAAGCAGAGACATCACCCTGTCAACAAAAGTGCGTATAGTCAAGGCTATGGTTTTCCCAGTTGCAATGTATGGCTGTGAAAGCTGGACCATAAGGAAGGCTGAGCGCAAAAGGATTGAGGCCTTTGAGTTGTGGTGCTGTAGAAGACTCCTGCGAGTCCCTTGGACCGCAAGGCGATCAAACCGGTCAGTCCTAGAGGAGATCAACCCTGACTGCTCTTTAGAAGGCCAGATCCTGAAGATGAAACTCAAATACTTTGGCCACCTAATGAGAAGGAAGGACTCCCTGGAGAAGAGTCTAATGCTGGGAACAATAGATGGCAAAAGAAGAAGGGGACGGCAGAGGATGAGGTGGCTGGATGGAGTCACTGAGGTGGTTGGTGTGAGCTTGAGTGGACTCCGGGGGATGGTGGAGGACAGGAGGGCCTGGAGGAATGTTGTCCATGGGGTCGCGATGGGTCGGACACGACTTCGCGACTAACAACAACAACAATAGTATGTTCTCTCTAGGCAACTGGTTCCACAGTCATATTGCTCTGACAGTGAGGAAAATTTTCCTGATATGTAGCCTGAATCTGGGTTGTCACAACCTTGGCTAAGGGACCTCAAACCTGGAAATGGCCCTTGGCTTCTTCTATTTCACAAGGGCATAGTGATGATAAAGAGGTGTTTTAAAATGAAATTTGTACTCTGCCTTTCTTCTTTGGGGAAAATACATTTTTAATGTCATTTAAAAAAATAAAAATGCCTCATTTTTCTGTGTCTTGTACTTCATTATAACTAATTACCCTTAGAATTGCCTTTCTTCTATAGTTTTGCATATTCAAATGATTTTGCACATATTTTCTCAGATTGATTTTTTAAAACTGTGCTACTTCTGTTTTCCTTAATCATTCAGCCCTTCCCCTGAACACTTCTTCCTACATGAGTCATGCATTTTAGATTATAAACATATGGGCATGACTCATGCTCCTTCCTATTGTAAAGCACCTACTTGTAGGCATGATATTATCATCAATAATAAGTTTATTCGAAATTGCAAGAATTATGGAGGGCTTAAAGAAATACAGATTTCAGACAAAAGAAGGTTATTAATAAAGCAATGATATATTCCTTTCAAAACCTAGAGTATTTGATTTAAACAAAACTAGCTTTTCTTAAAATATCCTGGAGAAATCAGTTTCCAGGTTACGGAAAGTTAATGATTCATTTCTATCAAGGAAATCTATTAATATTTAAATAAGAAAAATATACAACTTAAAAGTATGATTTTTATTAGGCTATATTATACAAACATCAGGTGCTTGCTGCATGGCTCTACATCATGCATGGTATTGTAAAGCATTCAGTTCTGCAAAATTCTGCAGAATCATGCCAAAACATGGACTTACTAGTCAAACTGAATTAGTTTTGAACAACTGGTTAAAAAAAAAAAAAAAAAAGCTTTGTCTTGGACACTGTCTAAATTCTTATAAAGAGATATGGCTTTCAATTGCATTGTTAAATAGGCAGTTTAAGATTAAATTATACTGCTTACATTGAAAATCTGTAAATATAACATAAAATATAATATAAAATCAAGTTCAAAGCAAATTTACACATGTTGACATTTGAATGTGCTGTTTTGAAGCACTGGGCATTCTGGAGTTTCCTGCTGTGTCCCCTACTGAGTCTTCATCACTATCATCAGCCATGCATAAAATAATTGTTTGTTTGGGGTTTTTTTGCTTTTACAATGGGCCCAAGAAAACCATGCATTCTGTTTGAAATGAAAATGAAGGCAACATGCTTAAGCACATCATGAAGGGTCAGCTGTTGTGTTCCAAACATGCACATAAATTGTTTAGTTGAAAAATAAACCCTGCTACCTGTAAGGCTTTCTATTCTGAAAATCAAATTATTATATGAGCAAATTATTATATGTTATAATACAAATGTAATAATACAAATTATTATATATTATTTGATTTTCTATTCTGAAAATCAAATTATTATATTATTATATTATCATATTATTATAGTTTCTTCTTTCTTACTAATAATTGCTATGAATAAATTGAGATAGCAAGCAACATTAGCATTTGTGGAAAGTTCAACCGTGTAAGAGGCAGACCCTTGCAACAAACTTAGCTCCATCAAAAACAAGAAAGATTTTGACATCATTATCATTGCTATCATCATCATCATCGTCGTCGTCGTCGTCGTCATACAATTTTAAGAGCTCTTACTAAAAGATGTTGTATCAAATGTATTTACCCTGACCCGCTTTTAAATATTGCATAATAAGCATAATGAAGCAATCTAGATTATTCCGAAATGAATGACCTAATTCTTAAACTTGTAACATACCTAGCAAATGTAAGGGGGAATCAGAACATACATAGTTAATCTCCAGTTTCAAGTGCTATAATAACTGGGTGGAGAGCTATATATGCTTTACAGATATGGGGCAAAGAGATACTCAGAGCAAATAAATGACACAAAATGAGTTTGTTTATAACTTTTAGCCTTAGATAAACTAATGCTCTAAAAGCCTTGGAAAGATTATTCAATTTTAGAAATGAAGAGAAGAAATATAAGCCATTAGCACTGAAACCACATATTCTCAATGGAAACACAGTCTCCCAAAGCAACTGAATTTATTAGTGGCTATTGCAGATAATTATTTCAGGATTCCAGACTCAGACTCTTGCCCTGTGGAAACCTTATTTTTTCAGTTTGGGACTTAGACAATGTAATTTGCTTACAATGCCCACTGAAATGCCTTGTATTGGCATTTGAGATCCTCATGCCTACAAATAACAAATAGAATGGGATGTCTAGAAGGCCACTCTCTTTGCAATGAAAGAGAGGTGATAGGGCTCAATACAGCTGAGAAGCTATGCTTAGTTAGCAGTGTGCAGAGGATAAGGGGTGCAGGAATGATGACATCATCTGCTGAGGCACCAACATAAGTAACAGGCCCTACTTGCCCTTGCAAGTATAAAATAAAAGGCATTCATCGAGCCATGGCCATTGAAATATGAACCACTGCTGCCACCAGAAAAAGGCAAATGACTGAGAAGATAATGAGCCATTCAGATTTTGCTGTTGCTTATGAAAAGTTGGTGTTGGTCAGGAGTAAGCAACCAATTGTACTCCAGATGGTTTGGACCATGACTCCAGACCATTGATCATGCTTGTTAGTATGACTGGGAGCAGTAGCTCAGAACTACTAAAGGGCAGCATGTTGGCTATCCATGGAATAGTAGAAGTCAGCAAGGGAGAACAGTAATCAAGTTGAGGAGCGATAATTCTTTGAAAACAAAGTTCATGTACCTAGTTCATGCAAGGACTAACACTTTACCTTTCTCACCACCTTTCAGTTTTGTGAAGATATTTTGATAACATCTGGGTAACTATGCATAGTATTGTGATCATGCATAATGTACTGAGACTTTTTGATAAGGGAGTTATACAGCACAAGTTATTTGGACTGTCTTTGGGGGCTTGGTGGGAACTGTCATGCTTAGGTCCTGTCCTTCAGCATTTGCAAATATACCACTGTTCACTATTTTGCATACTGGAACTGTGGTATATCTAACATAAGATGCCCATGCCCTGAATTAGGATGAAACTCCTAACTTTAGTCCTAGATACCTTAAAGCTAGGAATAGGTGTACACAACCTATCATGGACAAGAAACTACTGTTAGGATGGAATATGGAGAATCAGAATGGTTTCCTATAAACGAAGGTGTCAGACAAGGATGTATTTCGTCTCCCTGTCTGTTCAGTCTGTACACAGAACATATAAGGAAGACTGGATTAGGATCAGAAGGAGGAGGAATGAAAATTGGCAGAAGATACATGAGTAATTTAAGATATCCAGATAAATATCATATTACTGCCAGAAAGCAGCAATTGATTAAAATGACTCCTGATGAAACTGAAAGAGGAAAGTGCAAAAACAAGACTGCAGCTGAACATTAAGAAAACAAAAATCACAATGACAGAAGAATTACACAACTTGTTAATGATGAAATTGAAATAGTGAAAGATTTTGCCTACCTTTGCTTATTCATCAATTCAAAGGGAGACTGTAGCCAAGAAACTAGAGAAATTAGAAGATGGAGGCTTGGGAGAATAGCAGTGAAGGAACTAGAGAAGATCATCAAGTGTAAGGATGTTTCATTGGAGACCAAAGCCAAGATCACCCATTGTATTCCAAATCACTGTTGGTGGATGTGATGACCGGACAGCGCAGAAAACGGACAAGAAGAAAATGATGCATTTGAAATGCAGCATGTGAGGAGAGCTTTGCAAATATGCTGAACTGACAGAAAGATGAATGAGTAGGTCAGGTCTTAGAGCAAATCAAGCCATAACATTTTCTGGAAGCAAATATAATGAAACTGAAATAGTTGCAGTTTGGGCACATCATAAGAAGGCAAGACACTCTACAGAAGATATAGTGCTAAGGAAAGTTGAAGGAAGAAGAGGAAGACTAACTATGAAACAGGTCAATTTCATAATGGAAGTCTACCCTTGCATTTACAAAAGCTGAATAGGGCGGTCAAAGACAGGTTATGGGGGAGTGGAGATATTGGTTATTGGAGGAATGCATGTATATTTCATTCATTAGGTTGCCATAAGCTGGGCAAGCTTGACAGCATACAATAACAATAGAATGAACACCTAATTTGTAAAGTACATTAATGAACTACGCAGTTCAAAGGGAAGAAGCAGTCATCTTATGTGATATTTTGCTGAAGCATCTATTGCCATCTATTGCATCTATTGTCACATGAAGCTATTAGAAGCATAACTACAATGGCTGGTTGAAAATTGGGCACCCATTGCCTCCTTCCAGACCATAAATAGGCCACAATCTAAAACAGATGTTCCACATAAAACTAGATGGGAACATCATACCTAATAGTTCAAGACAATTTATAACATTAGAGCTAATAGTTCCAGACAACTAGATGGGAACATCAAAGCTAATAGTTCCAGACAACTTATAAACTAATGGTGTTTTAGCAAGTGATGGTATCACTTTCCAGGACATCATGATTACACCTACTGCCCCCTACACTCTATACCTCATGGATATCTGTATTTCTGAGCAGAAGTGAAGTACATAGTTTGCACATAGGCTTTCCTCACATGCAGGACATTTTCTTAACTGCTCAATGCATAGGAACCTTGACAAGCCTCAGCAGAGCTGTGTATTCCCATTCTGGAAAGGACAGTACTGCTATTTCATTTTCTTAGGGTGGAGATGGGAAAATCACCATAGAGTGTATTAGGTAGGAGCAGGAGAGGGCAACCCAAAGAAGATGGTGGGCAGCAATTTTAGAGCTCCTGCAAAAAAATGAATGAACAACAGATAGAAATGCCAGAGATACCACTTTGTGTGGAAACAACCTTAGTTGGGCTTTTTTTAATCTTTTAAGGTATTATCATAAGTCAGAAATGGCTTTTTTAGATATGACACAGTGTAAATGTATTAAGCCTCATTTATAATGTTTTCCCAACATCATTTTCTCCAATGAAGAGTACATAAACTCTTCATGGATAAGTACATCACCACGAACCTTTGCACTAATATTATTCATAATACACAATTTCCACATTAAAACACTGTTAGGCTCCCACAGATACTAGAAAATACAATTTACATTGTGTCAAAATAGCACTTCAAAAATGTCTGAAAGGATTTCAGTCTGTACTTTCCAATTATGACTATCATCAAACTCATGCTTGAAGTGAAATTCCATTTAAAGAAAAATTTATTTCAGGGGAAAAAAAGCTAAAGTGTTCGTTTTTATGTAATATGCTTAATGTTCTCTGATCTAGCTTGTAAACTTAAAATAACTGGCTTATTTTGCATTAGTGGCTAATTAAAATATGCAGTAAAGATTGGGATTGAATCCAGCATTCCTTCTGCTTGCAGGATACTCTTTCTGGAGGAAGAAAACATTTTTGGTTATTGCTCACTTTTCCTTGCATCAGTCCAATCCTTCAGAACATTGTGGGAAGGTTTGTGTACTTGTGTGCATGCATGTATGCATGCAGGGTGTTAGTTGAAAATTACCCCCAACCCCAATACGTGCATGCCTGCACACCAGCAAGATCCTTCACTGTTTGTAGTCCATTCCACAACTAGAAGGCGTTGTCCTGTTCCAGACAGTGGGAACAAGTCTGGACTTAGCCTAGGAGAAATGATTCTACATCTCAGGTCTTACTTTCATATGTGACTGATAAGTTTAGTTAACTCTGTTCAGGATATACCACAGACAACTAATAGTCATCTCTGATAATCAGTGCTTTTTTTTGTCATAGAATGCACTGAAATGGAGTTCTGGCACCTTTTTTCGACAGATTTTCCAAGTTTTAAAGGTAACTTTTGAAAATTTGATGTTTGGTCCACGTGGATTTGAATTGTCCTGTTGAGTGTAGCAGGTCGGCAGCAAAATCATTAAAATGGTGCATGCAGGCTGCTTGTGTTTCGAATCCAATGCATGTGTACTTTGTCCATGCTTGTTGTGATGATGCTGCTCAGCTTGTGGCACTGCTCAGCTTGTGATTGGTTGTGTGCTGAGTGCTTACTGCAGGTGGCGACTGTTATGTTTTGTTACACAACTGACGTGTGTGGTTGTGTGTACAGTGATTGACTACAGGCAAAAGGTAAATAATTTCATGCGTTTTGGCACCTTTTTTCTTACAAAAAAAGCACTGCTGATAATCATTGATATTTAGGCATACTGCTATGTTTGATCATCATGAAGACATCTGCAGTTTTACAGCGTAGCTTACTCCTACCCAACAAATTCCTGGAATGTGTAACTGTGCATACAGACTGATCCTGTCTAGGTTTACATGACTGTTAAATCTCACTGTGTTCATTTTGGAAATGAAATTCCTACTTCAGTTACTCAAAAGCTTAACTGCACTCTCTGCATACAAGCTTTCAGCGCAAAAGCTACTGTGAAAGGTACAAAACAGAAAAATAACCCTTCTTGTAATATTGAGCTAAGAAACCCCTTTTGGGTGCAGGGTTCTGTGAGGAATGGGCAGGACCTGGGAGAACAGCTTGCAGGCCATATGGGAAGCCTTGTGATCTGGACTTGGCCCATCCTTTGGCATTTGCCCATTCCTGCACATGATAGGAATTACCTCCTTTATCTTCTACTAGAATGGAAGAATGTTGCTGATGTTTTCTGCTGTTGGAGTGGATACAGTGCTTCAGTTCCAAGGGAGACAGTCAGACACACACACCTTGTCATTCCTTACCATATTTTATTTAGAAAGTGTTTCATGTTGTGAGTGACTGGGAATTCAGTGACTTGGTAGAATGGTATTATGTGACTGGAATTTTAAAAAAAAGTATGCCTGAGAAATTAATGAAAGTGTGAACACAACAAACAAGGCGTTCTCAGAAATCCTGTTCATTTTCACTGGTCTCCATTTCTCATTTCTTTTAATATTAAATTACAACCAATATAATTGCAAAAATATAAATCTTATATCAACATAGAGCTATAATATTTTTCATGTAGTTTCATAAAGGAACCAATAATCTTTAGAAAGCTGTGAATGTATTTAATGAATGCAATAGACAATTATTGAAAGAACCACAGAGCTATTTCCTTTGATGTTAACTGCACAGTGGCATCTATATTCATCTGAAATCAAAGATGTTGTAAGAATTTTAAAATGTCCTCGGCAAATTCAGTCTCAGAACCTGAACTAGGCCTTGAGCTACACATGAGGCATGCATCTATTATATGCAGAAATAAAGCAGGTTATTTCTAAACTGCCAAATAAAGCTTCAGGGAAGTCTGGTTTTACTATCAGATTTTATAAAGCACTATGCCTTAAACTAGTCCCAAATGCACAGTTCAGGTTTGTGCACCTCATCTCTCCTTCCTCCTTTATATGAGGTGATAATATCTTTTATTCACAAACCTGGGAAAGATGTCCTTGACTGTACTAACCATAGACATTTATGCTGTTAAACCTTGATTATAAAATTCTCCCCCAAGATCTGACACATAGGGACCAATCCAGCTTTATAGAACTTCCACTAAGCTTTGGCAGCAGACCACACATTTCAACTGATACAGGGTCTAGTACAGGGTCTTATAAACCTTTCTCTGAAGAACACTGTTTTCAGAAAAGGGGACAAAACATTTATTATACAGAGGTAGATTCTGAAGTTCCTCCTACATTTTCCTAAAACTAAAGAGGAAGCTTGTGATCCCATGCATAAACACACCTACAAACTCAAATTTTATGGAATGATATAGAAAGGGGGTGCAGACATGTAGGCTTGAAGGCCAGATCTGACCTACCAAGATTACCAGTCGGGTTCTTCCTGATTTTCTAGGTGTTTTCTCATTCTGAAAGGTTGAAATGACTCTCCTAAGGATTAGTTAGTGGTAGCAAGAGGTATAAACATATGCCAGTATCTGAGGTTTTTTGGTCTAGCCTCTTTTGCCTTCCATCCTGTCTCATCACTATAATGT
Organism: Varanus salvator macromaculatus; assembly: GCA_023646645.1. Taxonomy (NCBI): domain Eukaryota; kingdom Metazoa; phylum Chordata; class Lepidosauria; order Squamata; family Varanidae; genus Varanus; species Varanus salvator. The sequence goes on from JAIXND010000773.1 coordinate 69,312,462, forward strand.
GGCCCCTAAAACTGAATATGGCTGTCAGGATGAAAGAGGTCCAGCATCCTCAATGTACTCCATAAATCCATCAGTGAAAGCTACTTGTTGTTACTTCACACATTGCTTGGATGACTCTCATAGATGTACACAAAGCAACAAAACATGTGAACTGAGAGTAAGCTCTGCTGACTTTGGTGGGACATAATTTCACAGAAGTATACCTAAATGTTCATGACTTTAGGTATATCCTTCCCCAAAGCAGAAGGAAAGTATATGTCAGAGCTATCCTCAGTTTCTGGAGAGATATCTAAGACTGAAACAGTACTTATACAGTTGTATAATATTAACTATTCATATCATGCAGTTATTTAAAATCAAGACAAGATACCCAACTAAACCTCAAAAGTACTCCTTAATGGCACATTTAATACTGGCAAAAGCAACAAAAACAGTGAAGAACATGTGAATCATCTTAACCTATCATTGTTATGAAATGCACAGCTATCACTTATGAATTTAAGTTTAGGTTAAACAATAGAAAATATTGCATGATTTTACATTTATACTCAGATTTTTTCCTATTACAAGGAGCCTAAGGTGACCTGCATGATCATTCTCCTTTCCACTTTATCTTCAAACAAGCATGTGACATAGGTTAAAAAAAACAAAAAAACATTTGTTTGCATTCAGGTCCAGGGTTGGGATGTGGATGGCAGGAGGCAAGACAGAGGCACCAGGACCAGGGCAGAACTCAAGCCAATGCAGAGTCCAAAATCCAGTAGTGAGGTCCAATAGCAAAGGCCAAGTCATCATCACAGAGCAGGCCAAAGTCAGCAACCAAAAGGAGCAAGACATAGACATGGTCATGGACAAGCCAAGGTCAAGAACCAGGAAGACAAACAGAGCTGCAGGTACCCCAAAACAGGATAACTGGGCAGAATATGCGGCAAGGAAAGTTGCAGGAGATGAACCACAGATAGCAGGAAAACTTGCATTGCTGAGGCACCATAGCAAAGGCAAGATATATGGCAAGGGTCAGACAAGATGCAACCTCTTGAGGTTGGATAACTGAGCAGGATGCAGGGACTATGGCAACAGGAAATCCTGTGATGCTGAGACGTCTTCTGAAGGGAAGAGTCAGCTCTTCCCCAAGGCTCCCAAAAGTTGGCCATCAAAAGGCCGAGATTTCCACCACAGCCTGGGACGAATCCTGCTTGTACAGAGGTGGGTGTTCTCATTCTGACCACCACATGGAGTCCAGAACAGCCCAGATTCTGACAGTTTGGCAGACTTGGATTGACAGGCTGATGTTTGGACCAGTTTGTGGGTCCCAATGATAACTTTCTGCCTTTCTCACTTGTATGTGCTAATTATGAATTGTCAGCTACAGCTGAATAAGTGCAATTGAAACATTTGTTAGAATCAAGGATTGACCCTGCCACTTTTTCAGCTTTAAAGCTCTCTTCACTATCAGATGTATTGATTGAGGTTTATTAGCTACACAAACCCATGATTCATGTTTATAAATATCTAATATTAGTGAATAAATGATATATTGTGTCTTAAGCAAGAATGGAATAATGGATTGGAGCACTCTGTTTTGCCCAGCCAATGGTGTACTTTGCTGATTTCTATTTCAGAAGATGTAGTGGAAATTATGTTAGATCTCCTTCAGCAAAAATTGATGCACTTGAATTTATTGCAACAACATTTTTCATAGATGCCTTATTAAATTGCCCAATTGCTGGAGGTACAGTACAGCTAACATTTGCCTTACTTACCAATGCCCACTGGCTGCTTCCTATGAGAGGTGGTAATAATTTGGAAAAATTCCTGGGATGGAAAATTCTTTAATATTTACAGCTCTGCATGTTCTTCTTAATTATCTGCCTACCTTTTGGAACATAATGCAAGGTCAATGTAAATGCATTTTCCACAACTTTTTGACAGCTGAAAGACTAATATTACAACAGTGGAAGGAGAAATGGTCATGTGTAAATAACACAATGAGTAGAAAATGTGATGAAACATTCAGTATTTGAATGGGTGGCTTTTAGGCATAATGCATGAATGGGCAAATTCATGGATACCCAGGCTGTTTTTGTTGATGTCTATGAATAACTATCTTCAATAAGAGTAGTATAGCTTGCTATTCATAAAATATATAGAGGTACATAGAGTGTGTATGTTCATATTAATAGATTCACTTCCATCTCATGTAAAGAAACAGCAATGTTTCATTTTAATTCCCCACACCATTTTTATTTTTTGTTTGGGTTTTTTTGAATTGTACAGTACAAAATGAGTTTAAAAAACCCCTTCGTATTTTGGGCTTCAGAAAGGGAGATCAAGTCTCCACAAAGAGTGCCCTTTCCTTTCTTTTTCTGAACAATGATGGGGCAGGGGAGCAGGGCTCAGGAACCAGCAGCTTCCCCTTCTAATTATAGCACAAGTTTTACCAGGGGCAATCTAATTTTGTGCTTTGAAATGGACAAAGATAGGACCATGAAATGGTCATTCTTTCAATGCCACCAAACTTCTTTTTGTTTTACTAGCCATCATAATTCCCTAATCCTGAAACCTATCCTTCCAAAGCTTTCTAGTTTCTTGATTGGAGAAACCTCTGTGTATCCAATTCTCATGCAAATCATCAAAAAAGAATACAGGAGGGAGAAAAGGACCACTCAACACTGACCTCGAAACAGAGGACTCCACTTACACTTAGACCACCATGCTGTTTTTGTACTAGGCCATCATTTTTAGAACAATGGACCATAAGGAATACAGGGAGATGACATGTGCTCTTTTGGATATTCTCCAAATGTCATATCTGCTTTGCACAAAAAACACTTGCAATGATAATTCTAAGGTTTGCCAGGAATGCTCCCATCAGAAAGAACAACTATTCCCAGAGTTTTTATCCAATTATATAAAGAAATAAAAGGTCATACATAGACAGATAACATGAAAAAACACATCTGCACCTATCTTTACACAATTGTCAGGCATAGTCACTCCCTAATAGGCTGTTATGCATGTAGAAGCATCCACTTCTGAGAAACAGAAGGTCATACTTTGCTCGTTTTTTTTTTTTTTTTTAATGTCCCATAATAAACAATGGGAGGCACAAACCTCAGATTTTCAAATCTCACTCAGGTTTAGAACCAGCATTGAAACATGTGACTTCAAAATTAAACATAGCTGAATCTATTTTCCAAAGCAATGAATAGGTGTTAAATGAATAGGTGTTAAGAGGGTGAGTACTCGGAGGAGGGCTTTCTTGGCGGTGGCGCCCCAATTATGGAATACGCTTCCCAGAGAGGTCCACCCGGCACCGTCGTTATTTGTTTTTCGGCGCCAGGCAAAGACCTTTTTATTTAAATCGTATTTTAACTGTTAAATTGTCAATTGGTTTTTAGTTTACTGGTATGTATTTATTTATTGTTTGTTAATTGTTTATAATTTGCTTATAGTTTAACTGTGTTTATTTATTTAATCATGTAGTTAATTGTTTATAATTTGTTTACATTTAATTTAGGACAGTATTTTATAGGGGTTGCCGAGATGCACCGGGGCGGAGGGGTGGAAAGGTTTTAAATACATTGTTGTATTTCATATGTTGTGAGCCGCCCCGAGGCTTGGTTGCGATGGGGTGGCATAGAAATGTTTTAATAAATAAATAAATAAATAAATAAAATAAAGTCAATTTTTGTGTAGCTCTTTATGGAACATATGATAACTATGCATATGTTTATATATTTATATTCATATGGGTACACATACATATCATATATGATCCCCAATAATTTATATACTAGATTATTTCAAATGCTGCTATAGTTCATGTTAATTTGATATTTTGATCATATTTGATGCATATTATACATGCTATACACATTTATTTATTCTGCACATAGAAACATAGAAACATAGAAACAGAGCGAGTCAGAAGGGGCCTCCTGGGCCATCTAGTCTGACCTCCGGCACCAGCCGGCTCCGCTCATGACATGCCCACCATGTGCATGTCCAGCCTATCTTTGAACACCCTCACCGATGGGGCCTCAACGACCTCCCGTGGAAGCCCATTCCACGCCCTCGGGGTCCTAACTGTCAGGAAGTGCTTCCTGGCATCCAAATGGAACCTTGGCTCCCTGAGCTTTGCTCCATTGGAGCGCGTCCTGCCTTCCTCTGCAGGGGAGAACAGGCCTCTCCCCATCTCCATGTGACACCCCCTCACATACCTGTATGTTGCCAACATATCCCCTCTGAGTCTCCTCTTCTCCAGGCTGAAGAGACCCAGTTCCCTCAGTCTCGCCTCATACCCCATCCCCTGCAAACCAGCCACCATCCTTGTGGCCCTACGCTGCACTGACTCCAACCTGGCTATATCCTTTCTGTAATGAGGGGCCCAAAACTGAACACAATACTCCAGTTGCGGGCGCACCAGAGTCATGTAGAGTGGAAGTAATACCTCTCTTGATCTAGAAGCCACACTTCTGGCTATGCAACCAAGGGTGGCATTCGCCCTCTTGACCACCGCATCACACTGCTGACTCATGTTTAGCCTGCGGTCAACCAGTACCCCGAGGTCCCTTTCACAAGTGCTGCTCTCCAGCCACTTGTCCCCTAACCTGTACTTATGACAGCTATTCCTATGCCCCAAGTGCAAGACCTTGCACTTCTCCACATTGAACGCCATCCTGTTGTCTCCTGCCCACTTCCATAGTCTGTCCAGATCCTTTTGGATCTGGAGTACCTGCTTCTCAGTTGTGGCCACTGCTCCAGTTTTAGTGTCGTCTGCGAATTTGATCAGCAGACTGTTCACCCCTTCTTCCATGTCGTTAATGAAAAGATTAAACAGGATCGGCCCCAGGACAGAGCCCTGGGGGACCCCGCTTGTCACTGGCTGCCATCCTGACGATTCCCCGCTAATGGTTACCTTCTGCTTTCGGTCAGTCAGCCATGCCCTAATCCACTGGACAGTGCTTTGGTGTATCCCAAAACTCCTCAGTTTCTCCACCAGGATATCATGGGGCACTTTGTCAAAGGCCTTGCTGAAATCCAGGTATACCACATCCACTGCATCCCCTCCATCTAGCCATCTTGAAACCTTGTCATAGAATTCCACAAGGTTTGTCTGGCAGGACCTGTTTTTGCAGAAGCCGTGTTGTGTGGCTGTCAGCCTCCCTTCCCTATCTAGCATCACTAGATCTCTCTCTATTATGAGCCTTTCCATTGTTTTTCCTACAATGGACGTAAGGCTAACCGGTCTATAATTCCCCATGTCCTTCCTACTACCCTTTTTGAAAATTGGGACCACCGATGCCACCCTCCAGTCCTCTGGAACTTCACCCGTTCTCCACGAGGCCTCAAAAATGGAGGCCAGCGGGCGTGAGAGAACCCCTGCCAACTCTCTAAGTACTCTCGGGTGTAACCCGTCAGGGCCTGGCGCCTTTGTAATGTCCAATGCCCTGAGGAGCCCCTCGACTTCAAGGGGGGTGACTCTAATCTCTGCCCCTAAGTCCCCAGCCTCATCCAATCTCCTATACGGATATCCCCCGTCCTGCTTTGGGGAGAACACAGAGGCAAAATAGTCATTTAGCATCTGTGCCTGTTCCCTCATGTCAGTCACTGGATCTCCTTCCTCCTTATTTAGTGGTCCCACCACTTGTCTCCCCTTCCTTTTCCTATTTACATGCTGGAAGAAGCCTTTTTTGTTGCTCTTGATATTCTTGGCAAGTCTCAGCTCATAATCAGCCTTAGCCTTGCGAAGAATCCTTCTGCAACGGGCCTCCTCCTCCCGGTATACCCTTTTGTCTATTTCCCCCAGTACCCATTTCCTATGGAGGTTCCTCTTTCATCTAATCCCCCTAACCACCTCCTTTCGCATCCATGGCGGCACTCTCCTCCGCCTCCCCACCTTACTGACTAGAGGTATTGTCAGGGCTTGCGCCTGCAAAACCTCCCTTTTGAGTGCCATCCACCCCTCCTCAACTCGCTTACCTTCCAGTAACCTATCCCAGGAGACTTTCCCCAGCCTGGCCTTCAGTTGGCCAAAGTTGGCCCTCTTGAAGTCCCAGCTTCTAGTGCTCGCCCTGCTGCACGGCCCCAGTCCTCTGATCACTCATGGAGTGATCACTCGCATCCAGAGCTCCCCTAATCTGTACTTCATCTATCTGTACTTCATATTCTTCTATTTTCAATTTCTGATTTTTCTCACTACTAATATTCTAGAAAAAATGCTGCATCCAGTGATGAAGCTGAAAGTATTTGCTCCAGCACATACAGACAAAGCACAGGTAGATTATTATATTCAGGGACAGAGAAATATGTGAACCCTTCCCCTCACCAAATACACCCATCCAATCAAGCTGGAAAAAATTATGACAAATCACAACAATTCATGCAATATTTAAATAATTTAAGTATCACAGGGTTGGAGCCAATGGGGACTATTATAGAAAAAGAGCAAGTAGACAGCATGTCAAATATTTGCAAGAGGAAATGCTGTTTTATGCAGATGATAAAATAATGTTTCTGCTTTAACCAGTCAAATCATTTCTCTTTTTATTATAATAGCCATAATTATAATGGTTGTATCTCCATTAATAGCTGTATAATGGCTACATAGTTATTAATAATAATGAAGTACAAACCCAATTTAAGTTGTCAGAACTTTTGATGTTACCCTAAAACAATTAAAGCATCTTTATGTGCATCTTTATGTGAATGAACATACTTAGGATCATGCTGCACGGTTCTCTCCTCTTCCTTTTGGGCTCACCAAAGAGGGTGGTTGGATCTTTGATGGCCTCAATGGACTAGAAAGAGTTCCAGTGAGGACTTGTCTGTGAATAAAGTAGTGCCCATCCTCCATTCATCAAAACAAATGTATGGAAGAGTAATCTGCATGACGACTAAATGTAGCTTCCAGGTTCAGAGGCATAGAAAACTGGCCTTATATAGAGGCAGCCCATTGGCCCAACCCTGCTAGCTCAGTACAACCCTGGCCCAACTGAGTTAGCTCAGTACAATTTGAACCAGGAGTGATACACTGCTTTTAGACTGAGGGCCAAATAATTTATTTGGAAAAATCTACTGGGGGCATATTCTAGTGTTGGGTGGGGCCAAAGCAAGTGAGGTAGAGACAATGTACAATAAATGCTCTTAAAGTTCTTACTTTTAAGCCTTAGGAGAGACATTTCAGAGTGGGAAAAACTGTCTAAAACCCAGGAAATAACCAATCTCTCAGGGGCAGAGGGAGCACAAGATAAGAGGTATGGCTGTATTTGGCCCATGAGCCTGAGGTCAACCTCCTGGATCTAGGCTGATGAGCAGCAGCTTCAAGGATTCAGACATGGGCATTTCTCAACTGTCCCTGAAGTTGTAATAAAAAAAGGATATTGCTTTCATACCCTAAACACATGATGGGTCACTGTAGATGACAGGATATTGGACTAGACTGAACTTTAACTTATATCCAAATAAATGCCATTTCCTACTCCTCGATGCAGTTGGACCATTGTGGCCCAACTACTGGTCACATGCTGCTTAGCAGAACCTCTGTTATGGGTTAAAGACACTGAAGGATTACATCTTAACACAATTTCAGAAAATGGGACAGAAATATACAAAGAAAGATGCAAATCTGATTTAGTCATTGCCTCTGCTCAAGAGAATCTTATTTAGGACTGAAAATTGCTAACTAGATGGAAAATTAGCAGTCTGACTGGTGTGGGAGATGACTGCGGCAAAGGAAGTTGCCTCAAGGATAAGAGTTTTCTTCAGATCGTGTGTCTGTTTCTCTTGCCTGGAGGTTAGTGATCATGGCAGCTGCAGCAGATGCGGAGGGGGCTACCGGAAACATTGAACAGGAGGTGCTTTGTGCCAATGATGCTTGGCAGTTACTCACAAATAAACTTGGTGCTGGTGTTCCATGGTATACTTATATTTTATTAGCATAGGAATTTGACCCAAATCTGGTTGCTCAGGCAGCCTTCAGCTGAGGGAAAAAAGTTATCTCTTTATGAATATGTGAAGGCTGTTTTCCTTTCTCTGTGGCTTCACTCTGGCATTTAGGGATTTTAAGAGCTGCTGGGTCGTTTGTTTTTGTGATGTTAGTGTTTTCTCATGATGGTTGAACAAATTGTATGACTCTCATTCTCTCTCTCTCTCTCTGTCCGTGTGTGTGATGTATGATGGATGGATGGATGCATGGGTGGGAGATATAGCTCAGTTTCTTTCCAGATGATAAAATAAGATAAGCTTATAAAATATTTAAAATAAATTGAATAAACAAAGATAATGCACACTGAGCAAGAATGTGAGTGCCTGTGTTAGTGTGACAAATATAGTGATAAATATGTCATAAATATATACCTATTTGGTGTTTTGCTTGGTCTGTCTACTAGCTGAAAATCAAAATATAAACAGCAGGAGATTTGAAAGCATACAGGTGTAAACTCAATTCTTTCTTAGCATGGCCCAGGGCATTTAGATATATTTTTCCAATTAGAAAACCTATGTGGCTAGGGTTACCTATAACAGATATAATGGCCCTTGTGGCATGATGTTTCTTTGAGAGCACAGTGCATAGCCTATATTAGCTTGGATTACAGCTATGTTCATTTTAATTGCTTAAGCTATTTTAAATGCTTAACAAGTGGAGAATGAAACTGATCTTTCACATATTGTCTATCCTGCCCAAACAAAATGAAGATCTTTAACTAAAAATGTTATCTTAGGCACATTGGCTGCATGAGTAAATAAGGAGACTTACAAAGAAAAAGAAAATAACAAATATGCTGTCAAAAAAATTGTAATATGACCATTGCTTCATGGTTTTCAGCCAGTGTTTACTAGCTTCCTGTGGAATGCTGGGAATTCTAGTTTTTTTCTGTCTAAACATGCAGGGGGCCATGCCCCTTAAAGATTATGTATAATCCTATATGGAATAAAGGCTTCTGGCAAACACAGTATGCCACAGTAACTTCAGAGAGCAGCTTGTTCTCTGTTCAAGGCCCTTCTACAAACTGAATAGTTCCACTGTTTAGAGGTGGAGGAAGAATAATGCCACATAATCATTCATGTGAAGTTGAATGTGTGTAAAAATCAAACATGGCTATCGTAGGAACTAATAGTGGGACTCAGGCTTTGAAGATTGCAGAAAACATGGAAACAATTCCACCACAGTGCTTTGTGCTTGTTTTGGGAAGGTGGCAGAGTGCAATTTAAGCCTGGTGCTCTGTAAATTATACTGATTAGCACTAATGGGAGTGCCCTGGTTCATTTGTCGGGCAGTGCTCTATATATTAATCTAAAGAAGCTGGTTTTATGCACATATGAAATATGCTATAAAATAAACAATAAGGTAATGCATTGGAAAAGTAATAGGGCATCCATGCTACATCTGAAAAATTGAGGGAAATATTCAGTGCTATCAATCCACCAGCTCTATGCTGCACTAAGAGGAATAACCACTAGCAGAAAGGGAAACTTGTGACTTGCTGGTGTGATGCAGGGTACCAACTGGCTAACATAGCCCAGGCACTTGCTGAAATTAGCACTTCCAGCACTGGAGAGTTCAGCAGAGCAGCCTTCTGCAAACTCTGCTAATTTTGCCATCCCATTCTGGTGTCAGTATTTTCTGGGAGTTTCTGGTTGTGCTAGCCAGCCCTAGTTTCTTTTGGGGCTAGTAGTGATTCCTGGTATTTTTTGATCTAATGATGTCAAAAATTTTCCTGACTGGGTAGCTTGTTCTCACAGATGACAATGCTGTTTTGGTTTGCAGAAAACTGTGAAGGAACAGTATATATACACAACATGAATAAATATTAATGTAAGTATTAATACAGGCTAAAATGAACTATTTTAGAAATTCTGTAAGTATTGAAACTACCCAGTGCAATAGTTTACTTTGTATTTAAACAGCAGCATCCATTCCACACCAGACCATGCCATGCCTGCAAACTGCATTTATTTGTTATACTAAAATTGTAGTCTTTCTTAAATTCTCCAGAGGTCTCATCCCCTCCAGTTTGCACATATTTAGTTTCATTAGCACTATAGACAATCTACTGGGCCACTTTTAAAAAAGTCTTCTAGGTATATGATCTTGAAGTCCATATTAAATTCTTTTTAACGATATATATATATATATATATAGACTACCTTTAGCTGATCATTTATCTGAAATGTTTCATCAGAAGGGTCAAGTGTATATTATGTTCACATAATTGTTTAGGGCTACTTTTATTAAGACTGAAGATCCCATATACATTCTAAAATTCAAACAAGTCAGTGAAGCTAAATGCACCATTTGTTTATTACATTTTCCAAATAATACATAAAACCTCTCAAATAAAAGAAATTTTATTCTTGTAGGAGTTTTGAGCTGAAAGATTGCAAAAGATCAGTTTAAACAATATAGAAATCATATCTAGGAATGTACAGGAATTTCATTTCAATTTCACCGAATCACAGAATACCCAAGGTTGGAAGGGGCCAAGAAGGCCATTGGTCCAACCCCTGCTGTTGCAGGAGAACAATTTGCACCATCCCAAACAGATGACTGTCCATTTTCTTCTTGAATGCCTCTAGTATGGGACAGCCTGTGACAACAAGGCAGCCAGTTCCACTATTTCAGTTCAGAACTCCTACAGGAATAAATTTGTTTCACATAAGAATTTTCAGTGTCCACACATATAAAGGTATTTTTTGCATAAAGCTTGCATATTGTGTTAAAATGTATTAATCAGAAAAATGTGCACTATTAAAATGTAGATTCTGAATGTACACATTTTCAGTGCTGAGAGGGCTGTATACATTTTGGTATATACTTTAGAAAAAATTGCCAGTAACTGGACTATAGAACAAAATGTCACAATGTGAAATCAAATTTTTAAAAAAGCCTTTTGCTGGATCTTAATAATAACACTGGTAAATTTGCACTATTCTCTGCCTGCTACATATTATGGCCTGGATCATGAAACTGAATTAGCTGGAAGATTTTGAACATCAGTTCATGGAAGTTGGGTGGTCTTCATTTTCTTCTTTCTTCTTTTGACCTTTATATTCCACTCTTTTTCCTGTTGTAAGGAACCCAATGTGGGTTACTTGATTCTGCTCCTCTCCACTTCATCCTCACAACAACACCGTGAGGTTGGGTAGCTTCAGAGTTAGTCCCAAAGTCATCCAGCAAGCTTCAGTGCTATGTGGGGGCCCGAATTCAGATCTTTCAGTTCCCAGTTAATGACTCTAACCCTTACCTCACACTGGTTCTCATGTTCCCTCTGTCCTTTTAATTCCATATTTGTGGGACAGTAAACTCATATTTCTGATTTTCTATATTCCAGATTCTCTTTAGGTTACATAAATGTCCATTCTATTCTCTTTCATGAGCTGATGCTTTCTGGAAGCACGTTCATGATCCAAAGCCCCAGTGCCTTGCAGCACTTTTGCCCAGTCTTTACATCACTGTAAGAATTATGAAAGGTTTGTGGGCATGGGACAACACACTTTGGGACAGAAGTTACAAATTCTAGGGTATACAATGGGAAGGGGCAGGAATAATACTTCCTACACTTTCAGTGCTTTGATTCTCAAACATAACAAGAGTTTGGTAAGTTCATGGCCACATCTTTGCCTTAAGTGTTACCATATAAAATTGAGAGATAATATACCTGATGATACAAGATCCGATAAATATTTATCATTAATGAGTTACCTGCTTCTGTGGAGCACGCTGTTTTTATAACCTGGAATATCTTAGATTTCAAGCATGTCAACAGTATGAAAATGTTTTAAGTAATATACACATTGGAATTATCTTTGAAGACAGAGCTGCCCTTGAAGGTTAGAGTATTCCTTAGGCTTACATTTATAGCAAGGAAAGAAAACTGCTGGCACTTAAAACTGGCAGTTCAGCTATCCTTTTAAAACCCTATATCAGATTACTAATACCATGTGATGTCTTGCATAAAGCAGGATAACATACATATCAGTTTGTATCCAGGACAAAGCTTCTCATAAATAAATAGGGCTAGAGGCATGTTTTGATGGCAGAGGGCAGCATTTTGCTCTGTTCTCAGTGAAAGATGGCCCTGGTTTAGCAAAGATATGTTTTGCTGGCAAAAACAAAAAAACAAAAAACAAACCCTCTGCTGTCATCTGGTTAAGTGCTGAGATGTTGAGACATGAAGCTCAAGCAAGCAAACATTTCAACATAATCTTGAAGGGAATTGATTTACTTTGTAGAATTTCAAGGCTATTTATTTTACAGCGCAGCAGCTTGTTTGTCTCGGATCACTGTGACTTGCAATTTTTAAAAAATATATATGAGAAAAGGATGCTAGGCAGGGAAAAATTTAAAGGGCAAAAAAGAAAAATGAGTAGAGACATAAAACAAGCAATAACAAGAAAGTGTGAGGTATGAAATCACAGAGGATAATCACATAGATTCATATGATTTTAAAAGAAAATGCTTGAGCCAAATTGTCCAACCATCTTTCCTGCTGGCAGCCTAACAATACAGTTTCCTACATGTTCCCTTAGAAAAAAGCGTTATGTATTCCAATGGCACTTACCTCCAAGTTGCTGGACTTGGGATCACAGTTTGGCAACCCTGTGAATACATCCTGGCCAAAATCAGCACAGCCTTGAACATAAACTCAGGAAATTGCAGGTAAGCAATGTTTTTCCCCACCCAACCACACAAATACTTCCTTTTCACTACAGCAAAAGAAATGACTGGGAGACACTCAGCTCTTCTGGGGGGCTCCTAAGCAAGCCTTCACCAACTGGTGCCCTGTTGAGCTGTAGAACTACAGCATCCTCAGCCATATCTAGGAGGCACCAAATTTGGGAAGAAGGTCCTAAACTATAGCATTCCAATTTCTGATTAAACCTACACCCAGTTATCTAGGACTAAGCCCCACTGAACTCAATTGGACTTTGTCTGCATAGGTGTGCATAGGATTAGTGTACAGGCCGAGCAAAAACAAAGACTGCCTTGCTATTTTTGTTTATGTGCAAATAGTTTGAATCTGGAATACCTATATGTTAAAAACAGTTAAAGACTTTGCACCTACAGAAGACAGGGAAAGAGAATGTGATCTTGGCAGGAAGGAAAAATCCTGGGTTACTTTAAAATATTTAAAAACACTTTTGCTTATATAATATTAATTTTGTTATTATGCTAGTAGAATGCAACCACAAATTGTGGATAGAACCAATTTAGAAACATAGAAACAGAGCGAGTCAGAAGGGGCCTCCCAGGCCATCTAGTCTGACCTCCGGCACCAGCCGGCTCCGCTCATGACATGCCCACCATGTGCATGTCCAGCCTGTCTTTGAACACCCTCACCGATGGGGCCTCAACGGCCTCCCGTGGAAGCCCATTTCACGCCCTCGGGGTCCTAACTGTCAGGAAGTACTTCCTGGCATCCAAATGGAACCTGGGTTCCCTGAGCTTTGCTCCATTGGAACGCGTCCTGCCTTCCTCTGCAGGGGAGAACAGGCCTCTCCCCATCTCCATGTGACACCCCCTCACATACCTGTATGTTGCCAACATATCCCCTCTGAGTCTTCTCTTCTCCAAGCTGAAGAGACCCAGTTCCCTCAGTCTTGCCTCATACGGCATCCCCTGCAAACCAGCCACCATCCTTGTGGCCCTAGGCTGCACTGACTCCAACCTGGCTATATCCTTTCTGTAATGAGGGGCCCAAAACTGAACACTCCAGTTGCGAGCGCACCACAGCCATGTAGAGTGGTAGTAATACCTCTCTTGATCTAGAAGCCACACTTCTGGCTATGCAACCAAGGGTGGCATTCGCCCTCTTGACCACCGCATCACACTGCTGACTCATGTTTAGCCTGCGGTCAATCAGCACCCCCGAGGTCCCTTTCACAAGTGCTTCTCTCCAGCCACTTGTCACCTAACCTGTACTTATGACAGCTATTCCTATGCCCCAAGTGCAAGACCTTGCACTTATCCACATTGAACGCCATCCTGTTGTCTCCTGCCCACTTCCATAGTCTGTCCAGATCCTTTTGGATCTGGAGTACCTGCTCCTCAGTTGTGGCCACTGCTCCAGTTTTAGTGTCGTCTGCAAATTTGATTAGCTGACGGTTCACCCCTTCTTCCATGTCGTTAATGAAAAGGTTAAACAGGATCGGCCCCAGGACAGAGCCCTAGGGGACCCCTCTTGTCACTGGCTGCCATCCCGATGATTCCCCGCTAATGGTTACCTTCTGCTTTCGGTCAGTCAACCATGCCCTAATCCACCGGACAGTGCTTTGGTGTATCCCAAAACTCCTCAGTTTCTCCACCAGGATATCATGGGGCACTTTGTCAAAGGCCTTGCTGAAATCCAGGTATACCACATCCACTGCATCCCCTCCATCTAGCCATCTTGAAACCTTGTCATAGAATTCCACAAGGTTTGTCTGGCAGGACCTGTTTTTGCAGAAGCCGTGTTGTGTGGCTGTCAGCCTCCCTTCCCTATCTAGCATCACTAGATCGCTCTCTATTTATGAGCCTTTCCATTGTTTTTCCTACAATGGACGTAAGGCTAACCGGTCTATAATTCCCCATGTCCTTCCTACTACCCTTTTTGAAAATTGGGACCACCGATGCCACCCTCCAGTCCTCTGGAACTTCACCCGTTCTCCACGAGGCCTAAAAAATGGAGGCCAGCAGGCATGAGAGAACCCCTGCCAACTCTCTAAGTACTCTCGGGTGTAACCCGTCAGGGCCTGGCACCTTTGTAATGTCCAATGCCCTGAGGAGCACCTCGACTTCAAGGGGGGGTGACTCTAATCTCTGCCCCTAAGTCCCCAGCCTCATCTAATCTCCTATACGGATATCCCCCGTCCTACTTTGGGGAGAACACAGAGGCAAAATAGTCATTTAGCATCTGTGCCTGTTCCCTCATGTCAGTCACTGGATCACCTTCCTCCTTATTTAGTGGTCCCACCACTTGTCTCCCCTTCCTTTTCCTATTTACATGCTGGAAGAAGCCCTTTTTGTTGCTCTTGATATTCTTGGCAAGTCTCAGCTCATAATCAGCCTTAGCCTTGCAAAGAATCCTTCTGCAACGGGCCTCCTCCCCCTGGTATACCCTTTTGTCTATTTCCCCCAGTACCCATTTCCTATGGAGGCTCCTCTTTCGTCTAATCCCCCTAACCACCTCCTTTCGCATCCATGGCGGCACTCTCCTCCGCCTCCCCACCTTACTGACTAGAGGTATCGTGAAGGCTTGTGCCTGCAAAACCTCCCTTTTGAGTTCCATCCACCCCTCCTCAACTCGCTTACCTTCCAGTAACCTATCCCAGGAGACTTTCCCCAGTCTGGCCTTCAGTTGGCCAAAGTTGGCCCTCTTGAAGTCCCAGCTTCTAGTGCTCGCCCTGCTGCATGGCCCCAGTCCCCTGATCTCAAAGCAAAGGATGGAGTGATCACTCGCATCCAGAGCTCCCCTAATCTGTACTTCATCTATCAGCTCCTCCCTATTGGTCAAGACCAAGTCCAGGATTTCCCCCCCCCTTGTCGCCTCTCGGACCCTCTGTGTGAAAAACCCACCCTCTAGAGCTTCTAGGAAGCGACGTGACCTGACTGTCACCGCCGAGTGAGTCTCCCAAGTAATATCCGGGAGATTGAAATCCCCTATAATTACTGTGTCTCTCCCCTGAGATATCCTTAGAATCTGGCCTGTCAGGACATCATCCAGGGTCTCAAGTTGACCTGGAGGGCGATAACATACCCCCACTGTCAGGTCTCTTTCCCTGTCAAAACCCCTAAGTTTCACCCAGACTGCCTCTACCGAATCCCCATCTGTGCTGCATTCCATCTCACAGCTATCCAGGATGGATATGTTCAGTGTTAGGAGACTGAATTGTATTTGGAAAAGGACATAGCTTTAATTTTTTCAGATTACCTGTAGGTAGGAAGAAGGGGTAGAAGACTGATTTGTTCTTGTTGTGCATCTTATTTATTATTATGTGCAGTGTTAAGAAAATAAGTGAAGTGAGCATTTTATTGCCTTGCATTCATTTTTAAATTTTATAGATTTTTAAAGGATGCAAAAGAACTTTTAGGATTACAAATGTTTTCAAAATACAACTTTGGTAACAGAAAGATTCTCAGAAAAAAATCTTAGATTCATGCAGTGGTACTAGAAAATATGTAGTTGAGAAGAAAACTTAAGCAATTGGACACTATATAAATTTTATGCTTGATTGTAAAGTCCACACAAAATTTACAGGTCTGCGCCTATTCTCAATGCATTACAACATAGTAGGTGTATTGTTAACCTGGGTATTTTGCAAGCATGAATCACATTTTACTGGGTGTGTTTGCATGCTTTCATATTATTCAGGTACATGTTGATCTTTTATGTCACTGACTGGTATAAATTACTCATCCTTTTTAATGAAATGTCATTTGAGTATTTTGTTTGGTAAGGCAAAACAACAAAAAGTATGTGGAAGAGGAACATAATGTATTATTTATTTCTCTTTTTTAAAGAAAATTGCACATGTAATATCCCACTTCTATTTCTGATTGTTTAGTATTATCACATATGGGCATAAAATGTCTAAGCTTGTTCTGTGTGTGAGTTGAATTTCTACATCCATTAAAATGGGTCTAGCACAGGGTAAATTTACATCACATAATACGCACAAAGAAATATGAAACACCAAAATGAGTGCAAATCTTAGGAAGTTGTCTTAATCCTAATCAGACCATTTATCCACCTAGGTTAGCATTGTCTACACTGATTACTAGCAACTTTCCATGATCCATGCCCAATGAGTGATTCCTCACAGGTCCTTGTAAACCTGAGGAATTTGCCTTCTAAAAGAAGTTCAGGAAAGTTTCCTCCACCTATTTTCTGAGGATCCTCCTTTCATAACTCACCCCCATCAACAGGTCCCATCACTCTCTGTTGAGCATTTTCATCAGATTTTAGGGGTGGCCATGAGAAGAAGGGAATTGGAACTCCATTTCCACCTGCCCAGTTGATCCAGCATGAAGCTGGATCCAAGCCCCTGAGAGAAGTAGCAAGTTGGATGCTGTAGTGTTTGATCTTGGTCAAGTGTTGTTTAACATCTTCATAAATGACTTTGACAAAGTAGCAGAAGGGATGCCCATTAAATCTGCAGATGCCCCACACTTGGTTTGCCATAAAAATAGGCAAAAATAGGATTCAAGATGGTGAACTCTCTTTTTTAATGAAGGCTGGATGGCCACCTATCAGGAATGGCTACCTATTAAAGGATGCAAAGAGAAAAACAAAAACAAAACCCCAAGCTATTTTCAACTAATAATCTCAAACTATTTCATGTTGGCTGAAGCTCAGCGAAGCCTGGAAATTGGAAGTTATGCCTCATCTGGTGTATCCTGTGATCAGCATCATGCAATGTGTTTTACTGGACCTTTCAAGGCCAAATTTAGAGTTCCCAGGACCAGCAAAGATGCCCACTCCCCTTGCCCTGTTCCTGTAATGCCTTATAAAACATCTGAGTTTGATTACGTTGCTAGTGGGATCCTCCTGTGAGATGCCCCATGGGAGTTTGTTGCTTACACCAGTAGCTGACAGGATGAATGAACATCAGGAAGGGGACCTGATTGAGCAGTAAGGACTAGGGTTCATAAGGCACTATAGGACTAGGACAACATGGGGGTTTTTGCTGACGGAGGAAAAGTGTGGGTGCATGGACGATAAGTTGTAAGCAAGCACAATTTGTCACACTGTACTACATCTTCATTCATAATGGGGCACTTATCAAGTTTAAGGCATCAAGTTTAGGCATCCAATTGCCAGGTTTTGTAAAACTTGAGCCATCAAATTTACAAATTTACTATAGCAGCCATTTTGATAATTGAATTTTCCTAGTTTTGTAAATTTATAAAGGAAATTTAGGATTCCCATATTGGCAATCCTACCGGATTCTCAATGAACCTAAAGTTGCTTCTTTGAAAGTTTACTTGAATGATCATAAATACTGACTCAGTGGTGATCCTGATTTCATTTCAAGAATCAGGGTTCTAAAAATGTAAGAAAAACCTCCACATGCAGAGGAAGCTGTCCCCTCTGCAGTGAGTTGGCCTCCATGTGGTGAAAGAGTTGGAAACAAGGAAGGCTAGCCACCCACTTCTCCTGTGAGAACAAACTTGTCCTGTCTGTTTCCCATCATGCAGACAATAAGAGCAAGGAGCCGGGGGGTGGGGCGCTATTTTTGCTTTTGGAAGAAGTGTGTGAAGTTACAATCCTTCTGTTCTCCTCACTTTTGCATTCTTTCTCAACCCCTCCAAAATTCTGGGAGGCTCAGATAGAAGGATATTTGCAACTTCATTTGTTTCTATTCAAAGGTAAGTCTGGACCAGGACCAAAGCAGATGATAAACTGCCTTTTACCTGTAATTTATGTTATAACAGGATACCTTTTGGACAATGTAAACTGGAGGTATTTTTGATCCAGGTTGGGACCACAGCAGTAGAGCAGGGTGAAACAAAACTTGGTCAGCACATAATGGATCCTAACAAGTAGGTCCAGAATACAGAAAACACGTGTTATGATTAACAATGTCCCTTTTGTGAATAGGCATTTCCTCATAGAACTAGACTAGCATGTAGCAGTAAGTATTTGTTTCCAGATTGTGATTTGTATTATACATTTTTATTGTTACTAACAATGCATTTTAAAAAATCCAATCCAAACACTTTGTTGCTGCTGCTCCCATAATTCCATTCCTTCCTTTTAGTTTTCCCTTTCCTGTCCTCATGTCATCCAGTATTTAAAGATCTAAAAAACTGTGTATGTGAACAAAATTATTACACAAAAAAGACAGCAAATAAATAGTTACAGAGAAACAAAGAAAGTATAGTACAGTCTTTGCAGAAAGCTGAATAAGGGACAATGACTCCCCCACAGTGCTTTGTGCATTGCTGTGGCAAGAATGCATGCTCATTCATTTCTACAATGAATCCAACATTAAATGAACCACCATTCATTTCTAAAATAATGAAAATATAGCAATGGACATGAGCAACAAATGATGGTTTTAAAAAAACTCACCTCAATTCTTCTTAGTTGGGGTTCCTAAAAGTGACAAGAGGCATTGTATTTCTTAGCAAACTGACACATACTGGTACATCCAGAGAGGAGAGGTGGAATCTTGGAGTGTTCTTAAGTGAGAGGACATAAAAACTAGGGGTGTAAGAATTTATCATCCTTGGGTAGAGCTTTGCTTTGGAAATCGAAATCTTCCTATTGACTATCATGGGAAGAGAGCCAGATGTTTTGTTTTGGCAGAGCTGGAAGAGATCTGAAGCATAGTAGTGCCCTCTGAGGGAATGAAGCATGCTAAACTAAGGGAAATAAGTGTGGGGGTTTCTGTGCTCTGTGCATGTAGAGTTTGAGGCTTTTAATGACAGGATGCCAATAACACATATATTTAGGGTGGGGAAGGGATTCCATTGTCACCCTTGTGTTGTGCTGTTTTGGTGTTGGGTCTATTTATATGAACATAGAGTACATTATGTAAACCCATTATAGAATTTCAGAAGGATAGGTACAGGGGTTCAGCAGCTATGATCCCTTACAAAAGTATTATAACTAGAAACAAAAAGAGGAGGGTGCACTGGCAAAGTTATTCCCTGCCTGGAAGCCAGAATTGTTAGTAACAAAATAACAAACCTACTCTCCTGGAGAGCTTTTTAGTAACATGTCAATTTTAAATTTATTTTGGACATCTGTTGAACCTCTGAAGCAGCTGTTGAGGCTTCTGAAGCAGTAAGAAACACTTCCAATGCCTTTCCTGATCCTTGATTCAGGATTTGGCTAAAGCGGGGGATGCATAGGTCTAATGAAAACTGTCCAGTGAGAAGCAAAACACAATGGAAGGAATTTAATAACTTATAAAACAAGAACACTTTGTCCATTATTTCTGCAACTTGGCAGGTCTTGAACCTTCTGTGGGTAATACAACAGCTAGAAATCTTGCAGTATGATGGAATAGAAAAGCATGAATGGAAAATGTCAAAATTATGGATATCAGAAAGGCTGGGTCTTCACTGTAACCAGTGTAGAGTTGAATGAAAAGAGCAACAACAGCAACAGGGATAAAGGAGACAGCCAGTAATGAATAGAACCTCAAATTAAACTTCTATTTAAATTAAATAGAACCCCAAATTACCCTTCTATAGAAGGGTATCACCTTTTTAGAAAGGACAGGAAGGGAAAGAGAGGTGGGGGCATGGCTTTATACGTCAGGGAAGGGATAGGATACAGTGAGATAGAATGCAGCACAGATGGGGATTCGGTAGAAGCAGTCTGGGTGAAACTTAGGGGTTTTGACAGGGAAAGAGACCTGACAGTGGGGGTATGTTATCGCCCTCCAGGTCACCTTGAGACCCTGGATGATGTCCTGACAGGCCAGATTCTAAGGATATCTCAGGGGAGAGACACAGTAATTATGGGGGATTTCAATCTCCCGGATATTACTTGGGAGACTCACTCGGCGGTGACAGCCAGGTCACGTCGCTTCCTAGAAGCTCTAGAGGGTGGGTTTTTCACAAGGAGGGTCCTAGAGGCGACGAGGGGGGGAAACATCCTGGACTTGGTCTTGACCAATAGGGAGGAGCTGATAGATGAAGTACAGATTAGGGGAGCTCTGGATGCGAGTGATCACTCCATCCTTTGCTTTGAGATCAGGGGACTGGGGCCGTGCAGCAGGGCGAGCACTAGAAGCTGGGACTTCAAGAGGGCCAACTTTGGCCAACTGAAGGCCAGACTGGGGAAAGTCTCCTGGGATAGGTTACTGGAAGGTAAGCGAGTTGAGGAGGGGTGGATGGCACTCAAAAGGGAGGTTTTGCAGGCACAAGCCTTCACGATACCTCTAGTCATTAAGGTGGGGAGGCGGAGGAGAGTGCCGCCATGGATGCGAAAGGAGGTGGTTAGGGGGATTAGACGAAAGAGGAGCCTCCATAGGAAATGGGTACTGGGGGAAATAGACAAAAGGGTATACCGGGAGGAGGAGGCCCGTTGCAGAAGGATTCTTTGCAAGGCTAAGGCTGATTATGAGCTGAGACTTGCCAAGAATATCAAGAGCAACAAAAAGGGCTTCTTTCAGCATGTAAATAGGAAAAGGAAGGGGAGACAAGTGGTGGGACCACTAAATAAGGAGGAAGGTGATCCAGTGACTGACATGAGGGACCAGGCACAGACGCTAAATGACTATTTTGCCTCTGTGTTCTCCCCAAAGCAGGACGGGGGATATCCGTATAGGAGATTGGATGAGGCTGGGGACTTAGGGGCAGAGATTAGAGTCACCCCCCTTGAAGTCGAGGTGCTCCTCAGGGCATTGGACATTATAAAGGCACCAGGCCATGATGGATTACAACCGAGAGTACTTAGAGAGTTGGCAGGGGTTCTCTCATGCCCGCTGGCCTCCATTTTTGAGGCCTCGTGGAGAACGGGTGAAGTTCCAGAGGACTGGAGGGTGGCATCGGTGGTCCCAATTTTCAAAAAGGGTAGTAGGAAGGACATGGGGAATTATAGACCGGTTAGCCTTACGTCCATTGTAGGAAAAACAATGGAAAGGCTCATAATAGAGAGAGATCTAGTGATGCTAGATAGGGAAGGGAGGCTGACAGCCACACAACACGGCTTCTGCAAAAACAGGTCCTGCCAGACAAACCTTGTGGAATTCTATGACAAGGTTTCAAGATGGCTAGATGGAGGGGATGCAGTGGATGTGGTATACCTGGATTTCAGCAAGGCCTTTGACAAAGTGCCCCATGATATCCTGGTGGAGAAACTGAGGAGTTTTGGGATACACCAAAGCACTGTCCGGTGGATTAGGGCATGGTTGACTGACCGAAAGCAGAAGGTAACCATTAGCGGGGAATCGTCGGGATGGCAGCCAGTGACAAGCGGGGTCCCCCAGGGCTCTGTCCTGGGGCCGATCCTGTTTAATCTTTTCATTAACGACATGGAAGAAGGGGTGAACAGTCTGCTGATCAAATTTGCAGACGACACTAAAACTGGAGCAGTGGCCACAACTGAGGAGCAGATACACCAGATCCAAAAGGATCTGGAGAGACTATGGAAGTGGGCAGGAGACAACAGGATGGCGTTCAATGTGGAGAAGTGCAAGGTCTTGCACTTGGGGCATAAGAATAGCTGTCTTAAGTACAGGTTAGGTGACAAGTGGCTGGAGAGCAGCACTTGTGAAAGGGACCTCGGGGTACTGGTTGACCGCAGGCTAAACATGAGTCAGCAGTGTGATGCGGTGGTCAAGAGGGCGAATGCCACCCTTGGTTGCATAGCCAGAAGTGTGGCTTCTAGATCAAGAGAGGTATTACTACCACTCTACATGACTCTGGTGCACCCGCAACTGGAGTATTGTGTTCAGTTTTGGGCCCCTCATTACAGAAAGGATATAGCCAGGTTGGAGTCAGTGCAGCGTAGGGCCACAAGGATGGTGGCTGGTTTGCAGGGGATGCCGTATGAGGCAAGACTGAGGGAACTGGGTCTCTTCAGCTTGGAGAAGAGGAGACTCAGAGGGGATATGTTGGCAACATACAGGTATGTGAGGGGGTGTCACATGGAGATGGGGAGAGGCCTGTTCTCCCCTGCAAAGGAAGGCAGGACGCGCTCCAATGGAGCAAAGCGCAGGGAGCAAAGGTTCAATTTGGATGCCAGGAAGCACTTCCTGACAGTTAGGACCCCAAGGGCGTGGAATGGGCTTCCACGGTAGGTCGTTGAGGTCCCATCGGTGAGGGTGTTCAAAGACAGGCTGGACATGCACATGGTGGGCATGTCATGAGTGGAGCCGGCTGGTGCCGGAGGTCAGACTAGATGGCCCGGGAGACCCCTTCTGACTCGCTCTGTTTCTATGTTTCTATATTGGAAGGAAGGAAGGAAGGAAGGAAGGAAGGAAGGAAGGAAGGAAGGGGTCAAGATTTCCTGCAAAGCCATCAGTCTAGACCCCAATATATTATTTGGCTGTCAATTGCACTAAGTCACTGACTTATTTCCTATCAATCATTTTGGAATCCATGTTAGACCACTATATCCATGTATGAACAATTTTAGGCATAAATCCTTTCTAAAACAAATGTAATTAGTAGGGAATGTCAAATGGATATAAGCCAGTTGGATTAAAATACCTATGAGTTCGATTTAGCAATTGTAGACCTATTGATATCAGTAAAATGTCAGTTAGCCATTAAGTCAGTTAACTTAACTCCCATTGATTTTAATTGCTATAATTCAAACCATTCTATATGAGTTCTTTTGCTCAAGTTAATAGCATTTTGACCTTCCCTACACAGTACATTCCTTTTAGAATGGTTTCATGTGCAAGATGACCATATGTAGACTATATATATATTAGTCTGATATTATAACATCTCAAAGGCATCCTCAAACAACAACCTAAAAGAAACTTAGGACAACACAAAGTGTGTTATTGAATTTTCATTTAATAAAAATTTCTGTGGGTGCTGGAATGGTTGGGTAGCACAGACACACAGCTGCATTCAGGAGGGGGAAGGGACCACAGCAGACTAAGCAGGATGAGGCTGGTGCAATGCATGCCAAGGTTGGGAGGATAGAACAGGAAGTATGTTGCCCCTTGTAAACATTGAACATCTGACTGGTAATTTTGGGCAAACAGTGGAGGGTTGTTTGCCATGAGCCCAGTCTTGGTGTGCAGGCTGAGCTGCCAGAGGATTCAAAACCCTGTAGTCATGTCCATCCATGTCTTCCAGCCACCATGAGGAACTTACATTGGAGTTACATCATGGAGTTGTTCTTACATCACTATTCATGGACCTGTGCCTTCCATGTATACCTAAAATAAGAGCATTATTCAAAAATGTGATCATCATTCATGGGTGGTACAAAATTGCCAGGGGCACTTTGGTACTGCTACTAGTGATGTGCAGTCATTTCAGACAAAATACAAAGGCCAGACAGGGTACTCTGGTTCATTTCCATTGCTTTATGTGCAAAGCAAAGGCAACAGAACCCAAGAAGCTCAAAAACAAGCCTTCATGAAGCAACTTGTGGTTTGGGGGCACAGAAAATTAGAGCCATAGGCTTTCCCTGTCCTTCAAATTATATGCTTGCATTTATTTATTACATTTCTGAACTGCCCAATAATGAAAGATGTATTTAATATACTTTGTTTCTCTAAACCATAGAACAAGGGAGAGGGCGTGCAGTTTAGTCCGTCTCCTCTCTTAGGACATGTAATATCAGTGGCTCCAGTAAATGATTCTGGTTCCTACTTTGCTACGAAGAGGATAAGGTTACATCCTGCTTGTGTCTCTCAATTCTTCCCACATCAAATAAGAATTACATTTCATACAAAATATGTTTATCATGAATGGATCCCATACAAAATAAGGTCCATTGGACTTAAAGTAGCACACAGTCACAGAAAGTGGAGTGGAAGCCCACACCAATAAATAAACCCATGGGCCAAGTCCAATGTCTATCATGGCAGAGCTATCTACAGAAGGATTATGCAATAAATTCTTCAAAATATAGCCCTGTCCATCTGTCATAAATGTTAGGTCCAAAGGCCACAGGTGCAGACAAAGCTAAAAGAAAACATACGCAGAGAGCTTCATGGAATTTTAGTAAAAGGCTAACATTCGAGACCAAACATAATTTTTTATTCCACACATACATTCTCCTGTAGTTAGTTTTTTCCCCCAAAAAAATGTTTATCTGTGATAGATAACACATCTTTCTTTGACGTCTCAAAAATACACACTGCATTTTTGAGCTGTATTTTCAGCTATACAATGATCATTGAGTTATTTGCAGGAGAAAAACACAGTAATTGAACAAAATAAGCTGACCTTAAATAGCACCATCCTGTTTGGAGACAAAGTATGGAAGTGTCTTTAGAACCCTTTTATACCATTAAAGGAATTCTGTTTCAAGCACAGTGAGATGTGTTTTAGACAAATGAATTCAACTCTTCCAAGAATTAGCAAAGAAAACATTTCACATATTTCTCCAGGAAGTTCTATAAAATGTGCACATAGCTTTCCTTTTTTTAGTTTGTTTCTGTCAACAGCAATTCTTCCAGATTGCTCATTCTATCATTGTTTATAGTTGTAAATATTCAGGACTAAGATATGGAGCATTGCTTTTTGATACTACAGGAAAAAGACCTATATTGCTAGTCTGTAATCCTCCTCCTCCACCACCACGAAGGTTCAAAATCATTTCCAGGCAATGACCCAATGAAGTGCATGGCAGTGGCCAGGGCTGCACATACGGAGCCCAGTAAAAAAAGGATATAATCCCACCAATGGACTGTTTGGCAAGGAAGCAGTCTGGTGATTCCAGTCCTGTGTTCCTCCTCCTGGACAGCTTATCCACATGACTCTTGGTTTTTTCCTGTCAGCTCTGCATACACAGCAGTGGCTGCTAGGTCAGGCTATGAGATTAAAGGTGCAAGAAGATAAACACTTGCCTTCTGGCTAGGGGTTTGTGCCTTTAAGAAGTCACATTTCCAGCTTTTCCTGGAGCTGAAAATATCTAAGGTGTTGAGCTTCCTCCTGCCTTGTTGTGTCTCCCTTTAAGGGCAGGTCGGCACCAATGGTCTGTCCATACAGGCCTTATTTCTCATTCTGTATAGGTGTTACATCTGCACCCAATGTACATATAGCACCTTACTGGATCACACTAACCAATTAATGCCAATAGATCCCCCTCCCCTTTCTTTGACACCAAGCCATCTAAAAAGTTCCACCTAGTCACACAAATGGACCATGACATTTTGATGCCCAAGGTAGAGGACAAGATGACAACACTGTACCTCCAGACTCCTACATACAGGAGTTGATTAGACTGGCAATAATTGAATCAGGGGAATGCCCTCCTCCATCCCTGAGGGCAGCAGACTAGTTTAAGGGGAGCAGGGCAGGATGCACAGCACACCCTACTGTGCTCACTGAGGGGAACAGAGGAGAAAGGAAGCTTTTATTCTCTTCCAACCTCTTTCTCCTGATGCAGTGGCCTTACTCTGTTTATGAAAACACTATAGAGGTATATGGTGGAAGATATCTGCAGGAGCCATTTGTTAGGAGTACACCAATTCTCAAATGCAGTTGTATGATAATGTTAAGCTATTTCCGCAAGGGGTGTATGGGGTGATCAGGGTAGGGTAGCACCTCTGGTGTAGGGGCATATCATGTCCTCTTAGGGCAGCTCGTCCACCATTGGTCCCCACTTGTCACCCAGCTCTCACCTGTGGCTCCCAGTAGCTGTAGCATGCACAGCAGCCACACCCCGGGCAACAGCTTTGACAGGCTGGCCAAACCAGGTAGAAGGTAGCCGTTGGGTCAAGACCTTTGGTGAGATAGGGATTTGTCTGTCCCTAGCATGTGAAGACAGACTCCAGCGGATTGAGCGGATGAGACCTACTAGAATAGGACCAACAGTCATGAAGGCGGTTTCTGCAAGTGTTGTGGTACACTAAGAGCATGGCAAGACATGAAGAGGCCCTGGTCAACCACTACACCCAGCCCATCTCCAACCATCTCGACTCTTGTCCTGCCACTGGAGCAAGATAGATTCTGGGAAGAGAGAGCGAGGCTCACTATGCACACCTCTCCCTCACTTTAATCCAATCTACGCGCAAGTCTTGACATCCTCAGTTCAACCTCAAACTCCTGTGGGCGAGCGACGAAGCAGCAGGTGTGGATACACTGGGAGCTGTAGCCGCAGACCTGCACACAGGTGGCTCAGGTCTAATGGTCATCTTCTTGCTGACCAAAGCAACAACTGGATTCGGCATCTACCTGAGTGACTGAGCAGCCCTCTTTAGGATCGCACTGCTCACCTCTGTAGCAAGAAGAAGGGGCTAGAAAAGGTGCCCTAAACATTGTTGCTTCACAGAACCCTGGCCAGCTTACCACAGCTGGAGGGGGTCCCATCTTATGAGGTTGAACAACAAAACTGCAACCGAAACGAAAATGCAAGGTAACACCACTGACTATTGGCATGTAGAATGTACAAACACTTCAAGACAACCCCTCAGCAGATCGACCAGAAAGAAGAATAGCCATGGTCGCCAGAGAGCTCACAAGATTTAACATCGGTATAGCAGCCCTGTGTGAAACTTGCCTAGCCAACGAAGGTCAGCTCACAGAAACAGGAGGCGGTTACACATTCTTCTGGTGTGGATGTAGCAGTGATGAACGTCGTGAATCTGGAGTTGGCTTTGCGGTTAAGAATCATCCTGTCCCCATACTTGCCAGTCTTCCCAAGGGTGTGAACGACCGACTCATGACAATGCATTTCCCACTACCGAGAGGAAAGCAAGCCACACTGATCAGCGCCTACGCACCCACAATGACAAATCTAGATGAAGTAAAGGACAAGTTTTATGAAGATCTCGATGCCCTACTCTCATCCGTGAAGCGCACTGACAGGCTGATTCTACTTGGCGATTTCAACGCAAGAGTAGGATCTGATCACTCTGCCTGGGATGGCGTCATTGGAAAAAATGTAACAGCAATGGGCTACTACTACTGAAGACATGTGCGGCTCATGATCTGATCAGCACTAATACCATCTTCCGCCTGCCCACTCATAAAAAGATATCCTGGATGCACCCATGCTCCAAGCACTGGCATCTCATTGATTATGTCATCGTACGGAGGAAAGACAGACAGGATGTAAGGGTGACCAAGGCCATGCTGAGTGCTGACTGTTAGACTGACCACAGACTCATCATCTCCAAATTAAGCCTTCACATCAAGCCTAAGAGACGTCTGCAGGGAAACAAAGCTGTGATGAAAAAGATCAATGTCAGTAAACTGAGGAACCCCAACACAGCAGCTTCACTAGCAGAAGATCTTGACAACCAACTCTCAGAGCTGCAATTAGAGGAAAATGCTGAGAAGGACCAGAAACGCTTCCGGGATATTATGCATTCTTCTGCACTAAAGGTTCTTGGACCCTCACACAGGAAACAGCAGGACTGGTTTGATGAAAACGATGAAGAGATCAAGGTCTTTCTTGCCAAAAAGCACCGCCTTCACTGTGCTCATCAGAATTACTCATTGTCAACAGCGAAGAAAAACGCCTTCAACAACGCTCGCAGGACTATACAGAGCAAGCTTCACAAGATGCAGGACTCCTGGCTGAGTGCCAAAGCTGATGAAATCCAGAAGTTTGCTGATAGAAATGATGCCAATCAGTTCTACGAAGCCCTCAGATCCTTGTATGGACCTCAGCCTTCAGGGAGCTCCCCTCTACTGAACTCAGATGGTGCAACTCTCATTACTGAGAAGACTCTGATTCTACAGCGTTGGGCTGAGCACTTCCAATCCGTACTGAATCGCCCATCCCCCATCAATAATGAGGCGATTGACAGAATACCCCAGGAGGATATCAACCACAGCCTGGATGCCCCACCATCAAAGCCTGAAAACCTCACAGGTCATCAGCTGGCTGTCCAGTGGCAAGGCCCCAGGATCTGATGTAATCCCAGTGGAAGTCTATAAGGAAGGTGGTGCAGTGCTTGTCAACAAACTCACTCAGCTGTTCCAGTCCTTCTGGAATCAAGGATCTATTCCTCAGGAACTGAAAGATGCATCCATCGTACACCTCTACAAGAGGAAAGGAAATTGACAAGTCTGTGATAATCATAGAGGAATATTACTGCTCTTCATTGCAGGCAAGATCCTTGCACATGTGTTGCTGAATCACCTGACTGACCACTTGGAACAGGGTCTACTACCTGAGACACAGTGTGGCTTCTGCAAAGAGCGTGGCACTGTGGACATGATCTTTGCAGCCCAACAGCTCCAAGAGAAGTGTCAAGAGCAGAATTGTGAACTGTACACCATCTCTGTGGACCTCACCAAGGCTTTTGACACTGTGAGTCGCAAAGGTCTGTGGTGCATCATGTTGAAGTTTGGTGCCCTGACAGATTCCTCCTGATGGTACGTCAGTTCCATGATGGCATGACAGCTCGTGTTTTGGATGATGGAGAGGCCTTTCCCATCACAAATAGTGTCAAGCAAAGGTGCATGCTGGCACTGATCCTGTTCAGCATAATGTTTTCAGCCATGCTGACAGATGCCTTTCAGAACAACTCCTTGGGAGTCAGCCTGAAATACAGGACTGATGCGAAACTATT
This sequence comes from Varanus salvator macromaculatus, assembly GCA_023646645.1. Lineage (NCBI taxonomy): Eukaryota > Metazoa > Chordata > Lepidosauria > Squamata > Varanidae > Varanus > Varanus salvator. The sequence goes on from JAIXND010000773.1 coordinate 69,341,622, forward strand.
CAACCTGCGAAGACTCCAGGCTGTCACCAAGATAAAGGAGACTGTGCTACGAGACCTCCTTTTTGCTGACAACTGTGCCCTGAATGCTGGATCAGAGCAGGAAATGCAAGCCAGCATGAACAAATTTGCAGTAGCATGCAAGAGCTTCGGCCTCCTCATCAACACAGAGAAAACCAAAGTGATGCATCAGCCAGCTCTGAAAGCCCAATACCAAGAGCCCACCATCACAGTGAAGGGACAAAAGCTGCAAGCAGTGGACCAATTTACATACCTTGGCAGCATCCTTTCCGGCGCAGTGACAATTGACATCGAGGTCAACTGCAGAATTGCCAAGGCAAACTCTTCATTCGGCAGACTGCAGACCGAAGTGTGGGACCACCGTGGAATAAGCCTTGCTACAAAGCTTAAAGTCTACCGAGCAGTAGTGCTAACTACCCTGATGTATGCCAGTGAGACTTGGACAGTATACAGGAGACACACTAGACAACTGAACCACTTCCACATGACTTGCCTCCACAGACTTTTGAGGATCCGGTGTCAGGACAAGGTGCCAGACACAGAGGTCCTCTCCAGAGCAGGCCTGCCATCAGTTCACACCCTGCTGATGAAAGCCCAGACATGCTGGGCAGGCCATGTTGCAAGGATGCCAGACCACCGCATCTCCAAACATCTCTTCTATGGTGAGCTGTCTCAAGGAAAGTGATCGCACAGGGGACAAAAGAAGTGATACAAAGACACACTAAAAGCCTCTCTCAAGTCCCTAGTTATCAACACTACCTTCTGGGAGACCCTGGCACAAGACCGATTGACATGGCGCATGCTGATCCACCAAGGCTGCCAAACTTCTGAAGCCAGAAGGACAACAATAGCAGAAGCGAGCACTCCATAAAGCCAGAGTTGCAAATGTTGCAACAGTGGTGCCCACACATGTCTGCCTGACATGTGGCAGAACACTCCGTGCCCGTATTGGCCTTATCAGCCACCTGCAGACACACTGTGGACAACTCACAACCCATTAGATGTCAAGGTCCTCATCGAAAACAATGGACAAACATCACTTACAGCAGGGGTGAGGAAGCTCTTTCAGCTGAAGGACCAAATTGTCATCTTAGGGACTACATCCTGTCTGTGGCTGGTGGGGGCAACAGTAAAGCAGGACTGAATCAAGTAACAGTTCTTCTAAACAACATCCAAACATGAAGCCCCTGCTCAGAAGTAAGCAGGACCAACTCATGCACCACCTTCCTCCATAGGTCCCAAGCACTCACCCCTTCAGGGAAGAGTGTTCAGTTCTGAACAACAGTTTATTGGGTACTCAAAAGTCCCTTTCACTAGGCCTGGGAAAGCAGCTGGCAGGTTGGGCAGCAGGAGATGCATGTGGACTGTGTCCAGCTTGCTCTCTGCAGATTCCACACCCCTGTTTAACCTGAGCCTTTTTGAGAGGACCAATATTATTTGATAGAAACATAGAAACATAGAAACAGAGCGAGTCAGAAGGGGCCTCCTGGGCCATCTAGTCTGACCTCCGGCACCAGCCGGCTCCGCTCATGACATGCCCACCATGTGCATGTCCAGCCTATCTTTGAACACCCTCACCGACGGGGCCCCAACGACCTCCCGTGGAAGCCCATTCCACGCCCTCGGGGTCCTAACTGTCAGGAAGTGCTTCCTGGCATCCAAATTGAACCTTGGCTCCCTGAGCTTTGCTCCATTGGAGCGCGTCCTGCCTTCCCCTGCAGGGGAGAACAGGCCTCTCCCCATCTCCATGTGACACCCCCTCACATACCTGTATGTTGCCAACATATCCCCTCTGAGTCTCCTCTTCTCCAGGCTGAAGAGACCCAGTTCCCTCAGTCTCGCCTCATACCCCATCCCCTGCAAACCAGCCACCATCCTTGTGGCCCTACGCTGCACTGACTCCAACCTGGCTATATCCTTTCTGTAATGAGGGGCCCAAAACTGAACACAATACTCCAGTTGCGGGCGCACCAGAGTCATGTAGAGTGGTAGTAATACCTCTCTTGATCTAGAAGCCACACTTCTGGCTATGCAACCAAGGGTGGCATTCACCCTCTTGACCACCGCATCACACTGCTGACTCATGTTTAGCCTGCGGTCAACCAGTACCCCAAGGTCCCTTTCACAAGTGCTGCTCTCCAGCCACTTGTCACCTAACCTGTACTTATGACAGCTATTCCTATGCCCCAAGTGCAAGACCTTGCACTTCTCCACATTGAACGCCATCCTGTTGTCTCCTGCCCACTTCCATAGTCTGTCCAGATCCTTTTGGATCTGGTGTATCTGCTCCTCAGTTGTGGCCACTGCTCCAGTTTTAGTGTCGTCTGCGAATTTGATCAGCAGACTGTTCACCCCTTCTTCCATGTCGTTAATGAAAAGATTAAACAGGATCGGCCCCAGGACAGAGCCCTGGGGGACCCCGCTTGTCACTGGCTGCCATCCCGACGATTCCCCGCTAATGGTTACCTTCTGCTTTCGGTCAGTCAACCATGCCCTAATCCACCGGACAGTGCTTTGGTGTATCCCAAAACTCCTCAGTTTCTCCACCAGGATATCATGGGGCACTTTGTCAAAGGCCTTGCTGAAATCCAGGTATACCACATCCACTGCATCCCCTCCATCTAGCTATCTTGAAACCTTGTCATAGAATTCCACAAGGTTTGTCTGGCAGGACCTGTTTCTGCGGAAGCCGTGTTGTGGCTGTCAGCCTCCCTTCCCTATCTAGCATCACTAGATCTCTCTCTATTATGAGCCTTTCCATTGTTTTTCCTACAATGGACGTAAGGCTAACAGGTCTATAATTCCCCATGTCCTTCCTACTACCCTTTTTGAAAATTGGGACCACCGATGCCACCCTCCAGTCCTCTGGAACTTCACCCGTTCTCCACGAGGCCTCAAAAATGGAGGCCAGCGGGCGTGAGAGAACCCCTGCCAACTCTCTAAGTACTCTCGGGTGTAACCCGTCAGGGCCTGGCGCCTTTGTAATGTCCAATGCCCTGAGGAGCACCTCGACTTCAAGGGGGTTGACTCTAATCTCTGCCCCTAAGTCCCCAGCCTCATCCAATCTCCTATACGGATATCCCCCGTCCTGCTTTGGGGAGAACACAGAGGCAAAATAGTCATTTAGCATCTGTGCCTGTTCCCTCATGTCAGTCACTGGATCTCCTTCCTCCTTATTTAGTGGTCCCACCACTTGTCTCCCCTTCCTTTTCCTATTTACATGCTGGAAGAAGCCCTTTTTGTTGCTCTTGATATTCTTGGCAAGTCTCAGCTCATAATCAGCCTTAGCCTTGCGAAGAATCCTTCTGCAACGGGCCTCCTCCTCCCGGTATACCCTTTTGTCTATTTCCCCCAGTACCCATTTCCTATGGAGGTTCCTCTTTCGTCTGATCCCCCTAACCACCTCCTTTCGCATCCATGGCGGCACTCTCCTCCGCCTCCCCACCTTACTGACTAGAGGTATTGTCAGGGCTTGCACCTGCAAAACCTCCCTTTTGAGTGCCATCCACCCCTCCTCAACTTGCTTACCTTCCAGTAACCTATCCCAGGAGACTTTCCCCAGCCTGGCCTTCAGTTGGCCAAAGTTGGCCCTCTTGAAGTCCCAGCTTCTAGTGCTCGCCCTGCTGCACGGCCCCAGTCCTCTGATCTCAAAGCAAAGGATGGAGTGATCACTCGCATCCAGAGCTCCCCTAATCTGTACTTCATCTATCAGCTCCTCCCTATTGGTCAAGACCAAGTCCAGGATGTTTCCCCCCCTCGTCGCCTCTCGGACCCTCTGTGTGAAAAACCCACCCTCTAGAGCTTCTAGGAAGCGACGTGACCTGGCTGTCACCGCCGAGTGAGTCTCCCAAGTAATATCCGGGAGATTGAAATCTCCCATAATTACTGTGTCTCTCCCCCGAGATATCCTTAGAATCTGGCCTGTCAGGACATCATCCAGGGTCTCAAGTTGACCTGGAGGGCGATAACATACCCCCACTGTCAGGTCTCTTTCTCTGTCAAAACCCCTAAGCTTCACCCAGACTGCCTCTACCGAATCCCCATCTGTGCTTCACTCTATCTCACTGCATCCTATCCCTTCCCTGACATATAAAGCCACACCCCCACCTCTCTTTCCCTTCCTGTCCTTTCTAAAAAGGTGATACCCTTCTATGTTCACATTCCAGACTTGCCTTTCATCCCACCAAGTTTCTGTGATTCCCACCAGATCGTATCCTCCTATTCCCAGGAGAGCTTCAAGCTCTTCCTGCTTATTACCCATGCTCCTAGCATTGGTGTACATGCACCTCAACTCCTTCCCACTGCTTCCTTTCCTTGGAGTGCCCAGCATCCTCCTTCTTCCCATCCTCCCTGGTACCTGGCCCCTCTCTGTAGAAGTCCTGTCAGTCCCTGCAGTATCTCTAAAGCCCTGCTCCCAGAGCCCCGATCCTCCCTGCACACTTGTCCAGTGCAGACACGTTACTGGGGGGCCTGAACCCACCCCCCACTGGCTCAGTTTAAAGTCTTCTGGATGAAGCTCGCTAGAGCATCACCAAAGGACCTTTTCCCCATCCTCGTGAGGTGTAACCCATCCCTTGCCAGAAGTCCATTGGCAAGAAAATGAGTGCCGTGGTCGAGGAATCCGAAGCATTCCTTCTGGCACCACACCCTAAGCCAGTCGTTCACCTCGGAGACCCTCCTGTCCCTTCCTGGCCCAAATCCCCGGACAGGTAAGATTGACGAGAAGGCCACTTGGGCCTTCAGCTCCCTGAGTTTCTTCCCCAAGGCCGAAAAGTCCCTGGTGATCCCGACCACCCCCTGCCTGGCCACGTCGTTTGTGCCCACATGGATCACCAGGAGTGGCTGGTGACCCCCGGAGCGAACAAGACGCTCCACTCTGTCCTTCACGTGCCGGATGCGTGCGCCCGGCAGGCAGCAAACCTCCCTTGTCTCAAGGCTGGGGCGGCACACCGCCGCCTCAGTGCCCCTCAGCAGGGAGTCCCCAACAACTATCACCCGCCGCCGTACCTTCTCGGTGCTGGTGGGCAGCCGTGCCCTGGTCCTCGCCTCTCCTGCAGTGGCTCCCTTGCCTCCTGATGTCCCAGGCTGGGGGTCCTGCTGCTCCACTGAGGCCTCCTCAGCCCCAGCCTCCCCAAGTGGAGAGAACCTGTTTCCCAGCTCCAGATTGGTGCCAGGAGAAGGAGGAGGCCGTGCTGGCCTCCTCCTCCTGTGGGTGACATACCTCCATGTCTCCGCAGCTGCTCCTCCCGTGGTCTCTCCCTCAGCCCTCTGTCGAGAGGGGGGCTGCTGCGGGGGGGCCTGAAGAGCTCTCTCGGCCCTCAGGCACCTCACCTCCTCATCTAGCAGGGTCACCATCTTGCACCGAGGGCAAGTGTATCCCTGCCTCTCCTGGGGGAGAAGGGCGAACATGTCGCAGCTCTCGCAGCGGACAGCAACACCCGTGACTCCCGCCAAGGCCATCTCCTGGTTGGCCATCTGTAACCCTTCCGAGACCTTACCTTGGTCCCCTGTCTTGTTAGTCCTGCAGTTCCTCTCACTCTCCCAGTTCTCCCAGGCAAAAACCCCACTTGCACACACACACAAGGAGAAAATAAACTTAAATTTAAATTGAAAGAAAAAAAAAGCACAAGAAAGCAAAGCAAAGTGCAAACAAAACAAAACAAAAACAGACAAACAAAACAAAAAACAAACAAACAAACAAACAAACAACCTCTGTGTCTCAGGGAAGGGAGTCCCTGGACCGCCCGGACCGCAGCTCAGGGACGCAGACGAGGGACGCCGCCCGAGCTTGGCCCTCTCAGTCCCTCCGGCCAGTGGCCCTGCCCCCTGCTTCCCCCTGGCTGCTCTAGCTCTCTGGCCCGCCCCCTCCCTCTCTGCTGCTCCTGGACCCCTGCTCCCACCTGCCCAGCTCCTGCCTTGCCTGTGCCAGTCCCCTGGCCACTCAGCGCTCTCTCCCAGCCTGTGCCTCTGCTGCTCTGCCGCTCTGCCAAGAGGCCAGAGCCAAAAGGGCTTGCAGTGGCTGAGCTTGGCCCTCTCAGTCCCTCCGGCCAGTGGCCCTGCCCCCTGCTTCCCCCTGGCTGCTCTCGCTCTCTGGCCCACCCCCTCCCTCTCTGCTGCTCCTGGACCCCTGCTCCCACCTGCCCAGCTCCTACCTTGCCTGTGCCAGTCCCCTGGCCACTCAGCGCTCTCTCCCAGCCTGTGCCTCTGCTGCTCTGCCGCTCTGCCAAGAGGCCAGAGCCAAAAGCCAAGAGGCCAGAGCCAAAAGGCACATTGATGGCACATTGCCCTTTTAATGAGGCAGATTTTTTGGAGGAGTGTAAAAGGAAACTTTCTGACTAGCTCAGGGGTTTGAAGACAAAGACGAAAGTGATGGACGGCCTAGAAACACCCTAAATAAATAAATAAATAAATAAAGACAGCCCCTTTTGATAGCTTCCATCAAGCAAGTCCCTTTACATCACAGGTAGGGACTCATGACTCTGAGGATTCAGCAATGAACCCGCACAGAAGTGCTCATCCATGTTTAGATGAATGCCAAAGAAACTGACAGAAGCACACATGTTATCACCCCCATGTGAAAAACAAACAGCAGAAACTGTTAAGAAATTTTTTGTTTGGTTCTATTTAGAACAAATAATTTCCACCGGTGAGACTGGATCCGTGAGCCTGGGCAAGTTCTCAAGAGTGCTTGATTAACCAACTTCTAGAGGAAGGACACTTTCATTCCTAATTTACATATGCAGACCTGCAGCTGGAAGAAATATCAAAGCCATGCAATGAGCTCAGGGATCTGAACCCTAATGCAAGTTTAATGACCCACTTGAATACAGTAGCTCTCAAACCTCTTGATCATATGCTCTCTCTAGGTCCAAGTTAAATCAACAATCGGTAATATTTAAACTGTCATGATTTCCAACTGATAAGCCTGGCAGCCTGGCAAGTAACCCATGAGACTCCTGCAACCTGCTGTTAGCTCTCAATTAACCATCTGGGAATTAATGCTACAGAGACCTACAGGGCCCCATCTCAACAGTAAGGTTTTGATTTACATATATAAATCCATAAGCTCCCATAGTACATATGATCCTTTGTCCAAGGACCCATAGGTACTGCTTTGGAAATTAATCCATTCTGTAGCTCTTGACTTGCAAAGGATCAATTTTGCCTGCCAATATGTAGTGCTCTTCACCACATACTGTGTCTTAGAAAACCTCTTGTTGCAATGCAAATGTGAGAGTTGATTTTCCAGGATATGGTATGCAGGAGTGAGCCTCATAAATCAGGCAACTGGACCAACTTGTCTAACTGCAGCCTTGACTGTCTTATGTACATTACAGTATGATTTTCAAATGGAAAATGAATACCTTTGGGTTGAAGACTTTGGTGCCAAATTTCAACCTCTGAGTTTTTAAAATGCTTTCAAGCAGGTGCAGATACCACCTGCTACAGAATAAATGAGAACAATACAAATGACTAGATAGATTAATTTTAGGAAAGTCATACAGGGTTTTGAGTATAAACCTACTGACAATTAAACAGAATGTTACTTGCATGTAAAGATTAAAACTTGTAATTACACACTCATTCACAGTCATATTAAAGATGTGAATATATTACTCATAAAATAAGTAATGCTTCAAACATAGCCAATACGATACACCAAGATGTCAAATAATTAAATGTCACTAGGTTTCTGCTGGTACAACCTCACAACATATAGGACTGGATGCAGATACAGTCATGCTTGTAATACACTCACTAAAATCAATGGGACAATGATTAGCTATGAATAACATATCCCATTTATTTCAGTGGGTCTACTTTACAAATGATTACATCAGGATCAAACTCATACTTTCACTCCAGAATGATGCACTAAGCTTCAGCTGAGCACTGGTACACATATAATCACTGGTGCTGCATCATGGGTAGAACTCTATGCATTTCCAGTCTAAGGCAACTGATAAATAAGTTGTTCTCCTGGCCTTGAATAGAAAGTAGTGCAGTATTTAGACAATTTCATTAAAAAGTCAGGAAAAAAGCTCAACTGCTTATGAGTCTTCTCTTCCAGTTCATAATGTTGAGCCCCAATGGATTGTTCCCTGAAAATTGTGGCTTCCAGCACCAGAAGAACAATCTCTCACCTAGGCCAAAAGTTAACACACTTGGCAACAAGAACAACTTTTAAGTCTGGATGGATGACCATAACTAGACAGAACATTTGCAAGAAATGCCCATGAGATATGATCCAAGTAGAGAGAAGGTATTCTTCTGAGAAAGGGCTGCCTGGTCAGGCACAAACTGATCTCACAGTTATTGAAACTTAGGGTTTACTATCAAAGAATGAACACACACAAACACACACAGAGGGAGGGGAAAGGAGGTGCAATTATATAACTAGTTGCACAAAAGAATGGCTAACCTAAACACTGACTTCACAATTGCAATCAATTCATAATATATTAATATCAATTCATGGATATATCTGAGCACTGTGACCTAGGCAAACTCATATTCCAAGTTCTACATTTCTACTTAGGAAGTATCTGAGTCTCATAGCACATGTTATGAAGAGCAGTTACTTCATATCTTATAGACCAGCATCTCCCAACCTGGTCTCTTCTAAATGTTTCGAACTGCAACTACAACCTAGCATTTCAGACTATTGAACATGCTGGTTGAAGCCCAAATCATGTGTTGGGTACCAAGCTAGGAAAGCTGTTATAGACCTTTCTGAGATCAGAACTGCACTGGATGGGGATATCTGTTAAAATTCTACTAAAAGCAATGCCTTTTCCCTTGTCCAAGTCTTAGAGGTCCCTAAGGCCTGGGCAAAATAAATGTTCCTACTGGATCTTAAGCCACCCTCAGAACCAGCACTGGTTTTCCTTTAGGTCTTCAAAATCCTGGTGTCATGCCAATGGAATAATGAGAATGGTAGGCCCTTAAAATATAGCGTTTGGCTGAAGTCTCTCCATTTACTCACATTATTTTAATCAGCAAATTTTAAGGCTTTGGATACTCCACATGTTACAGAACAGACCAGATGTTTATATAATTTGGCTTGTAAACAAAATTCATTGAAGCAACACAATGGCCTATTGCATTCTAGGGAAAGAGAAAAAAGCAGAAAAATAAAGAAGAAAAACACTATAGTTTCAAACTTTGCAACTATTTTATGATCCATTGATGAGATAAAGAAGAGGGAGAAACTGCAACAAGGTTAACAGGTGTATTGGTTCATATATTGTTTGTTGTCTGTCCTGTGACAGCAAAACATGCCAAATGCACCCATATGTAATACTCTGAAAAAGTGTGCAAAATGGTATAGAATAATCTGTCAATCCTCAGACAGTAAATGTCAATAAATATGCTACCCTTGAAACTATTTCATTTATTCCAAGGACCATTTTTCTGATGCACTACGGCCCAGTGCAATGCTAACATTATGAAATATTCAGTGATTAAAAAACAGACAAGAAAAAAGCCCTGCATGTTTAAGACCAAAGTGAAGGATCTCTTCTGTTAACTTGAGCTTGACAATGTCAGGAAGTTGGAAGTTAAGGCTGGTGTCTTAATGTGACCTGTGGCCAGTTTAGAAGATGTAAGCAAGCACAATTTGGGACACTGCACAACTTACACTTCATGCACCCAGACTTTTCCTTGGTCTTGCAGGTACAAATCAGCTGGAGAAGAACCTGAGACAAACCCAAATGTCCCACATTGCCCTGGGGGGATCTATATTAGCAATGTGTCAATGCACCATGGAATACATTCCTTTAGCATTCATAGTCTTCCTCTTGTGCTCAGTGCTGTCTTGGAAAGAGAGCTAAGAGGAAGTTTGCAAATGCTCATAGAATCAAGGTTGAGCAAGCCAGCAACCTTTGTACTATATCACATGCAGCAAAGCAAACAAGGTACAGGTTGTCAGTTGAAAACATGATCTTGTGTCACATACAAAGGCTTTTGCAGGAGAATAAGAGGATCTGAATGCCGATGTATGCTGGAAAATTAAAACAAAAGTTTGTTTCACCACCACCACTTCCACATTAACTCTATGCAAGTACTAACAAGTAAACCAGCAGATTTGTATTTAAAAAAATAAAAATTAACATTTTTATTTAAAAAAAAACAAACAGATTCTGCTTTCACAAAAAAATCCTGGGGAGACAAGAAGGAGCCAGAGAAAGGAAGAGAAGAGGAGGAGGCAGTGATGGTGCCTGCTGCTGTTCCCCCATCTCCCATGGGATGAAGCCAGCAGGATCCACACTATATTCCCCTCTACCCCTGAGCAGTTCTCAAAAAGCAAGTGCAGCCCATCTCCCATGCCAACTTTCCCATGAGTTAGCTCAATTGAAGTTATTCGTATTTATGTCTGAGTAAGGCTGCTGAAGATACTTCTGAGTAGACATCTACATCTAGAGCACTGTTCCTTGGGGCAAAGGGACAAGGAAAGAGAAAAAAGACATTGAAGGCATTCCAAACAGTTATTTTTGCAAGTGGGAGGGGAGAAGGAAGCATCACTGCATTTGCTCTCCCATTCTCTGGCCAAGTTAGAGAGAGAAAGAAGCCATGAGAAAGCAGGAGAGCCACAGAAAGCTGATCAGGCTTTGCACATCAGAGAGACTACTGTTTCATGGAGTCTGAATGACCCTTCCTCTCACAGCTTGGCTCCTGCTCCTCCAGCCCAGTGAAGCCACTCCTCTCCCTAGCAGAGCAGTACTGCATGTGCTGAAAAAATATATTGCAGTGATGGGGCAACCTGTAAGGAAGTCATGCTATAACTGGTCTAAAGAGCTTTGCTATAGAATGGCAGAAAGAGCAGAAGGAATATGGTTTGGGGTGAGTCAGAGGGGCAGGCACTGCAATGCTGATTAAAATGCCGAGTGTAGATATGCATTGCCTCATGAAGAATCTGAGCTTTCCTGTGCTTTTTGAAGCAACCTTCTGGGAGTTGGCCCATGGATGTTCATTGCTTGCATTAGTAGCTGGCAGGATGGGTAAACAGTGAGAGGGCCCCTCTTCTGGTACTCTTTAACCCCCTGCACTTCTCTCCTCCACGAGTATTTATTTACTCACTCTCCTTGCAATCTCTCTAACCTGTTCCTCCCTCAGATCTTCCACTTCTGCTCAGAACTTTGTAAGACTTGACCAAAAAGGAGTTAAGACTTTCCTCAGGGCTCGGAAGGGTTGTCCCCTCCCATTCAGGTCCAAACTCATCTAGATTCTACCCTGGCAAACAGATCTCACTAGATTTCTTCCATAACACAGAATCTTTTTGACAATATTGCACCATTTTGATTTCAGAATCTGTCAATTGCCAGCCCTTGCTTGTCACACATGTGGCCCTTTCTATTGGATCACTCTGAAATGTGGCTTAATTGTAGATGCCACCCTGTCAGTAGACCATAGTAACAGTTTTGGGTTACAACATGTTGGCACAAAAGGATACTTTTTATCAGCAATAGGCTGTTGAAATTAACATATGAGAGAGAGAGAGAGAGAGAGAGATCTTAAAAGGAACACCATTGTGCTTCTTTAATACCATTACACACAAGCTCTTTTTGCTCATCACAGAGGGGAGTAGATGTTGCTTACTGGCAGAGCACCTGCTTTGCCTGCTGAAGGTGCCAGTTTTAATCTCTGACATCTCCAGGAAGAGCTGTGAAAGAATCCTGCCTGTAAGCCAGGAGCACCACTGCCCATCAGTGTGTGCAATTACCAAACTAGATGGACAAATATTGATTTGATATGAGGGACCTTTGCATTTTTATATAAACTGCAGCTCCCTGTTGACTTGGTCCAGCCATACTGTAATGGAGGATACAAGTTCTGGTTTATTTGGCTTTTAAACTGACAGCATCACATGAGACAACTTTAATACAGTACCCTTCACATTTGGAAGAAGAATATGCCTGACACCCTGCCTTTTACTGTGACCCTATTTCTATTCTCTGAAATAAAAGGGACTCCATAGTTAATTGTGGAATAATGTACAATTGATGTTAAAAATAATTGGAGATGCTCTGAATGACCCTGTTTGGCAAGAGTACAACAAAAGTATCACAGGTCAAGGCTGAAGTCTGGCAAAAAGAAATCAGAGCCTATAGTGTGCATATTATAGAAAGATTGATTCAAAGACAGCATCAAGATTTGAATTAATTGTTGAGTATTCCTATGGAGTGACAGATTAGCTTGTAATGTGTAATCAAAACATCCCATTGAGAACAAAACTGAGATTGAAGATAAGCACAAGATCTACTGAACAAGTATGTGGAGCTCTGGGCTTTGGATTAAAGGTGTGATGTATTGGAAGGGCTGAAAGATAGCTTACTGCTCACAAAACATCCAGTTTGAACCAGGCAGAGTAGTGCACTATCTTGAATCAGTGCCTGAGCAGGGTAATGGACTGAATTAGGGCCAACAAATTGAAGCTCAGTCAGACGAGGAAGAGATACAGTTACCAGGTGCTTCATCTGTCAGGTTGAGTAGTATTCAACCTGTTCCGTATCGGGTTGTCTTCATCCTGAAAGATCGGGTACACAGTTTGCAGCTGAAGAAGCCCAGATGGCCTCAATGGCCAGAAACAGCTTATATCATCTGAAATTGATATACCAGAGGAGGCACTATCTGGACAGAATAGCCTGCTCACAGTTATCCACATCCTAGTAACATCTAGGTTGGCTTACTACAATGTGTAATAATATGTGGTTCATTGGATAATCTGTGAAGATGGCTCAGAAACTTCAAAATAGAGCTGCTAAGTTATAACAGTGTTTCATTAGCTGCCCTGGCTTCCAGTCCATTTCCAAGCTCAGTTCAAAGCTCAGGCATTGACATTTACCACTCAAAATAGCTTGAGACCAGAATATCCAAAAGAACATCGCTTTCCATACATGCATACTTGGAACTTAGGGTTTAGGGTCCTGCTCCAGGTGCCCCCACCAGAGAAAGCTGGGTGGGTGGATATGAGAAAGGGCCTTCTCACTTGTGGAACCATGTTTATGGAATACCTTCTCCAAAGAGGTTCACCTGCTACCGACATTGTTCGTTTTTCAGCACCAGGCAAATACCTACCTCTTCTCCATGACCTTTTAGAGCTGTAGTTCTTAAGAATGATGGTTATTTTTATCTACTCTTGTGCTGTGTATTGTATTTCATCATATTTTTAAAATATTTGTATTATATTTTATAATTCTAGAAGTATTTTATGGCACTTTACTCTTTTATTCTGTTATCCAACAAAGAATATCGATTATTAGGTGGATTCAAATATAATAAATACATTAAAATATCAATGAAGCATTGTTTCAAGCACTTTCTATTCTCCCTGTGAAATACTGTTGGGAACAATGGATGGTAGAGAATGGAGATAAGGCAATTTTGATTGCTGCATTTTAATATCAAAACTATTTGGGGCTGTTACTGGGCCCAGGCCTAAGTTTCTTACATAACACATATATCATGTGTTTAAAACTAAACATATGCAATGATGCCAGGCAAGACTATGGTGGCTATATTGCTTACTTTGTAAGGACAGTGAGTTGTTTGAATATACCTTCTGTCTGATGGGCTGCCCAATCCTCATCTAGTTTAAAAGATGAAGAACCCTATGAAGTTAGAGTAGGGGTCTTGAAGGTGCCTATCAACAGTTAACAACTTAACAGGTCCTGCCAGACAAACCTTGTGGAATTCTATGACAAGGTTTCAAGATGGCTAGATGGAGGGAATGCAGTGGATGTGGTATACCTGGATTTCAGCAAGGCCTTTGACAAAGTGCCCCATGATATCCTGGTGGAGAAACTGAGGAGTTTTGGGATACACCAAAGCACTGTCCGGTGGATTAGGGCATGGTTGACTGACCAAAAGCAGAAGGTAACCATTAGCGGGGAATCATCGGGATGGCAGCCAGTGCCAAGCGGGGTCCCCCAGGGCTCTGTCCTGGGGCCGATCCTGTTTAATCTTTTCATTAATGACATGGAAGAAGGGGTGAACAGTCTGCTGATCAAATTCGCAGACGACACTAAAACTGGAGCAGTGGCCACAACTGAGGAGCAGACACACCAGATCCAAAAGGATCTGGACAGACTATGGAAGTGGGCAGGAGACAACAGGATGGCGTTCAATGTGGAGAAGTGCAAGGTCTTGCACTTGGGGCATAGGAATAGCTGTCATAAGTACAGGTTAGGTGACAAGTGGCTGGAGAGCAGCACTTGTGAAAGGGACCTCAGGGTGCTGGTTGACCGCAGGCTAAACAAGAGTCAGCAGTGTGATGCGGTGGTCAAGAGGGCGACTGCCACCCTTGGTTGCATAGCCAGAAGTGTGGCTTCAAGATCGAGAGAGGTATTACTACCACTCTACACGACTCTGGTGCACCCGCAACTGGAGTATTGTGTTCAGTATTGGGCCCCTCATTACAGAAAGGATATAGCCAGGTTGGAGTCAGTGCAGCGTAGGGCCACAAGGATGGTGGCTGGTTTGCAGGGGATGCCATATGAGGCAAGACTGAGGGAACTGGGTCTCTTCAGCTTGGAGAAGAGGAGACTCAGAGGGGATATGTTGGCGACATACAGGTATGTGAGGGGGTGTCACATGCAGATGGGTAGAGACCTGTTCTCCCCTGCAGAGGAAGGCAGGATGCATTCCAATGGAGCAAAGCTCAGGGAGCCAAGGTTCCATTTGGATGCCAGGAAGCACTTCCTGAAAGTCAAGACCCCGAGGGTGTGGAATGGGCTTCCACGAGAGGTCGTTGAGGCCCCATCGGTGAGGGTGTTCAAAGACAGGCTGGACATGCACATGGTGGGCATGTCGTGAGCAGAGCTAGCTGGTGCCGGAGGTCAGACTAGATGGCCCAGAAGGCCCCTTCTGACTGGCTCTGTTTCTATGTTTCTAACTTCACAACCAAGTGAGTAGCAACTCATATCACCTAATAAGTGTATTCTCCAACAGGGTGAGGTAAACTGTGTTTCTGTTTATATTATACTGATGGTTTTAAAATCTGTATTTAAACATATGAATCAAAGTGAGTACTTTCTAGAAAAATCTGTTGCTTCTTCTGTCCTCTTTTTTAGTGATGTGTTTCCTGTTTTTTAGAATTGTACAGATGGCTGCCTTTGGCAATACATATTTATCAATTCATATTCCACACATTTGTATTTATTCCTTCTCCTTCCCACCAAAATGCAGCACCTTCCTGCTCCTGTACCCTACATCAGCACCTTCTAATCCACCACCAGCATATTAGACTCCTGTACAAGAGTACTATTGCTCTATTTCTCTCATCCTGTGGTGCTTCCTTAGGTCAATCTGGATGATGATGATGATGATGATGATGCTAATGGAACCTGTGCTCTGCCAGGTAACCGCATAGTGATTTGAATGCACTCAGACCTTCGGGCAGGGGCTACAAGGTGAACAGGTAAAGGCTAGCTGTAGTAGGACACAGAAATTAGGCATGAGCCCCACCTCTCCCCTCACCTGCCTGCACCCTCTTCCTTTAAGAGATAAAAACAGGGGAGAGGAGACTGTGTCCCATTGGATCATACAACCTCTCAAGGAGCTGCTTCCCCAGTTTCATTTCACCCAAGAAACAATGGAACACTCCATATGGGAAAGGGACAAGATTCAGCAATTTTTAAAATGGCAATTTTATTTATTGAACGATGTTGCCTAGAAATACTGAACAACAGAGAGTGTTTTGCTTATTTTATTCATTCACTGTTGATACTTCTTGATTACCAAAAAGCACCTAAACCTAAACAACCTAAATATTTAACCTAAATAAAGTATTAAAGTCATGAAGACAAAAAGGCATTAATTTAACTAACATAAACAATATAAGTAAATTAAATGTGTCTTGTTTTTCTAAATGCCACGAGAGTGGGTCAAACATAATTTTGGAAGGCGTGCAATCACAAAAGCAACACAAAAGAAAACCCTTTCCCTTGTGCTGACAACTGTCTTTATGGACAACAGTGTCCTTGGGAGGTGTCTCCCAGAAATCTTAATAGCCCATTATGCTTCCTTAGATAGACAGGCTTTAAGCAGAGATGGAGAACTTGCAGCATGCCACCTTCTCACAGAGGCCCAATTTCTCTCCTCTCAATGCTTAGAGAGTCTTTCTGGAGCACTGTAAGACAGTCCTTTTCTCTGTGTATGCAGGAGGTGGTCCCTTTGGCCATCTCTTTGTACTGAGAATGGAATCCAATGATATTAGAAGCTTCAGGAGAAAGACCATGGCCTTAGGAGGAAGAGAACTGCCTCCTGACATTAGCCATGCTCCTGGGGATGTTCTGGAGTGGTATAGGTATTTCGAAGTTAATGCCAACATCTTGAATTGGAAAACTTGGGCAAAAAGTTTTACCGTGTTACTGAAGTTCTACATAAAGAAAAAGAGAGTGAGAGAGAAATAAGCATTGGGACTTACTTCCTTTTGGGGTGGTGAAGGGTATTTCTTGTATTTGGTATTGCCCTATTTTTGCTCCTGAACATTTTGTATGATCAGGAGATAAAAGTGATGCAATAACTTTAAAAAAATATATGAAATAGCATTGAAGTATAATTTCTAGCTCTGGTCTTCATTGTGGTTCTAATATGCAGATGATGTGATGATATAGAGTTTTGTGTTATATACAAAAGCAACATTTTTGGTTTTACGTAGCTTGGAGTGAAGTTTTCCATTGACAAAGAAGCTCAGTTTCAGCACACTGCACTGACCTCTAGTGGATTATTTGTTGCAAGTGACTGCACACAAATTCAGTAAATGTCTTTACTACTTCAACAGTTATTGCCCCTTTGCATAATATAAGCAGTTTTAATTCAGAGTTGATACATTTGGATACAACACAGAGAAGAGTGGCATTTGTATATATTTATAATGCAAAAATACAGAAAAGTTGTTTATATATTTATAAAATTATCTCACAATAAGGCACTGATCCCATCATTATTCTATAATATATACCTTTTCTCTAATATATAAGCACACTATGCATAACACATTAAATATAGAAATAATAAAGCACATTCATTACCAGAAAATGTTATTAATCAATACTGATTTTGTATCAGCAAAGATGGTTTTCCATCTTATCTAAAGTGATGCACTTCAAAATAAACAATGTAAATATTTCCATATTTCATCCTAGTGTGAACAATAAAAAAGCAAGCTGGGAAAGTTACATTCAATGAACAGTTAAAAGGAAACTGGTGACCTCTCCACCTATAGGGCAATGTAATTACACAACACCTATTTACCTAGGAGTAAGTTCTGTTGAACTCAATGGAATCTCTCTCTTGCACTCTCTTTTTCTCTCTGTGTGTGTGTGCGTGTGTACATGTGTGTAAGACTGTGCTGTTAGTTTCACTGATTGTATTGTATAAGCAGATACTTTAAAACCACCCACATGTGTGTCAGAAGACAGGAAGGAAAACATTAGTCAAAGGAAAGGAAATGTAGGGGAGTTTTAATTTTAAATCACATACCTGAGCTACTAAAAACTGCTAAACTACAATACTAAAACCTGTTTCTTGGAGGCAAAATTCGCAACAGACAGTGTAATTGCTCTAGAATTCAGGGTTTTGATTGTGGCTTATTAACTTAAATGGATGCTTCTAATATGGTGGGTGAGAAAACAGCAGAATTATAGGAGCTTGTAGATAGATAAGGCTTCTGGTTGTGGGTAGTGAAAAAATGGCAAAGGGAAAGAAGCTAATGACAATGAAGGTAGGGCATGTAAAAAACACCCACATAAACTTAGGGATCCACATTTTCTTTTCACTGACTTACCTTTACCTGAGGATTTGGTAGAGTTGCCCGGAAGTCCATTGCCACTTTCATTGGCTGACTTGTTCACAGAGCTCCCACTCGATCCACTGTTTTCAGGTTTAATGCATATAGCTGGGATCCATTTCTGTACTGTTGCCTAAATTAAAGACAAAAATATTTTACCCTTCACAATTTGCAAAGGCATAAACAAAAATAAAAAACAAACAAATAAAACAAGTCCTAACACATCAAGGTTGCCCACACCGGCATCCTTTCAAGACTCTTGAATACTTATAAGGAAAACAAACCTAAAACACACTGTAAAGTACAGCACAGTGATTACATGAGAAGAAATTCTTGATCTTCTCACAAGATCTTCTGTCAGCCTTATGCAAAAATATCCCATAACTGCCCCAACATTTTCTTCTTACTTCTGGTTTTGCAGCAAGGTCACATTCCATGAAAAACATCCTGCAAGCTTGGTACAAAAGGGCCCCAAAGAATCAGAATGCAGAAGCTATGTAACTTGCTGACTAACTTTGGCCTGTGTTATTTACTAACTACACAAAGAAAATGCTGTCCATTCAAAACACATTTCAGAACTCTTTTCACAGAAAGTGAGTGAACAAATGGTCCCATGTCCCAAGCTGTAGTCACATCTCCCATGAGGTCTGCTGATTGTTGAGGGGCATGGAACGGAGTGACACCAATGCCAGTCACGACAAGGCACTTCTGTAAACAAGGATGTGTGAGTGAGTGTGTGTGTGTGTGTGTGTGCATGCCTTCTCTTAAAAAAAAGCAGTACTATTTTTTTTTGTATTTTTTAGGACAGAGTAAAGTTAAGCATGATTTCGATTTCTCCACATGGTCACAATATGGAGTTCCTTTTCTTGAAAGCATATTATTTCTTTTCAGAGTTTTCTTTTAGAAACAGGACTGAGCTGGAGAGCCTGGACACTCTTTTCTATAAACACCAACCCCAGTAAGAAAGCCACAGTTCAGGAAGGGGTGTAGGATTCAGACAAGTCCATTACAGAATGATTTCACTAAAGAAGCTAACAGTTAACTTGGAATATAAAAGTTGGATGATAAGCAGTCAGATGGACATTTCTGCTTGTTTTAATTAAAAAGCCATCACAGCAGAGTGCAAAAATGTAGATCACTCCAACACTGAAGAATTTTCACACTGTTGGACTTTTTAAGCCAGATCCAGTAGGTAGCTTGGGTCAAAGGAACTCTAGTGAATGCATGGAATTTTCCATGGATGAAAACACATTTAGATTCCTTGA
Organism: Varanus salvator macromaculatus; assembly: GCA_023646645.1. NCBI lineage: Eukaryota > Metazoa > Chordata > Lepidosauria > Squamata > Varanidae > Varanus > Varanus salvator. The sequence goes on from JAIXND010000773.1 coordinate 69,360,696, forward strand.
AGCTCATGGATGTGGTCAGATTGTCCCTGTCCAGAAATGGCTCCCGCTAGAAAACCAGTTTAAGCTGGTATGCTGTCATTGAGGCTGCCTACATCTTCAGTAACAAAACTGAACCAAGGCACACCTACTCCTCAAGGGAGAGCACAACTCTATTCAGAATAAATTTAACAGCCATCTCATTTGCATTTTGTTTCAGTTCATTCACCCTCACCCAGCCCATTACTGAATATAGGCATGAGTTCAAAATCTACACAGCCTCACCCAAGTCAGCTAACAAACAAATATTCACAGAAATTCACAGCGACCAGAAGCTTCAAATTTATATTAAAAAGCAAGATGAATCAGATGGAAACCTGCAGAACCCTAAAACACAAATGTGAAACTGAGCGGAAATTGTACAGCACTTATTTTACAGCTAGAACCTTCCTCCTCATGCCCTTTGGGAAAAGACCCTTTGTTATTCCATAAGAGGAAAAAAAGGAAGAACTGAGGACAAAAATGGATATTTGAGTTGTTGTTTTTAACATCACTACATGCTAACATAGCAGATATCCAGTAAATATACAGATAAAGTTAAATTTTTAAAAATGTTCCAAAAGAACTTTGTATTGGTATTATAAGTACCACTTAATTTGTATTAGTTATTTCCAATGGCATAATAAAGAAAAACACAACTCTTTAATCCTTCCCAACATATGACAACATATATTTATATAGTATACAATCTTTCACCATAATCTTTGTTGTTGTTGTTAGTTGCAAAGTCGTGTCCGACCCATCGCGACGCCATGGACAACATTCCTCCAGGCGTTCCTGTCCTCCACCATCCCCCGGAGTCCACTCACGCTCACACCAACCGCCTCAGTGACTCCATCTAGCCACCTCATCCTCTGCCGTCCCCTTCTTCTTTTGCCATCTATTGTTCTCAGCATTAGACTCTTCTCCAGGGAGTCCTTCCTTCTCATTAGGTGGCCAAAGTATTTGAGTTTCATCTTCAGGATCTGGCCTTCTAAAGAGCAGTCAGGGTTGATCTCCTCTAGGACTGACTGGTTTGATCGCCTTGCAGTCTAAGGGACTCGCAGGATTCTTCTCCAGCACCACAATTCAAAAGCCTCAATCCTTTGACGCTCAGCCTTCCTTATGGTCCAACTTTCACAGCCATACATTGCAACTGGGAAAACCACAGCCATGACTATACGCACTTTTGTTGGCAGGGTGATGTCTCTGCTTTTTAGTATGCTGTCTAGATTTGCCATAGCTCTCCTCCCCAGGAGCAAGCGTCTTTTAATTTCTTGGCTGCAGTCCCCGTCTGCAGTGATCTTGGAGCCCAGGAAAATAAAATCTGTCACTAACTCCATTTCTTCTCCATATATTTGCCAGGAAGTGAGAGGACTGGATGCCATGATCTTAGTTTTCTTAATGTTGAGTTTCAAGCCAATTTTTGCGCTCTCCTCCTTCACCCGCATCAAGAGGCTCTTTAGTTCCTTTTCACTTTCTGCCATGAGAGTGGTATCATCCGCATATCTGAGGTTATTGATATTTCTCCCAGCAATCTTAATTCCAACTGGTGATTCATCTAGCCCCGCCTTTCTCATGATGTGCTTTGCATATAAGTTAAATAGGCAGGGCGACAGTATACAGCCTTGCTGAACTCCTTTCTCAATTTTGAACCAATCAGTGGTTCCGTGTCCAGTTCTCACTGTTGCTTCTTGACTCGCATATATGTTTCTCAAGAGACAAATAAGATGGTCAGGTATTCCCATCACTTTAAGAACTTGCCACAATTTGTTTTGATCCACACAATCAAAGGCTTTAGCATAGTCAATGAAGCAGAAGTAGATGTTTTTCTGGAACTCCCTAGCTTTCTCCATGATGCAGCGTATGTTGGCAATTTGAGCTCTAGTTCCTCTCCCTCTTCAAAATCCTGCCTGTACTTCTGGTAGTTCTCAGTCCACATACTGCTGGAGCCTAGCTTGTAGGATTTTGAGCATCACTTTGCTAGCATGTGAAATGAGTGCAATGGTGCGGTAGTTTGAACATTCTTTGGCATTGCCCTTGTTTGGGATTGGAATGTAAACTGACCTTTTGCAGTCCTGTGGTCACTGTTGAGTTTTCCAAATTTGCTGGCATATTGAGTGTAGCACTTTTACTGCATTGTCTTTTAAGATTTTGAATAGCTCAGCTGGAATGCTGTCACCTCCACTAGCTTTGTTGTTGCTCAGACTTCCTAAGGCCCAATTGACTTCACATTCCAGGATGTCTGGCTCAAGGTCAGTGACCACCCCATTGTGGTTATCAGGGATGTTAAGCTCTTTCTTGTATAGTTCTTCTGTGTAATCTTGCCACCTCTTACTCTCTTCTGCCTCTGTTAGGTCCCTGCCATTTTGGTCCTTTATCATGCCCATCTTTGCATGAAATGTTCCCTTCATATCTCCAATTTTCTTGAAGAGATCTCTGGTCCTCCCTATTCTATTGTTTTCTTCTGTTTCTTTGCACTGTTCATTTAAGAAGGCATTCTTATCTCTTCTAGCTATTCTTTGGAATTCTGCATTCAATTGGGTGTATCTTTCTCTTTCTCCCTTGCCTTTTGCTTCCCTTCTTTCCTCAGCTATTTGTAGAGCTTCCTCAGATAGCCATGGGGTTTTCATGGGAAAGATACTGGAGTGGGTTGCCATTTCCTTCTCCAGGGGATCATGTTTTGTCAGAGCTCTCTGCTATGATCTGTCCATCTTGGGTGGCCCTGCACAGCATAGCTCATAGCTTCATTGAGTTATGCAAGCCCCTTCACCACGACAAGGCAAAGTTCCATGAAGGAGTCAGGTCCCTTCCATATATTATGTAATCACATTCCAAATTTTAAATACTAAAATAGTAACAAATCAGACAGGAGAAGCACACCCATCCAAAAGAATTATTCATGCCGCTCAGGTCCACATGTGATTCATACATTTATTAATACCTTAATTTCCCCAAAGTTCTAAAAATATAGTCAACTGCTTATATATTTTTCGGTAGCCTCTTGGTAACTAAAGGAAATCTTATTTTTACTTTTATTTCTGCAATTAGATGCTATATGTCTTTTTTAAACATTGACATATTTTGACCATTTTGAGTTACGGGTAGCTTTCACAGTATGTCTCTTTAAAGCCATTTTTCCACAATCAGCTTTAGAATAGTTGTTCTAGCATGGACAATATAGAAATAATCTGGCAGTGCTCACAGCCATGGTCAAGATCCTTCCCCAATGTGTATTCAGAAGTAAATTCCCTGCAACTTGAATTCAAAGTATAATTCATGCAGCTTCTTCCCCAGTTTGTCTCTTGTTCAACAATGGCAGTTACACTACTGACTTGGAAATGCAGAAATGAAGGAAATAGTGTAAGGATGTTTTAATGGAGATTAGGACAAGATCATCCACACCATTGTATTCATAATCATTGTATATAGGTGTGAAAGCTGAACAGTGGCAAAAGCTGACAAAAAGAAAATAGATTCATTCAAAACATGGTGCTGAAGGAGAAGTTCGTGAGTACCCTTGACCAACAGAAAGGCAAAGAAGTGGGTTCTAGATCAAATTAAGGCAAAGCTTTCCCTAGAAGGAAAAAAAGATAAATTTGAGACTGTTATACTTTGTCCACATCATGAGAAGGCAAGACTGTCTCAAGATGACAATCATATTAGATAAAATAAAAGGCAGAAGAAGAAAAGGAAGACCAAATGAGAGATGAATTGACTCCATAAAGGAAGCCACAGCCTTGAATCTAACAAAGCTAAGCAGAGATGTCATGGACACTTGAGCAAGCTTTCATTCATTGGGATGCTTTACGTCGGAGATAACTTGGTGGCCCATAACAACTATATTCTCTTGGTCTTTTTTTTAACAAAATAAGTGATTTTATAAGAAATAATAATAATAATAAATTGTCATATTGGGCTCTGTCTGCAAAAATCTTGAGCAGTTCTGCTGCTAGATCAGTTGGCTTACTCAGGACTCCTCCTGGCTTAGTCTGCAAACTTTGAAGTGTTTTAGATACCTATTTAAAAGAGCTTTAGCAACAGTATTGATAGCAAATTAGCTTGAAAAGGGGCTACCCTAGGATTGTAAGGATGAACATGGGGACCTTTTTATTTATAATTGCCATTACTTTTCAGGAAAGGGGATGTGTATTTGAAAGAGGGAGAATTCAGGAAGAATAAGAGGCTGGGTAAATCATGCAACAGCACACCAAAAGCAGGAGTACTTCAGCAAAAACAAGAGTGGCTGATGCTTTTGTCTTTCCCTGCAGTCTATTTGGCCCTCAAATGCTTCTCTTCAACAGACTTCCCTGCCAGGCTACTGCAGATGTACTCACAGAGCCAACTGTTCACCCAACCAATGTATATTTATTTAATGAATAAAACTTTCAATTGTTTGAAATGGAACATTTGGAGGAGGGTGTTCTTTGTTAGTCAGTAGATTTAAATAATAAAAAGCCTGTAGCACAAAAGGTAAGGGGGAGGGGAGGGTGTTGGAAAGGGATTATTGTTCAAAGGCCCTTTTAAAAATAAAAATAAAAAAGCTCATTGCTGTATTTCTTTATTGTTAGCAGCACAATTTCAAATCCTTTTAAAGATCAGACTCCTCCTCTCAGCACTGCTTGCCAAGATAGTACTTAGAGGAGAGGAAGGAGTGGCTGACTGTTTGAAAGATTGCATAAAAGCAATGGTGTTTAGCAGAGGGATGATCAAATGGGGTGAGGGGACAGCAAGGGAAGTCTATCCAAACAACAACACCCTGTAAAGGAAGGCCAGAACACCATGTGATGGTGGTGGCATTTTATGCTGGCAGCTGAGAATGATGGTCAAAACAAATGGAGGGAACAGGCAAACAGTGAGAGCCAATTTCTGGATTGAGTCTTAATTAATATTGATAGCTGGGATTTTTTTTCCACCTTTGAATTAAATATCTCAGGGTGCTCTCTTATGGCCTCCCAACATCATCTGGAAGACCATGGGATTCTTTGGAATCCCAGCTCCATAGTCCTGAGATCTTGGAGCTGGGCCTCCAAAAGTAGTGCCACTACCTTGACCACTGGCATAGAAATAACAACTCCAGCTGCACCCCCACAACCATCCAGGTTGCAACTGGACCTTGTATAGGAAAAAAGAAGGCATTCCAGGGAGGTAGCAGGGGAGAAGGCTGGGGCCAAGGATGCAAGATTATTTCACTCAGCACCCCAGTTTCTTTTCTTCCTTCCTTCTACCCAGGTGCTTTATCTAGTTGGCCAAAAATGGCTGTCTAGCAAAAATATCGAGTTTGATGTGTGGTGACAGCAGGGACCACAATACCTCACTGCAGGCATTAGGAGCACATAAGCTCCCAAGTTAAGATGCTTTTATGCATTGAGGGAAAGAGCCACAGGATTGTGGACTCACAGTGCAATCACTTATCTACTTGGGGTTCCATAGGGTTTACTCCCACTTAATAGTGTACTGTTTCCCCCATTTTGGTGCTTTTCAGATATTTTGAAGCATCTCCTTTCAGCTGCAGTTAGAATGGCCAATGCACTGATGGCAGTTGAAGTGCAAAGCAACTGGAAGGCACCAGCTGGAAGAAGGTAGTTCTTGAATGCAGCAGTGGAGTCAGGGGAAATGAGTTTAAGGGTTCACTTTACTTTTCATGTTGTTATAAGCTACATTTTATACTAGCTTGGCTCTTCATCTGCAGCAATGCTCTTATCTTTCCTGGAATGGCCCATTTTGCCCACAGTTGTGCATACTTCTTTTTTTAAAGCTTTCATGCAGTCCTAAACAGGCTGGAAAAGGGTTAAAAAAAACCAGTGCTTGTTGTGTTGTGCAAACACACCCATGATGACTGAAAAATGTTTCCACCTGCAGCCAAAATATCATTCTTTCCCTGATACCTTTCACCTCTGCAATGGCCCTTGGGCTAATGGTCATTACAAGGATAATGGGTGTGGTTAATAAAGGGCATAAGGTATCCTGTTCAGTTACATGTGCTTTGTAAGCAACACACAATAGGTTGAGCTATCTTCGGGGTGGGTTTTTTTTTTTTTTGTTAGGATGCCTGAGGAAACATCAACTTCCAAGGTTCTGGGCAGCTGCACTGAGAGATGGGGAGGGAGGATTCACCTGGATCTCTTATAAGAGCTGAAAATGCCAGTTTCTCTTAAAGCATACATGAACAACACCTCTTGCTCTCAGTAAATTGTACTGCCTCTACAATCAACTCCACAGGTCCCATCTTCATTTCCCTGAAATACCAACACACCAGAACATGGGATACTAACACTGGACTACACTGCAGAGCTGTGTTACACTACTCTAAGCCCATCCCCACAAATTGAGAACAACATTGTAGGGCTCCTTTGCAAGTCTATTTATTTATTTAGAACTGTTTGTATGCCGTCCCATCACATAGCCTCGGGATGGCTTACATAAAATAAATAAACACAATACAAATAATACAAATAAAATCCAGATTCACCCTGGCTGCAAATTAAAACCTATAGATGATATTAAGAGTTATTAAAATATTGTTTAAATAAAAAGGTCTTAGCCTGGAGCCAAAAAACAAATAATGAGGGTGCCAGGTGGACCTCTCTGGGGAGCGCATTCCATAGGTGGGGCACCACTGCAGAGAAAGCCCTCCTCCGGGTACTTTGCCTCCTAATATCTTTCACTGAGGGTTCCCAGAGGAGGGCCTTTGCTGCTGATCTCAGGGGGTGGGAGGGCAAATATGGAAGAAGGCGTTCCTTTAGGTATCCAGGTCCCAAGCCATTAAGGGCTTTATTGGTGATAACCAGCACTTTGAATTGAGCCCAGACTTTGATGGGAAGCCAGTGAAGCTGGTAGAGGACTGGGGTTATATGAGAGTAAAGCCCAGTCCCCGTCAGCAACCTGGCTGCTCTATTTTGCACCATCTGAAGTATCTGGACTGTCTTGAAGGGCAGCCCCACGTAGAACGCATTACAGAAATCCAATTGGGAAGTAACCAATGCATGTGTCACTGTCGCTAGGCAATCATCCTCCAGGTAGGGACGCAGCTGATGGATTAACCAAAGCTGAAGGAAAGCGCTCCTCACCACCGTAGTCACTTGAGCTTCCAAAGACAGCTCTGGGTGGAGGAAGACTCCCAAGCTGCGGTCCTTTAGAGGGAGTGCAACTCCATTCAGGACAAGGTCCAAGTCACCTACCCAGGAGCTTGAACCACCCACCAACAGGACCTCCGTCTTGTCTGGATTGAGTTTCAGTTTATTGACCCTCATCCAGCCTATTACCTTGGCCAGGCATCAGTTCAGTACAGCCACTGCCTCACCTGGATTGGTTGAAAAAGAGAGGTAGAGCTGGGAATCATCAGCATACTGATGATTCCGCAGCCCAAACCTCCTGATGACCTCTCCCAGCAGTTTCATGTAGATGTTGAAGAGCAAGGGGGACAAAATGGACCCCTACAGTACTGCATGGCATAGCTGCCATGGCACAGAGCCAAAGTCCCCCAGCACCACCTTCTGGAATCGGCCGTCGAGGTAGGAGTGGAACCATGGCCAAGCAGTGCCTCCTACTCCCAGCCTCCTTAGCCTATACAAAAGGATACCATGGTCGATGGTATCGAAAGCTGCTGCGAGGTCCAGGAGAACCAACAGGGACACACTCCCCCTGTCTCTCTCTCTCTCTGCACAGGTCATCATACAGGGCAACCAAGGCAGATTCAGTACCATACCCAGGTCTGAAGCCAGACTGAAATGTGTCCAGATAATCAGTCTCATCCAAGAGAGCCTGAAGTTGTCCTGCCACCACCCGTTCCAACACCTTGCCCAAGAACAGGATGTTGGCCACTGGTTTATAATTGGCAGCCATCTCTTGATCCAGGGACGCCTTCTTTAGGACTGGCCTGACTACCGCCTCCTTTAGAGAGGCAGGCACCCAGCCGTCCTTCAGAGAGGTGTTGATGACCTCCAGGATCCAGGAACCAATCCTGTTTTTGGCTTTGGACAGTAGCCACGACGGGCATGGGTCAAGTAAACAGGTGGTGGGACGTACTTGTCCAAGCACCTTGTCCACATTATCAGGCCGTAATAACTGAAATTCATCCAATAGTATCTGACCAGACTGGGACATTGGCACCTCCCCTAGAGGATCTGAATCACTTGTGGAGTCCAGCTCATGATGAATCTGAGTGATTGTCTCCTTAAAGTGCTGGGCAAAGTCATCACAGCAGGCCAATGAGGGTGGTATGGGATCTTTCTTCGGAACTGGATGTACCAGCCCATGTACCACCCAAAAGAGCTCCGCTTGATGGCACTATGAGGAGGCAATGGAAGTGGAAAAGAATTTCTTCTTCGCCGCCCTCACCGCCACAGCATAGGTTCAATAATGAGCTTGTGTGTTCGATCAGATTCATCCCATGATTTCCTCCACCTATGCTCTAGATGTCTCCCAACCTGCTTCATCGCCTATAATTCAAGTGTATACCAATGGGATGAACAGGCTCTGCCGGACAGGAGAGGACACTTAGGAGTGATCGTGTCAATAGATCTGGCCATTTCCCCATTCCACAGTTCAACCAGAGCATCAACAGGAGCGCCAGCTTTATCAACCAGAAACTCCCTCAGAGCTTTCAGGAATCCAGCCGGATCCATCCAGCTCCGAGGGCGGACCAAGACTATAGGGTCCATACCCTTACAGAGGGAAAGGCCGGCATCAAGCTCAAACCTCACGAGGAAGTGATCTGACCATGACAGGGGAGTCAGACACAAATTCCTCACCCTCAGATCACCCTCTTTCTGCCCTGTCAAGAAAATCAGGTCCAGCGTGCGTCCACATTCATGGGTCAGGCCTATGACATGTTGAGACAGCCCCATGGCCGTCATGGAGGCCATGAAGTCCTGAGCCGCTCCAGTCAGAACAGTCTCGGCATGGAGATTGCAGTTCCCCAGGACCAACATCCTGGAGGTCTTCAACACCAGGTCCAAGACGATCTCCTTCAGCTCAGGCAGGGAGTCTAGTATAACACTTCCTCAGTAACACTTTCTCAGACACAGCTCTCACTCTTGAAATATGTGTATAATAATGATGCACATCATCTGCATATATTTTCTGGGGTTTCAAAAATAATAAACACAGAAAAAATATCAACTAGGAATACCTTAGAACAGGCATGTCCAAAGTCCGGCCCGGGGGGCCAATTGCGGCCCATTTTCAAATTTCAAGCAGCCCGCAGCCTCTTCTCCCCACCGGCTCAGCCTGTCACTCATCCCCGCCGGCTGGCATTTTTCCCTTCACCGCACAGCGGTTCCCACAGTTGTCTCCTGCTCCCTCCTGCTCCTTCAAGGCTGGTGGTTATATTTCACCAGAAGATGGCAGTAGATCTGAGTCAGCACTCTCTCCGTGTGACCCTTGTGACACAAGGCTTGTGTGCCCATTTCTAAAATGGCGACTGTAACTAATAAAAGGAAAGTTGACAGCAAGGGCCGCCACTTCCAGGACAAGTAGAAATTGGAGTATTTTTTCACTGAAATATGAAACAACTGTGTCTGCCTAATTTGCCAAGAGACTGTGGCTGTTTTCAAGGAATTCAATATCAAGAGGCACTACCAGACGAAACATACTAACTACAACAAGCTAACTGGGAACGAACGCAGCGAAAAATTGAAGGAACTGGAAGCTTCTTTAACGGCACAGCAGCGCTTTTTCACAAGAGCCCATGAGTCAAATGAAAATACCACAAAGGCGAGCTACGAGGTGGCAACACTGATTGCCAAGCACTGCAAACCTTTTATTGAGGGTGAATTTATTAAAGACTGTGTGATGAAAATGGTGGAGAAAATTTGTCCTGAGAAGAAGCAAGAGTTTGCCAATGTTTACCTGACTCGTAACACTGTGGTACGGAGAATTGAAGACGTTTCATCTGATATTACGAGACAGTTAGAGGCAAAAGGAGTGGAGTTTGACTTTTTTTCGTTAGCCTGCGACGAAAGCACGGATGCATCTGACACCGCTCAGTTATTGATTGTTTTGAGAGGAGTGGACAATGACATGAACGTGAGTGAAGAGCTACTTGACCTCCAGAGCCTTAAGGACCAAACAAGAGGAACAGATGTATTTGTTTCTGTTTGTTCCGCTGTAGATGACATGAAACTACTGTGAAATAAAGTCACTGGGATCATTACGGATGGCGCACTTGCCATGGCTGGCGAGTGAAGTGGATTATCAACCCTAGTCTGTAACAAAGTCAGTGAAGAAGGAGGCAAAGCTATAAAACTCCACTGTATTATTCACCAACAAGTTCTCTGCCAAACATCTGAAATATGATCATGTTATGAAACCGGTGATGAAGGCTATTAATTATATTTGCTCCACAGCCCTGTGCCACTGCCAGTTTCAACAGTTTCTACTCGACATCCAGGCTGAATACGGAGATGTTGTGTATCACAACGAGGTAAGATGCCTCAGTCGGGGGTCTGCACTGCAGCACTTCTAATCTCTTAGGGAGGAAATCGGATAATTCTTGGCAAAAAAGAGACAACAGATGCCCGAGCTACTGATCCTGTTTGGCTGACTGAGTTTGGATTTTTAGTTGACATAACACGACATCTGAACGTGCTGAACACGAGCCTTCAGGGGCAAAATGCAGTGGTAAGCCAACTGTATTCACATATCAAAGCCTTCAGGACCAAGCTGCTACTTTTCCAAAGGCACCTATCACAAACACAGCTCAATACCACACATTTCCCATCGCTGCAGGAAATAATGACCAGTTTTCCACAGAATATGAGTGCACAAATAAGGAGGTATGAAGCAGACATCTCATCTCTGGCTGAGGAATTTCAACAGCGCTTTCAGGATTTTGCAGCTATTGAAAAGGAGATCACACTTTTTTTCATCTCCTTTCTCTGTGGACCCTGATGACACTTGAGACCACCTGCAGCTGGAGCTCATTGAGCTGCAGTGTGACGCCGAGTGTCGCAGTCGGCACCAACAGCTCCCTCTTGTCAACTTTTACTGCCAGCTGGATAAAGACAGGTTCCAAGAGATTTGAACATTTGCTAAGAAAATGCTGAGCTTGTTTAGTTTGACATACTTGTGCGAGAAAACATTCTTGGTTATCAACATTAACAAGAACCGCGTGAGGACGAGACTAAGTGACTTTCACCTGCATGACATCTTTCACATCAAAACCACTGTTTTTGAGCCAGACCTGGCCTATATAATGCAGTCGAGATCTCAGTATCACCCTTCACATTAGTGCAGTTAAGTTATTTGTTTAGTCTTTCATAAAATAGTTCATTTGCATTTAATGTTAATGGTTCAAAGAATGTCAGGCTGAATGGCTGGCCCCCACACATTTTCACCTCACCAAATCTGGCCTTCCTTGCAAAACGTTTGGACACCCCTGCCTTAGAAAGATTATTTAGTCCTCTTTTCAGAAGCTTTTTTTTGCATGGGGGAGGGGAAGGTGGGTAGGCACACCATTGCCCAAATTCAGCTGCACTAAACTCCTGGGAGCTGAAGATGGTGATAATGATGATATAAGGCTGAATATACTTCCTAACAAGAAAGACTTCCCCAAAGGCTTAGTACATTCAGAAGTGTGTGTTATACTATGGGTGTGTTAACCATTGCTGTGAATTCCTTCATTTGCTAAAAACACTGAAAGTTGAAAGCTTTAGTTTCTCACAAAAATAACAGGCAAAATTTTGTCTCATATCATGGGTTCTACATGGGCTATAAGCTTGCTTTAAAGCAAACACACACACACAAATTCTTGTAATATGGAGATTATGGGTCATTTTTGGGAAGAATCAACTGTAGCCCCTTATCGTTCTTGGGGAAAGACAATTTTCATTCACTGCACAGATATTTTCTATATGAGGCATTTATTGTGCACTTCTAATTCTATACTCCTATTTGTTTACAGGTTCATTAGACAATGCCTCAAACTCATATCATCACCCTCCTCTGATTTTAAAGAGTATCTTCACAAGGTTTTTCCAGCAGGGGAAATGGAGTAACATTTAAAACCAAAAGAAAGCACTTTCCAACATGTATAATGGTGTTTTTCTATTATAGCACAGCACCACCTAGAGGTTAGCTGGCAGAAATGTGAAGTGTTTTGTGTAGTGCTCAAGATCTCAATTTTGCCACAAAACCAAAAGCAGATTTTGTGTAGCTAAAAAAGATTAAAGGCTTTGTGTAGAAATGTTCGTGGTGATTTCTTGTGGGACTGAGTTCCCACAAGCAGGTCAGCTAGCATTTGTTCCTATAAGCTTCTCTTTTATTTTCTGTTAAAACAGCTTTGCTTTTCTTGTGCACATAGCTATTACAGCAATGGAGAAAAATCAACATTTCAGGTTCCTGAATTCAGTGCCTTTGCAATAGATTTAAAGTACAGGTGGAGAAGGAGAGCTATAAACTACATATGTGTCTAGCTGAAAGTCAATACCTATAGGATTATACATTCACAATGACCCTAGTTGCTAGGCAGATGGGCAGCTATTTTTGTTTACTTTTTGGTTTTACACAAATTGGAACTTTTTTAGAGCATGTGGCTGTGTTCCTAGTGATGAGGTAATAGATCTTGTGCCTCTATCTGAGAATCTAAAATCACATTTTAACCTTTTATGCCTTAAATTCCTAATGGATACTAAAATGGATACTTAAATTCCTAATGGATACTTAAATTCCTAATGGATACTAAATGGATAATCCCCTGAGGCCTCCTCCTCCTCCTGGCACCAATCTGGAGCTGGGAAACAGGTTCTCTCCACTTGGGGAGGCTGGGGCTGAGGAGGCCTCAGGGGACCAGCAGGACCCCCAGCCTGGGACATCAGGAGGCAAGGGAGCCACTGCAGGAGAGGCGAGGACCAGGGCACGGCTGCCCACCAGCACCGAGAAGGTACGGCGGCGGGTGATAGTTGTTGGGGACTCCCTGCTGAGGGGCACTGAGGCGGCGGTGTGCCGCCCCAGCCTTCAGACAAGGGAGGTTTGCTGCCTGCCGGGCGCACGCATCCGGCACGTGAAGGACAGAGTGGAGCGTCTTGTTCGCTCCGGGGGTCACCAGCCACTCCTGGTGATCCATGTGGGCACAAACGACGTGGCCAGGCAGGGGGTGGTCGGGATCACCAGGGACTTTTCGGCCTTGGGGAAGAAACTCAGGGAGCTGAAGGCCCAAGTGGCCTTCTCGTCAATCTTACCCGTCCGGGGATTTGGGACAGGAAGGGACAGGAGGGCCTCTGAGGTGAACGACTGGCTTAGGGTGTGGTGCCAGAAGGAACGCTTCGGATTCCTCGACCACGGCACTCGTTTTCTTGCCAATGGACTTCTGGCAAGGGATGGGTTACACCTCACGAGGATGGGGAAAAGGTCCTTTGGAGATGCTCTAGCGAGCTTCATCCGGAAGACTTTAAACTGAGCCAGTGGGGGGTGGGTTCAGGCCCCCCAGTAACATGTCTGCACTGGACAAGTGTGCAGGGAGGATCGGGGCTCTGGGAGCAGGGTTTTAGAGATACTGCAGGGACTGACAGGACTTCTACAGAGAGGGGCCAGGTACCAGGGAGGATGGGAGGAAGGAGGATGCTGGGCACTCCAAGGAAAGCAAGCAGTGGGAAGGAGTTGAGGTGCATGTACACCAATGCTAGGAGCATGGGTAATAAGCAGGAAGAGCTTGAAGCTCTCCTGGGAATAGGAGGATACGATCTGGTGGGAATCACAGGAACTTGGTGGGATGAAAGGCAAGTCTGGAATGTGAACATAGAAGGGTATCACCTTTTTAGAAAGGACAGGAAGGGAAAGAGAGGTGGGGGTGTGGCTTTATACGTCAGGGAAGGGATAGGATGCAGTGAGATAGAGTGCAGCACAGATGGGGATTCGGTAGAGGCAGTCTGGGTGAAACTTAGGGGTTTTGACAGAGAAAGAGACCTGACAGTGGGGGTATGTTATCGCCCTCCAGGTCAACTTGAGACCCTGGATGATGTCCTGACAGGCCAGATTCTAAGGATATCTCGGGGGAGAGACACAGTAATTATGGGAGATTTCAATCTCCCGGATATTACTTGGGAGACTCACTCGGCGGTGACAGCCAGGTCACGTCGCTTCCTAGAAGCTCTAGAGGGTGGGTTTTTCACACAGAGGGTCCGAGAGGCGACGAGGGGGGGAAACATCCTGGACTTGGTCTTGACCAATAGGGAGGAGCTGATAGATGAAGTACAGATTAGGGGAGCTCTGGATGCGAGTGATCACTCCATCCTTTGCTTTGAGATCAGAGGACTGGGGCCGTGCAGCAGGGCGAGCACTAGAAGCTGGGACTTCAAGAGGGCCAACTTTGGCCAACTGAAGGCCAGGCTGGGGAAAGTCTCCTGGGATAGGTTACTGGAAGGTAAGCGAGTTGAGGAGGGGTGGATGGCACTCAAAAGGGAGGTTTTGCAGGCGCAAGCCCTGACAATACCTCTAGTCAGTAAGGTGGGGAGGCGGAGGAGAGTGCCGCCATGGATGCGAAAGGAGGTGGTTAGGGGGATTAGACGAAAGAGGAACCTCCATAGGAAATGGGTACTGGGGGAAATAGACAAAAGGGTATACCGGGAGGAGGAGGCCCATTGCAGAAGGATTCTTCGCAAGGCTAAGGCTGATTATGAGCTGAGACTTGCCAAGAATATCAAGAGCAACAAAAAGGGCTTCTTCCAGCATGTAAATAGGAAAAGGAAGGGGAGACAAGTGGTGGGACCACTAAATAAGGAGGAAGGAGATCCAGTGACTGACATGAGGGAACAGGCACAGATGCTAAATGACTATTTTGCCTCTGTGTTCTCCCCAAAGCAGGATGGGGGATATCCGTATAGGAGATTGGATGAGGCTGGGGACTTAGGGGCAGAGATTAGAGTCACCCCCCTTGAAGTCGAGGGGCTCCTCAGGGCATTGGACATTACAAAGGCGCCAGGCCCTGACGGGTTACACCCAAGAGTACTTAGAGAGTTGGCAGGGGTTCTCTCACGCCCGCTGGCCTCCATTTTTGAGGCCTCGTGGAGAACGGGTGAAGTTCCAGAGGACTGGAGGGTGGCATCGGTGGTCCCAATTTTCAAAAAGGGTAGTAGGAAGGACATGGGGAATTATAGACCGGTTAGCCTTACGTCCATTGTAGGAAAAACAATGGAAAGGCTCATAATAGAGAGAGATCTAGTGATGCTAGATAGGGAAGGGAGGCTGACAGCCACACAACACGGCTTCCGCAGAAACAGGTCCTGCCAGACAAACCTTGTGGAATTCTATGACAAGGTTTCAAGATGGCTAGATGGAGGGGATGCAGTGGATGTGGTATACCTGGATTCCAGCAAGGCCTTTGACAAAGTGCCCCATGATATCCTGGTGGAGAAACTGAGGAGTTTTGGGATACACCAAAGCACTGTCCGGTGGATTAGGGCATGGCTGACTGACCGAAAGCAGAAGGTAACCATTAGCGGGGAATCGTCGGGATGGCAGCCAGTGACAAGCGGGGTCCCCCAGGGCTCTGTCCTGGGGCCGATCCTGTTTAATCTTTTCATTAACGACATGGAAGAAGGGGTGAACAGTCTGCTGATCAAATTCGCAGATGACACTAAAACTGGAGCAGTGGCCACAACTGAGAAGCAGGTACTCCAGATCCAAAAGGATCTGGACAGACTATGGAAGTGGGCAGGAGACAACAGGATGGCGTTCAATGTGGAGAAGTGCAAGGTCTTGCACTTGGGGCATAGGAATAGCTGTCATAAGTACAGGTTAGGTGACAAGTGGCTGGAGAGCAGCACTTGTGAAAGGGACCTCGGGGTACTGGTTGACCGCAGGCTAAACATGAGTCAGCAGTGTGATGCGGTGGTCAAGAGGGCGAATGCCACCCTTGGTTGCATAGCCAGAAGTGTGGCTTCTAGATCAAGAGAGGTATTACTTCCACTCTACATGACTCTGGTGCGCCCACAACTGGAGTATTGTGTTCAGTTTTGGGCCCCTCATTACAGAAAGGATATAGCCAGGTTGGAGTCAGTGCAGCGTAGGGCCACAAGGATGGTGGCTGGTTTGCAGGGGATGGGGTATGAGGCGAGACTGAGGGAACTGGGTCTCTTCAGCCTGGAGAAGAGGAGACTCAGAGGGGATATGTTGGCAACATACAGGTATGTGAGGGGGTGTCACATGGAGATGGGGAGAGGCCTGTTCTCCCCTGCAGAGGAAGGCAGGACGCGCTCCAATGGAGCAAAGCTCAGGGAGCCAAGGTTCAATTTGGATGCCAGGAAGCACTTCCTGACAGTTAGGACCCCGAGGGCGTGGAATGGGCTTCCACGGGAGGTCGTTGAGGCCCCATCGGTGAGGGTGTTCAAAGATAGGCTGGACATGCACATGGTGGGCATGTCATGAGCGGAGCCGGCTGGTGCCGGAGGTCAGACTAGATGGCCCAGGAGGCCCCTTCTGACTCGCTCTGTTTCTATGTTTCTATGTTTCTAAAATATTATTAAAGCTCATCAAATTGTGGCCCATTTTGGCAGCTAGATTTCACCAGAGTATCTCTTTCTTCTTGATCCAGAAGCAATAACAGGGGAATGGATTAGGAACAAGGGAGACATTTAAACCATAGTCCTAAAGCACTAGAGACTCAAGTAAGAACTTATAACAGGCAGGCCAAAACATTTAGTACCAAAGTGGATGGACCACCCAAAGCACTGTTCATACAACTTGCATTGACTTCCTGTATAGAGTGAGGGGCCCACTCAGTCTTCTTTCTAAAAAGACTCACATATAAACTCTAAGCATATAGTCTTGTCCAAGTTGTCAGGAGCTCTATATTTTGCAAGGTTTCCAGTCATGCACATAGCTGGCACATATATACAGCTTCTGCAGTCAGTTGACTTAAAATATGTAGGTTGCAGGAGCTTGGGCTGCTCAATCTGCCCTACACACACACACACACACACACATTCAGTTTACAGACAAGTCACAAGAATGGGGCTGAAGTAGGTACTAGTGCTATGGCAGTACAGCAAGAGGGCTAAACAGGGCAGAAAGAACAACCCATTCCCACCAAAGCAACTGGCAACAAGCTTACTGCATGGAGAAGAACATTGTGGAGAAGCTGTGTTAGTTCATATGAAAAATAGCAAAAATAGGGGAGTTTTCTTTGTTTTGCCAAACTGGATAGCAAAGAATGCTTACTAGAGTGCAATAGCTGTTGAATAAAGTTTATAGGCATTCAGAACACCTAAAAAATCCAATGTGGTGGCAAATTAACCTACTTGGTAAACAAACATTCCCACATGGAATAATTCTTCTAAGAATGAGACATTAAAAACAGCATCTTCACTCCAGCTGGAGTAGTTGAATTATGGGGAATAAATAAGTAGTGGTAAAATTCACTTTGGGCCACAAGAGGGACACATGGGCACAGAAATTTCTCTAGCATTTTAAAGCTAACTCAATCAGATTGCTTTTGTATCTGTAAGCATTTCATAACCAAGAACCATTTCATATTTTACAGATTATATACATTTACTAGTAATTCTGGACACTTCGAGTTCCAATACAAGGATGCTTATTTCCAGCTTTGGGTCTAATAGTAATTCATGTAACTTAAATAGTATTCAGTTACTTTTTCCAATTGCTATCATCATGTTTGTCAGGGGTAACTAAATAGAAATAGTATTTTAATACAAGGGCTTTTGTCCACTCAGTTAGGATGCAATGTTTAGGCAGAACACTGCACTACAACTCCCAGCATTCCCCAGTCAGCATGTGTAGGATGGCACTCTTAAACTCTTCCTATGGAACAACATTGCTCTTGTCTTCTCCTCTTTGATCAATTGTCATAATTTGCTATAGTGTCTTCATTCCAATACATGTTTGCATTATTATAGTAATTTTAAAAGAGTTGTTTTAAAAGGATTAGGGATAACAGGCAAAAGTTAAAGTTAAAAGTTGTATAAACTGTCCAGAGAGCCACAAGGCTGTTGATAGATAGATAAAACCACTTGGGTGGCTTCTGCCAAATCCAGGTTAAATCTTACAGGAAATTTTCAATTAATCCTAATTTGAATTGAGATCATGCATAGTTTCACAGTTCTGCTTTTAAAAGAAATACATGTGACCCTCTATGTGGTGAGTATCAAGGTGGTCAGTGTCTGTTACCCTTACTTAAGCAGATATGCCCCAGGTGACTATGCTCAAGATCTCTTTAGAACCTTCTTTCATATTACATGAACCAGTTTTAAATAGTGTATTGGTTTTAAATTGCATTTTCTTATTGCTGTTAGCTGCCCCAAGGCTTGTTTGCAAGAGGGCGGCATACAAATATGTTAAATAAATAAATAAATAAATAAAATGAACTACAATTAAATTTAGCTGAAGCCTTGCAATGAGGATTATTATTCTTTCTGTCCCCAGTGCTTGTTAGCTCTTTTAGAAAAGAGAAAACAGAAGAGGCAATTTAATCATCAAAGCTCTTAATATGATCCATAATACACAAAGGGCTAATAAAAATCTTTGAAGCAAGTTGCTGGCTAACCAGGGTTGGCATTTCCTAGAGTGGGACTGGTCACATTTCTATTAATTGCATTAGTGTCACTCAGAGGAGCAACACCAGCAGTCACTACAAGAACACTGTGAAGAGCAAAGTTGCAAGAAGGAAGCTGGAGAATTGCAACTATAGTCAAATGCTTCCGGTAATCATAGACAGAAAATTACACACTATAGAGAACTATTACAAGAAATGTTTCAAAACTGAAAGTGAGGGACTCCAGCAGATAGTTCTGGGTTTCTTGTAATATAGCTTTCTGAAAGCTATAGAAAAAGATAAATATAGTTCTAAGACAAACCATGTGCCAGCAGTGATTAAGTTGTTAGAAACCTATTCAGCTATAGCAGTTCTATCAGCACATTGCTGCCATCTGTATGAAAACTATTAGTCAGTTGACACTGACTTATATTTAGACACAGACCACCTACTGCCACAAAAGCCTCATTTTGCAAAACATCTATAGTGTGAATATATCACATTTGTATCTTTTGAACACTGAATAATCTTCAAAATGCAAGCTACTGTGACTAAATAAACCTACTTAAAACAGTCAGATCAGCAACAGTGCAGTAAATTAATTCACCAACTGCAATAGATCAATGAAGTCTTGAAATAATGTGCTGAAAATGAGTAGTAAATAAATCATAGAAACCTGAATGGATTAGAGTGTGACGTTGTCAAAGGCCCAATGACAGAACACATGGCCCTAAAATGTTTCCTAGCAGTGAAATTATCCTTCCAAGAACATTTGAAGATGTTTTTAGAAGTTTCCCACATCAGAGTTGGAACATTATTGAACTGCAGCCCAGTGAGACAAATGCAAGTAGAAAGCTGGAGACAGCATGCATGTTGAGAAATACCCTGTTCTTCTTAATGGAAGCCATGTTGATGAAGGAACCCATTAGGAAAAAAGGGGGGCACCAGCACTTAGGAATTCCTTGTTCATTCCATACTCTGCTACTTCTCAGATGGAAGACTTGTGTACTTCTAAGAGTTTTGTACAACAAAAAACAAGATAAGAAGTGCTCAAATTACAGGAGGGTCTTTGTGAAATCCCAAAACTCTTCCCAATTGGAGGGAAAGCAAAATCTCCACAGGCTCTCCGGAAGGGAGGGGGGAGGATCACTGAAAGTAAAGAGGTAAAAGAATATGCAATTCAAACATTGAAAGCAAGTATACACACATACACACACTAACTTAGTCGCTTCAATGTCTTTTAAGGCCATTATTTATTATTACATTCATGTCTTGCCTTTTTTCCTCTTGCAAGAAACTGAAGGTGGTTTACATAATCTCCTTTTCTCCATTTTATCCTGTAACAAGAACCTTGTGAGGTAGGCTAGACTGAGAGTCAGTGACTGGCTCAGAGTTACTCAGGGAACTTCATAACTGAGTGGAACCTTCAACCTGGACTATTCAAGTTCCAGCCGAACACTCTAACCACTACACCACACTGGCTCCCCAGTGGAAGATGCCTAAAAGAATACTATAAAATACAAGCTGTTATTAAATCCAGAAAAGATTTCTGCTCCTTGTCCAAAAGCTGAAAAGAGATTTACATTGACAGACAATTCTTGCTAGGGACTGCAAACTTGCTCTTACTATTACTACCCTCAGCTCACCAAGCAAGCTAGAACCTGATCTTCTCACTTGATCTCGTTCTCTCTTCCACACAGTTATGCCCTGTCCCCCTGCACCTCAGACCCCTGGGAAAGGGATCAATTATTATTTTAACTCTGTGGGAAAGTGACTCTCTTCTGAAAGGGAATAATGGGTGGGTGGCATTATCATATCTCTCATCTGTGATTTCACCTGTCCCCATTTATCACTTTCCAAGAAATTTACATTGCCAGATGTTGTGTTTATTCTAGGATACCAAATTGAAGTCTCCCTCCTTCCATTTAATCTACAGTTGGAAGCTATAACTATCACTCTTACCAATGTACCAGCAGGAAGAGATTCAATCCAGTTCCATATTGCTCTGAGTTTTAAGCTTTATTCTGAATGAAGGGTCTTGCTTGCCTCAACAGTGCAATTTAGCACTCAGAGCTCTGAAAATATTCTTTATGCCTTTAAAGAAAATAACTGAACTAATATGTGGTTTTGGAATCTGTCCTCTTGAACATTCTATGACATTTTCTATTGCACATTGCCCCTCGCAAATATAAAGACAATATATTTTTTAAAAACCACCAAAGCCTGGCTGGATTTTTTTGAAAGGCACACAGCAGTGTGGAATATAGTGATAGAAAACATACACATACACACAAATTGTCTACAAAAGGAGGAAAATGTCACCTAGACCTTTTCATGAGTAACGACTGCTCATTGCTTTGCTTTTACAGCTCACCTTTTAAGAGCCATCAGTGGGGAAAAAAGATTGTTTAAAACTATTTATAGCCTTTTGGGTCACTGGTCAAGGTTAATGCCTGCTAAACTTTGGCAGTAGAGACAGACCAGGCAATGCTACCTATTTTGGATTCACAGAAATGTGCACCTCTACTCTTGTACAACTAGAAAAATAACGAATTTATTAGAAAAAATGTGCAAATTTGGAGTGCAACTTTTAAGGAAGGGCTACCAATGACAGCCCCTCCAATATGCTGCTTCAATGCTTTAGAAGGACTGTCACTGGTAGCAGTATAGGCAAGATCCAAGAACAGCGGGGGGTGGGGGGGCAGTTGCTGCCTTTTCCCAACAGCTTCAATCACCACTTCCTGTTTCTCATGACATGAGTATGGTTTGTTGTTGAAATTTGAATCAGGTTGTCTAAACTCTGCCAAGTTTACAAACCATGGTATACAGCCCACAATTCACAACTCAGCAACAAATAATATGCTCCCTTCAGAGGTTGTGCAGGATTGACAAGAGCAGCTGGATTCAGACCACAGAATAGTCCACGGTTCAACAACAACCTGCAGCTTAATGGAAACCTATCCTAAAGCCATGAATGTGAGTTGTGTTGTTAAACCTAGCCATCATCTTCTACAGGCACTGATTGACAAAATGCCTGGTGATCTGGTCAATTTCAAACATTACCGACTAAGCTACTAGAAGATGACAACAACAATGCTCTGGACTGACTCTTTTGCAAGATGACCAATTTCTGCCATTTTCTTTCTTATGTTCTGGGTGCATTTAATTAATGCATCCAATTGCTAATAAATTTAACTAAAAGTAGCTGAAAATAAGCAGGGCTTCTACCCTCCTGGGAACAAAGAAAGAAGGAGAACTCTTGATGAAGGTACATTAAATCTATTTGATTGGAAATCATGAAATTGGGCTTTAAAAGAGCAAGAAACTAAAAAAAGTTGGAGCTGGACAGTCAAGCAAACAAGGTGTTACTCCTAACAAGTTGTGAGACAAATGCTCAAGTCATACAATTTTAATTTTTAAAACATTTTAAATACCTTGCATTTTTAAAACAAAACAAAACTCAAGATTATTTTAGAATCAGCTATTTACCCAGTATTAAGTAGAACTGAACAAATGCATATCTGCCTCAGAAATCACACTTGTCCACTCCAGTTTCCCAGTAACTTGATTAGTCAAATGTACAGATGATTTGTCTATCAAAGTTGCTAGCCAAAACTGCCTAGATCAGAACCTCTGTGTGGTAAACTGTCTATATTACAGGAGAGATATTTAAATTCTTTTTATCCTCAGTACAAAATGGGAAAAAGCTCCCTTTTCCTCTGTGATTTTATTTGTGTCCTTATTATTCATTTTATGTATTAGTTTTATCCTTTTTGTTGTATTGATGTCTGTTGGTCTGTAACCATGATAAACCATCCATCCATCCATACTGATTATA
Source organism: Varanus salvator macromaculatus (assembly GCA_023646645.1). Classification (NCBI taxonomy): domain Eukaryota; kingdom Metazoa; phylum Chordata; class Lepidosauria; order Squamata; family Varanidae; genus Varanus; species Varanus salvator. The sequence continues at coordinate 69,383,039 of JAIXND010000773.1, forward strand.
AGATGCTGGAGACAAACATGAAGAAATGTCTAGTTCCATTATGCCTAGTTTGGGAACTTTCCCAGTGGCATTTGGCAAGCAATAGTTGGCAGCAGAAGCACAGGCATCCATTATGCCAGCAAGACTCTTCACAGGTGGGAGGAGCGGCCGCACTCTTCTCCCTTCCATCATGCAGTTAGTGTGAGATATAACAAGGATGCTTCAAACAGAAACCAATCCTACCAGAGCCCAATTTGTACAATTCTTGTTGCTGAAAAAGGCAAAAAGGAATGTGCACATGCGTTCCACATAATGAGGTCTCCAATTCCAAATCATATGCAATACTGAGGTTGCCAAGCACGGTTTGGCATTACATAAAAGAGCTGTGTAAAGCTTCAGAGTCACATACTTCTATGTTCACTCATCCACAGCAATCCTCTTCTTCCAATCTCTGTTAAAAGGAATCATAATCTGCCATTCCATCTGAACAGGCGAAGTAGCACTGCAGCTCAAGGTCTGATTTTGTTTTGCAGTCCTGGACTGCAGGCAAAGGCAGAGCATAGTTTGTTATAAAAGTAAGGTTCTTCAGAGCTCATTCATATGCATCTACTCCTCCACAGAGATTTCCAAACAGCCTGGTAAATTTCTAGGTCAATGCACTGGCCTATGATAAATTAAAGATTGCCTTGATCCAGTTAGGCAATGGACCCACATTCTCTTGTACCAGTATTGATAGTTGTAATGATGTTCATCTTTATAAAATGAAGACATCTTTTACAAATTTAATTCCATTCTCCATGTTATTATGTATGCCTCTTAAATGTCAACTTGTTGCTGAAACAATTGCTAAGCAGAGCTCAAAATCAAATGTTTACAATGACTGACAATAAGCCAGTACAGGGGAAAATAAACAACTTCTGAAGCCTGTGTGTGAACAATAGAATACACAAAATGTGTGTGGTTGTGTTAGTTACATGCAATTTTATTTGCTGATAGTTTTTTATATCCATGTGCATGTCAGATTGTCTCTCTTAAAAAAAACAAACATTGATCATGTCAGTATTTAAACACTTGAACTGATTATAAGCTGCAGATGATGTACTGGTCTGCATTCTACAGAAATAGGTAGTTCATCCTTCAGAACAAATGCCCTTTAACTTATTCCCCAAGTAAAATACACCAAGTTGATCTGTGAAGGATCAAAAAATGACCAGTCCTTAAAATGAAGCTAACCTAATACAGTACATTCATCTGCTACACAAGAACCTAAGGAATGTTACTGAGAAGCTCACCCATAATGACTTACCTACATGGATGTTGCAGTCTTTTTGGCTTCACATCATAACCTTGTGTTAGGTTGCAATCCTACATCTCCCAGCATGTGCAAACATGAATAGGATTGCACTCTAATACATTTTTTGATCTGTAAACAGCAACAATGCTAAGGGACTTATGGCGTCTAGGGATAAGAGGACACTGTTGGTAGTAAGCTAGTTACCCACTTTTATAGTAGTTAAAGGCCATGACCTGCATCTAGTCTACCTAATTTTAATTAAAAGAAGTTGTCATCCTGCAAAGCTTGGAAACTCTGGATAAATACTTATGACTTCCTCACTGCCAAGTCACTATGCTAGTCAAGAAACCCATGCAGATATTTTTTAAATTGTCCAATCTGGAGCTGTAGTGGGAAACATGATCTATTTCTGAAGTACTCTCACCTCAAGAGAGATGAACAGGTTAAAGCACCACCTAGATGCCTCACTCTTCCCTCCCCCTGAATGTTCACCTGGTTTACTTTCAAAACCATGGCTTTTGGAATCCATGGTCAACTAGGTCTAATTCACTCAAATAGCCAGGAACCCAATGGTGGGTTTCCCAGGATGTAGCTCCATATCAAGTCTGCCCAAAGCCATTGTTCCTTTGTACTTCTAATTTCAAGCCTCTAACTTCCCTTAGAACCTGCCAAGGTGGGACTTTTTGTTTTGTTTTTTTTAATTGTGGGCCCCAGTGTGGACAAGCTGTTTGGGGTTCATTCTGCTCACGGGCTGTTGCTCATAACGCATTCATTCCCAACACTATCCTTTCTCGTAGAATACTAGGAGACCCAGAAGGATAATTCTCCAGATAAATCTTCAGCCCTTGGGGGAAAAAAAGTGGTTTCCTCTGCTAGCATCTGCTTCGTTGGTGCATCTCAAACATACAGTGACCTAAAAGATCTACCTGTAATACCATAGCACCTCCCTCCCCATACTAGGTATGTGCTTTCATTCTTGGATACAAAATCTATTATGAGATGACCCCATTTTACATTTGTGACCAGAATCTGATAACCAAAAGGGTAGTCTATGCCTTTGGTGGGTTTTTACGTGATCATGACCAGGAGGAATGGTCCTCAGTGGTCCCCTACTACTGAAACAGGTGAAATATAGCCATTTCAGCTTCAGTTCTTCCCCCTTTCTCAAACTCTTCCCTTTTTATCAATTTCTCCATTGTGGCTCACCCTTTGCCACTTAAATTTGAAGAGTAGCCTGTTACACTGGACTTCCAAGCCTTCTCAGAAACTTCCATTTCTCATTTGAACCATAGCCCCTTGCCTCTCTCTTTTCTTGTTCTGCCTTAGCTATTAAAAATAGTCTGCTGTTCCAGTGTGGGGAAATTGGTAGCTTGTTCAATTATTGTCTTTGTTGTAAGCATTTATAGTAAAAAAAAAAAAACCCTTTTGTTATACAGGTGCGCATGTGCATGGGAGAACTTTTACATTAACCCTTTGTTAGCAAATTTCTTCATTTTGTCAAAGTATGTATCGTGCAAGATCTACAGGGTATACACCGTGCGTCTGTAAAAGATCCCAATATTTTCACACTGGTCAGTTGCAAGTGTTCACAAGAAAGCTTACACACACAAGGACATCCAGCAACAAGGAACATACAGCTGTAACCAATGTTAGTCTAATTTGAGACCCATTCATTTCAACAGGCTTATTCCAAGTATGACTAATATTGGGTAGAAGCTGATCATTAGTCCATGTACATGAGCATTGACTATATGATTGTAAACAGAGTGAGCACTTGACTAGTAATGCTACTATATCGCTTTCCCGGTAGAAGCAGTGTAGCTGTTGAGCCCTTAGAAGTCCCTTGATGGCTTCATACAAGCATAACATGTCATTTTGAACCAAACACCTGGAGGATTATAATCCTGATTTGAATTTCAGCTCAAATTTTGTGGGAGTTTGACTATTTCTAATTTGCAATGATGATTTGTCAAAACCATTGAGGCATCGTGGATTGCCAAGCAGTGTAGATACAGCACTTTATAAAAGTACATGGGACCTAAAAGACAAGAGAAAGGTTACTGTACTTGTACACATGTAAAGAATGCCTAGAATTAGTCTTTGCAGCAATATGCTTGTTTTATGCTGCAGTTCTAACATTCAAACAGTTCTAACATTCATTTTCAATAGTATGTTGTTTGCACTGTGATTTTCAGTGAGTTAATTTTGTTTGCTAGATTGTCATAAAGTGCACTTCAGAACTGATGCTGGAATTAATAGAAACATAGAAACATAGAAACAGAGCGAGTCAGAAGGGGCCTCCCGGGCCATCTAGTCTGACCTCCGGCACCAGCCAGCTCCGCTCATGACATGCCCACCATGTGCATGTCCAGCCTGTCTTTGAACACTCTCACCGATGGGGCCTCAACGACCTACCGTGGAAGCGCATTCCACACCCTTGGGGTCCTAACTGTCAGGAAGTGCTTCCTGGCATCCAAATTGAACCTTGGCTCCCTGAGCTTTGCTCCATTGGAGCGCATCCTGCCTTCCTCTGCAGGGGAGAACAGGCCTTTCCCCATCTCCATGTGACACCCCCTCACATACCTGTATGTTGCCAACATATCCCCTCTGAGTCTCCTCTTCTCCAAGCTGAAGAGACCCAGTTCCCTCAGTCTTGCCTCATACGGCATCCCCTACAAACCAGCCACCATCCTTGTGGCCCTACGCTGCACTGACTCCAACCTGGCTATATCCTTTCTGTAATGAGGGGCCCAAAACTGAACACAATACTCCAGTTGCGGGTGCACCAGAGTCGTGTAGAGTGGTAGTAATACCTCTCGATCTAGAAGCCACACTTCTGGCTATGCAACCAAGGGTGGCATTCGCCCTCTTGACCACCGCATCACACTGCTGACTCATGTTTAGCCTGCGATCAACCAGTAGCCCGAGGTCCCTTTCACAAGTGCTGCTCTCCAGCCACTTGTCACCTAACCTGTACTTATGACAGCTATTCTTATGCCCCAAGTGCAAGACCTTGCACTTCTCCACATTGAACGCCATCCTGTTGTCTCCTGCCCACTTCCATAGTCTGTCCAGATCCTTTTGGATCTGGTGTGTCTGCTCCTCAGTTGTGGCCACTGCTCCAGTTTTAGTGTCGTCTGCGAATTTGATCAGCAGACTGTTCACCCCTTCTTCCATGTCGTTAATGAAAAGATTAAACAGGATCGGCCCCAGGACAGGGCCCTGGGGGACCCCGCTTGTCACTGGCTGCCATCCCGGCAATTCCCCGCTAATGGTTCCCTTCTGCTTTCGGTCAGTCAACCATGCCCTAATCCACCAGACAGTGCTTTGGTGTATCCCAAAACTCCTCAGTTTCTCCACCAGGATATCATGGGGCACTTTGTCAAAGGCCTTGCTGAAATCCAGGTATACCACATCCACTGCATCCCCTCCATCTAGCCATCTTGAAACCTTGTCATAGAATTCCACAAGGTTTGTCTGGCAGGACCTGTTTTTGCGGAAGCCGTGTTGTGTGGCTGCCAACCTCCCTTCCCTATCTAGCATCACTAGATCTCTCTCTATTATGAGCCTTTCCATTGTTTTTCCTACAATGGACGTAAGGCTAATCGGTCTATAATTCCCCATGTCCTTCCTACTACCCTTTTTGAAAATTGGGACCACCGATGCCACCCTCCAGTCCTCTGGAACTTCACCCGTTCTCCACGAGGCCTCAAAAATGGAGGCCAGCGGGCGTGAGAGAACCCCTGCCAACTCTCTAAGTAATCTCAGGTGTAACCTGTCAGGGCCTGGCGCCTTTGTAATGTCCAATGCCCTGAGGAGCCCCTCGACTTCAAGGGGGGTGACTCTAATCTCTGCCCCTAAGTCCCTAGCCTCATCTAATCTCCTATACGGATATCCCCCATCCTGCTTTGGGGAGAACACAGAGGCAAAATAGTCATTTAGCATCTGTGCCTGGTCCCTCATGTCAGTCACTGGATCTCCTTCCTCCTTATTTAGTGGTCCCACCACTTGTCTCCCCTTCCTTTTCCTATTTACATGCTCTTTTTGTTGCCCTTTTTGTTGCTCTTGATATTCTTGGCAAGTCTCAGCTCATAATCAGCCTTAGCCTTGCGAAGAATCCTTCTGCAACGGGCCTCCTCCTCCCGGTATACCCTTTTGTCTATTTCCCCCAGTACCCATTTCCTATGGAGGCTCCTCTTTCGTCTAATCTCCCTAACCACCTCCTTTCGCATCCATGGCGGCACTCTCCTCCGCCTCCCCACCTTACTGACTAGAGGTATCGTCAGGGCTTGCGCCTGCAAAATCTCCCTTTTGAGTGCCATCCACCCCTCCTCAACTCGCTTACCTTCCAGTAACCTATCCCAGGAGACTTTCCCCAGTCTGGCCTTCAGTTGGCCAAAGTTGGCCCTCTTGAAGTCCCAGCTTCTAGTGCTCGCCCTGCTGCACAGCCCCAGTCCCCTGATCTCAAAGCAAAGGATGGAGTGATCACTCGCATCCAGAGCTCCCCTAATCTGTACTTCATCTATCAGCTCCTCCCTATTGGTCAAGACCAGGTCAAGCATGTTTCCCCCCCTCGTCGCCTCTCGGACCCTCTGTGTGAAAAACCCACCCTCTAGAGCTTCTAGGAAGCGACGTGACCTGGCTGTCACCGCCAAGTGAGTCTCCCAAGCAATATCTGGGAGTTTGAAATCCCCCATAATTACTGTGTCTCTCCCCCAAAATATCCTTAGAATCTGGCCTGTCAGGACATCATCCAGGGTCTCAAGTTGACCTGGAGGGCGATAACATACCCCCACTGTCAGGTCTCTTTCCCTGTCAAAACCCCTAAGTTTCACCCAGACTGCCTCTACCGAATCCCCATCTGTGCTGCATTCTATCTCACTGCATCCTATCCCTTCCCTGACGTATAAAGCCATGCCCCCACCTCTCTTCCCCTTCCTGTCCTTTCTAAAAAGGTGATACCCTTCTATGTTTACATTCCAGACTTGCCTTTCATCCCACCAAGTTTCTGTGATTCCCACCAGATCATATCCTCCTATTCCCAGCAGAGCTTCAAGCTCTTCCTGCTTATTACCCATGCTCCTAGCATTGGTGTACATGCACCTCAACTCCTTCCCACCGCTTCCTTTCTTTGGAGTGCCCAGCATCCTCCTTCCTCCCATCCTCCCTGGTACCTGGCCCCTCTCTGTAGAAGTCCTGTCAGTCCCTGCAGTATCTCTAAAGCCCTGCTCCCAGAGCCCCGATCCTCCCCGCACACTTGTCCAGTGCAGACACGTTACTGGGGGGCCTGAACCCACCCCCCACTGGCTCAGTTTAAAGTCTTCTGGATGAAGCTCGCTAGAGCATCTCCAAAGGAGCTTTTCCCCATCCTCATGAGGTGTAACCCATCCCTTGCCAGAAGTCCATTGGCAAGAAAACGAGTGCCGTGGTCGAGGAACCCGAAGCGTTCCTTCTGGCACCACACCCTAAGCCAGTCGTTCACCTCGAAGGCCCTCTGTCCCTTCCTGGCCCAAATCCCTGGACAGGTAAGATTGACGAGAAGGCCACTTGGGCCTTCAGCTCCATGAGTTTCTTCCCCAAGACCAAAAAGTCCCTGGTGATCCCGACCACCCCCTGCCTGGCCATGTCGTTTGTGCCCACATGGATCAGCAGGAGTGGCTGGTGACCCCCGGAGCGAACAAGACGCTCCACTCTGTCCTTCACATGCTGGATGCGTGCACCCGGCAGGCAGCAAACCTCCCTTGTCTCCAGGTTGGGGCGGCACACCGCCGCCTCAGTGCCCCTCAGCAGGGAGTCCCCAACAACAATCACCCGCCGCCGTACCTTCTCGGTGCTGGTGGGCAGCCGTGCCCTGGTCCTCGCCTCTCCTGCAGTAGCTCCCTTGCCTCCTGATGTCCCAGGCTGGGGGTCCTGCTGGTCCCCCGAGGCCTCCTCAGCCCCCTTAAGCAGAGAGAACCTGTTTCCCAGCTCCAGATCGGTGCCAGGAGGAGGAGGAGGCCGTGCTGGCCTCCTCCTCCTGTGGGTGACATACCTCCATGTCTCTGCAGCTGCTCCTCCCGTGGTCTCTCCCTCAGCCCTCTGTCCAGAGGGGGGCTGCTCCGGGGGGGCCTGGAGAGCTCTCTTGGCCCTCAGGCACCTCACCTCCTCCTCTAGCAGAGTCACCATCTTGCACCGAGGGCAAGTGTATCCCTGCCTCTCCTGGGGGAGAAGGGCGAACATGTCGCAGCTCTCACAGTGGACAGCAACACCCGTGACTCCTGCCAAGGCCATCTCCTGGTCTGCCATCTGTAACCCTTCCGAGACCTTACCTTGGTCCCCTGCCTTGTTAGTCCTGCAGTTCCTCTCACTCGCCCAGTTCTCCCAGGCAAAAACCCCACTTGCACACACACACAAGGAGAAAATAAATTTAAATTGGAAGAAAAAACAAAGCACAACAAAGCAAAGCAAAGCGCAAACAAAACAAAACAAAAACACACAAAACAAAAAACAATCAATCAAACAAACAAACAACCCTCTGTGTTTCAGGGAAGGGAGTCCCTGGACCGTCCGGACTGCAGCTCAGGGACGCAGACAAGGGACGCTGCCCTTGACGCGCCGCACCCGAGCTGGGCCTCCTCAGTCCCTCGGGCCAGTGGCCCAGCCCCCTGCTTCCTCTTGGCTGCTCTAGCTCTCTGGCCCTGCCCCCTCCCTCTCTGCTGCTCCTGGACCTCTGCTCCCACCTGCCCAGCTCCTACCTTGCCTTCGCCCGTCCCCTGGCCACTCAGCCCTCTCTCCCAGCCTGTGCCTCTGCTGCTCTGCCGCTTTTAATGAATTTAAAGTTATGATATTGACACATTAGGAATCTAATTATATTTGCATGTGTTCTCAGTTTGATTGTTTAGGTTTGAAATTACAGTAAAAGTTGATTTCTCTAAGAATTACCAGCAGCCACACACCCAGTTTCTATTAATTCTTTCCTAAAGAAAGAGGAGAGGAGAGATAGAAAATTAATTTGAATTTTTATTTCCCGTTGGTACGCATGTCAGGGGAGAAACAACCAATAACTATATCAAGACAATCATAACATAAGACAACATAAGACAATCTTTTGGGTAAAGGGACATATCTTTATTAATGTACAAATAGGGATCTGCAATTGTAATGATTAGTACTGGTGTGTGACAATGAGAGCCAGTGTAGTGTCATGGTTCAGAGCATAGGTCTGGGACCTAGGCAACCTGGGTTTTAGTAGTCCCCACTCAGCCATGGAGCCAGTTGGTGACTTTGGGCCAGACACAGACTATCAGCCCAACTTACTTCACAGAATTGTTGTTGTTGTAGGGATAAGATTGAGAGCAGGAGGAGGAGAATGTTGTAAGCTGCTTTGCATTCTTTAAAAGGGGAAGGTGGGATATATATCTATTAAATACATCTGGGTTAAGTGTGAGCACACACTAATCCCGGGATGCATCTGGTAACACAGTTTTCTCCAACCTGATATCCTCCAAATAGTATTGACTACAGTTCTCAAGATTACTGACCATTGGCCATGCCGGCTGGGGCTGATGGAAGTTGAAATACAAATATCTGGATTTCAGGTGAAGCTATGCCAGCATTTCCTTGATTGTGACTAAGTTATTTTTTAATAATAATCTTTCTATATTGCCCAATAGCCAGAATCTCTGGGAGGTTGTCTCAAGGTGCCTAATCAATCAAACACTGTTCTGGAATTTTGCTTACAATGCATTGTAGGGCAAGGCTAGAGATCCTGATTTTGAACCAGAAGCAGTCTAGGGTAATTCAACAGATTTCAAACCAAGAGCATGTCACCAGTAACGGATGCATGCAAAAGACGAATCAATGTGAAATATGATCCATCAAGCACAAGCAAAAGAGTCTAAACATGAAGTCACTATGCACACTCCAGGATCTTTTTGCAGGAGGTCCAGTGTAACAAACACTGGGTAGTGAGAAGAAATCAGAGACCTGAGCAGGTATAAATATGTTCCAGCAGTCCGCCTTATAAAGAACTAAGGTTTACATGCTGAGACCCACCTAGGGCTCAGCTGCAGTACTTCAGAGGCTTTTGGAAGATATCCTCTTCATGAGGCAGGGCCTACTCATGTGAAACATTCCTCTGCAACCAAACACCACTTCTTACTGAGTGTCTTGGTCTTCAACTTTAAAGGTTTCTGCCCTTGAGGGGCTGGGGAGCAGTAGCAGTCAGTTTCTGTCACACCTTCTTTCCTGCTACTGGAACAGACTCTTGACCATCTGCCTCAGGGACCCAGCCTCCTCATGATTTACCTCCTTGTTTCCAGAAGTGGGCTATTTCTTGATGCAGTTTGTTTCTTGGAGCTCTAGCTCTTCCTCCAGCAGTGACATGATGCTGGACTACTTGATCACATTAAAGGTGTGTTGCGTGAGGCCTTAGTAGCAACACACCATTCCCCTGCACATCAGAATTCCACAGTCTGGAAGCCTAGAGAACCCCAGACCTCCTCCACTTCTATATCCTCTTAACTGAGATGGCAATATGAAGTAGGATGGTAATCTTTCACCATCCTGGCTCTGGGTGATTACCAGGATACCTATTTGACAAGGCTGGGTGTGTCCACAATTGGCAGCAAAAAATGAAAAGTAATTTTAAAGAGAGATATTCCCAGTTAGTCTGGGTGCATCAAAAAAAGTCCTGTTCAGAGCCTGAATGAGTGACAAGCTGATCATGCATTACTGCCATTAGAATGGGTCCTACACCAAATTTAACAGAAGCCATTCAAAGATGTGCATCTGCCCCCTTCTCTCTGGCAATAAAAGATGTATTATCTGCATCTCTGAGAGCAACAGAAGGAATAATGCCATCCACAGCTGAGGATCTCCATTTTACAAGGAAATCACCTTTATAAAAATGTATTCTTCTGGTAGTAAATATCTTTGGAATAATAAAAACATACTTGCTTGGAAAAAATTCAATTCAGTCTAAATCACTATTCCTTCAATATATTTACTTGCACATTCTAGTTAAAGAACTTGTAGAGGCAGAATTCTGTATTGCCCTCCATCTGCAACTGTAGTCTACAAGTTAGGTCATATTGATAACAAATATTGCTTTATTTGCACATATAAGCAACCTTATCTATTGGATTTCATATACAGGTACACAATTGCATGCAGAACATCACAGCAGTTAGAGTGGGCACAACAATTTCTGTGAGCTCAGATGCACTAGTGCATCTAGGTAATTTTATTTATTTGTTTTTTGTTTATTTATAAAATTTGTATGCCGTCCAATTACTTGCATCTCTGGACAGCTTACAACACAAATAAATTGACCCTTCACACTGGCTGCAAATTAATAGAATACAACAATAAAATTCAGTATTAAAACATATTAAAATATTGATTAAATAAAAAGGTCTTGAGCTGGCGCCGAAAAACATATAATGATGGTGCCAGGCAGACCTCTCTGGGGAGCGCATTCCATAGTCGGGGCGCTACCACAGAGAAAGCCCTCCTCTGGGTACTCTGTCTCCTAATGTCTTTCACTGAGGGTTCCCGGAAGAGGGCTTCTGTTGCCAATCTCAGGGGGCGGCAGGGCAAATAGGGAAAAAGGCATTCCTTTAGGTATCCTGGTCCCAAGCCATTTAGGGCTTTATAGGTAATAACCAGCACCTTGAATTGAGCCTGGACTTCAATGGGAAGCCAGTGGAGCTGATAGAGGACTGGGGTTATATGAGAATAATGCCAGTGTGGTATAGTGGTTAAGAGCATGGGACTGGGACTCAGACGATCTGGGTTCTAGTCCCCGCTCAGTCATGGAGCCAACTGGGTGACTGTGGGCCAGTCACAGACTCTCAGCCCAACCTACCTCACAGGGTTGTTGTTGTGGGGATAAGATGGAGGAGGAGATGTAAGCTGCCTTGAGCCCTTTGTAGGAAAAAGGCAGGATATAAATCAAATGAATGAATGAATGAATGAATGTTTTGGACCTTGGACCTAATAGTCTTGGAGCAAATCCTGTACAAGTCTGTACAGAAAGGGTGCTTATAACTCTGGGGCATGCCAGGAGTTTAAATCTTTTGCACCTTTAGGCGTATGTGGAGGGGGGAGCTTTAGGCACCCCTTCTATGACTCACAGAAGTAACATTTCTCTTTCTGTGAGCTCATACCATACTTTATAACTGCTTCTACATTCCAAATGTGTTTAAGCCAAACAGAAAAGAAAAAGGTTGCTGACCTTAATTACTGACATACTCTGAGGATGTATAGTTTCACATTCTGATAATAGTCAGAAAAAATGGACTTGCTCTGTGCTGCCCTGATGCTGAACACACTTATCTAGAAATAAGGAGTGTTTTGTTGTATAAAATGATATTATATATTTAAAGAAAGTTAATAAAATGAGCATTTGTAACCAAGAACTTGTCTGGCTACCTGTCGCCTGATTTTTAAAATAAGATGATGCTGGACTTGTCACAGTTCCTATTACCTGTTGCTCTCTGAGTGATTGTTTGGACCCAAAAGAGCCAGCCCTTGCTACTACATTGCCCAGAAGCTGGGAAAAAAGAAGTACAGTTGCAGGAAAGGCTGATGCCCTTTGTGATATCAAAGTATATCCATGCAGCTGTGTTCATGCAGATGTGCCAATGGAAGAACACACGTGTCTTACTGGCATGTGCAAGCTGCCAAATGATGCTTGGTTTGACTGAAAGACACATTACTGGGTTCTGTGAAATAGCTACTTGGAAATGCTTTTTAACAAAAGGTGACTAATCAGATTTGAATACTAGGAGATGTGGCACCAACCATTTTGTATATAATTTGATAAGAAAATACAAATGCAGAAACAAATTTCCAAGTGATGACAAATGTCAACAAGCAAGCTGTTTTTATAGACTGCCACAGTATAACACATTCAGCAAACTTTTCGTATCATGCCTTCTGAAATTGACTGCAGATTTTCTGGTGTACACTAACAAAATGTGAACCAGGGTAGAAATTGTTTCCATGATGGAAGGTACAGCTGAAATAAAATATAATAAAACAAAACAGAATCCCTTTCCCAAACAGATTATCAGGTTGCAAAACTCTTTTACAGATTAGGTGGATATATTAATCATGTTCCGAAACTGTCCAATGTTATACCATAGGAGAGTATGACAATGTCCCTCAGCAAAGACTTCTGAGCAAATTTAGAAGTCATTGAACAATAAAGGGGATCCTCTTATGGATCAGTAGCTGGTGAAAGAGCAGAACAAGAATACAATGCATGTTACAGTCTCTCAATGAAAGGATGTGAACAGTGTGGTCCCACAGGGATCTGTGATGGGACCAGTGCTTTTCCACTTATTTATACATAGAAACATAGAAACAGAGCGAGTCAGAAGGGACCTCCTGGGCCATCTAGTCTGACCCCTGGCTCCAGCCGGCTCCGCTCACGACATGCCCACCATGTGCATGTCCAGCCTGTCTTTGAACACCCTCACCAAAGGGGCCTCAACGACCTCTCGTGGAAGCCCATTCCACGCCCTCGGGGTCCTAACTGTCAGGAAGTGCTTCCTGGCATCCAAATGGAACCTGGGTTACCTGAGCTTTGCTCCATTGGAGTGCGTCCTGCCTTCCTCTGCAGGGGAGAACAGGTCTCTCCCCATATCCATGTGACACCCCCTCACATACCTGTATGTGGCCAACATATCCCCTCTGAGTCTCCTCTTCTCCAAGCTAAAGAGACCCAGTTCCCTCAGTCTTGCCTCATACGGCATCCCCTGCAAACCAGCCACCATCCTTGTGGCCCTACGCTGCACTGACTCCAACCTGGCTATATCCTTTCTGTAATGAGGGGCCCAAAACTGAACACAATACTCCAGTTGCGGGCGCACCAGAGTCGTGTAGAGTGGTAGTAATACCTCTCTTGATCTAGAAGCCACACTTCTGGCTATGCAACCAAGGGTGGCAGTCGCCCTCTTGACCACCACATCACACTGCTAACTCATGTTTAGCCTGCAGTCACCCAGTACCCCGAGGTCCCTTTCACAAGTGCTGCTCTCCAGCCACTTGTCACCTAACCTGTACTTATGACAGCTATTCTTATGCCCCAAGTGCAAGACCTTGCACTTATCCACATTGAACGCCATCCTGTTGTCTCCTGTTGTCTCCTGCCCACTTCCATAGTCTGTCCAGATCCTTTTGGATCTGGAGTACCTGCTCCTCAGTTGTGGCCATTGCTCCAGTTTTAGTGTCATCTGCGAATTTGATCAGCAGACTGTTCACCCCTTCTTCCATGTCATTAATGAAAAGATTAAACAGGATCAGCCCCAGGACAGAGCCCTGGGGGACCCCACTTGTCACAGGCTGCCATCCTGACGATTCCCCGCTAATGGTTCCCTTCTGCTTTCGGTCAGTCAACCATGCCCTAACCAGTCTATAATTCCCCATGTCCTTCCTACTACCCTTTTTGAAAATTGTGACTATCAATGCCACCCTCCAGTCCTCTGGAACTTCACCCATTCTCCACGAGGTCTCAAAAATGGAGGCCAGCAGGTGTGAGAGAACCCCTGCCAACTCTCTAAGTACTCTCGGGTGTAACCCATCAGGGCCTGGCGCCTTTGTAATGTCCAATGCCCTGAGGAGCCCCTCGACTTCAAGGGGGGGTGACTCTAATCTCTGCCCCTAAGTCCCCAGCCTCATCTAATCTCCTATACGGATATCCCCTGTCCTGCTTTGGGGAGAACCTATCCCAGTAACCTATCCCAGGAGACTTTCCCCAGTCTGGCCTTCAGTTGGCCAAAGTTGGCCTTCTTGAAGTCCCAGCTTCTAGTGCTCGCCCTGCTGCATGTCCCTAGTCCCCTGATCTCAAAGCAAAGGATGGAGTGATCCAGCTCTCGCATCCAGAGCTCCCCTAATCTGTACTTCATCTATCAGCTCCTCCCTATTGGTCAAGACCAAGTCCAGGATGTTTCCCCCCCTCGTCGCCTCTTGGACCCTCTGTGTAAAAAACCCTCCCTCTAGAGCTTCTAGGAAGCGACGTGACCTGGCTGTCACCGCCGAGTGAGTCTCCCAAGTAATATCCGGGAGATTGAAATCTCCCATAATTACTGTGTCTCTCCCCCAAGATATCCTTAGAATCTGGCCTGTCAGGACATCATCCAGGGTCTCAAGTTGACCTGGAGGGCGATAACATACCCCCACTGTCAGGTCTCTTTCCCTGTCAAAACCCCTAAGTTTCACCCAGACTGCCTCTACCGAATCCCCATCTGTGCTGCATTCTATCTCACTGTATCCTATCCCTTCCCTGACGTATAAAGCCACGCCCCCACCTCTCTTTCCCTTCCTGTCCTTTCTAAAAAGGTGATACCCTTCTATGTTCACATTCCAGACTTGCCTTTCATCCCACCAAGTTTCTGTGATTCCCACCAGATCATACCCTCCTATTCCCAGGAGAGCTTCAAGCTCTTCCTGCTTATTACCCATGCTCCTAGCATTGGTGTACATGCACCTCAACTCCTTCCCACCGCTTCCTTTCCTTGGAGTGCCCAGCATCCTCCTTCCTCCCATCCCCCCTGGTACCTGGCCCCTCTCCATAGGAGTCCTGTCAGTCCCTGCAGTATCTCTAAAGCCCTGCTCCCAGAGCTCCGATCCTCCCCGCACACTTGTCCAGTGCAGACACGTTACTGGGGGGCCTGAACCCACCCCCCACTGGCTCAGTTTAAAGTCTTCCGGACGAAGCTTGCTAGAGCATCTCCAAAGGACCTTTTCCCCATCCTCGTGAGGTGTAACCTGTCCCTTGCAAGAAGTCCATTGGCAAGAAAACGAGTGCCGTGGTCGAGGAACCCGAAGCGTTCCTTCTGGCATCACACCCTAAGCCAGTCGTTCACCTTGGAGGCCCTCCTGTCCCTTCCTGGCCCAAATCCCCGGACAGGTAAGATTGACGAGAAGGCCACTTGGGCCTTCAGCTCCCTGAGTTTCTTCCCCAAGGCCTCAAAGTCTCTGGTGATCCTGACCGCATCCTGCCTGGCCACATCCTTGGTGCCCACATGGATCACCAGGAGCAGCTGGTGACCCCCGGAGCGAACAAGACGCTCCACTCTGTCCTTCACATGCCGGATGTGTGTGCCTGGCAGGCAGCAAACCTCCCTTGTCTCCAGGTTGGGGCAGCACACTGCCGCCTCAGTGCCCCTCAGCATGGAGTCCCCAACAACCATCACCTGCTGCCGTACCTTCCCACTGCTGGTGGGCAGCCGTGCCCTGGCCCTCGCCTCTCCTGCAGTGGCCCCCTTGCCACCTGATGTCCCAGGCTGGGGGTCCTGCTGGTCCCCCAAGGCCTCCTCAGCCCCAGCCTCCCCAAGCAGAGAGAACCTGTTTCCCAGCTCCAGATTGGTGCCAGGAGAAGGAGGAGATGATCTTGAATTAGAAGTAAACAGTGAAGTGGAAAAGAATGATGATACCACCAAGCTTTTTGGAACAGCTGAAACAAAAATGGATTGTGAGGAACTCCAGAAGGATCTCTGCAGTTTTGATCAAATGGGAAGCAAAGTTGCAAATGTGATTCACTGTAAACAAGTATAAAGTGATATAGCTGCAATAATTGTTCCAACATGCAAATAGAAGCTGATAGGATCTGTGCTGGTGAGAAACAGCTTGGGATTCTGGAGGACAGCTCAGTGGGAATACAATCCACCACAGAGCTGCTGTGAGAAAGGTTATTATTATTATTATTATTATTTGACAAATTTCTATGCTGCCCCCTTGCAAACTAGCCTCGGGGTGGCTCACAACACCGGAAAACAATACACAATCTAAAACAATACACAATCTAAAACTAAAACTGGCCCATCTCATAGTCACAAAGTTAAAAACAATACCCAATATATATAACAATTTAAAATTTACAATAATAAATTAACAGTTAAAATATTTCTTAAATAAAAAGGTCTTCGCCTGGTGCCGAAAAGCAAATAATGACGGTGCCAGGCAAGCCTCTCTGGGGAGCGCATTCCATAGGTGGGGCGCCACCGCAGAGAAAGTCCTCCTCCAGGTACTCACCCTCCTCACCTCTCTCACAGAGGGTTCCCGGAGGAGAGCATCAGCTGCCGATCGTAGGGGGTGGGAGGGCATATATGGTCACAGGCACTTCTTTAGGTAGCCAGGACCCAAGCCATTAAGGGCTTTATAGGTAAGAACCAACACCTTGAATTGGGCCCGAACTTCAATGGGGAGCCAGTGTAGCTGACGGAGAACTGGGGTGATATGAGAACCATGCCCAGTCCCCGTCAGCACCCTGGCAGCTCTGTTTTGCACCAATTGAAGTATCTGGACTGTCTTCAAGAGTAGCCCCACATAGAGCACATTACAGAAATCCAACCGGGAAGTCACCAACGCATGTGTCACCGTCATCAGGCAGTCGAACTCCAGGAAGGGACACAGCTAATGGATCAGCCAAAGC
The DNA here is from genome assembly GCA_023646645.1 of Varanus salvator macromaculatus. Taxonomy (NCBI): domain Eukaryota; kingdom Metazoa; phylum Chordata; class Lepidosauria; order Squamata; family Varanidae; genus Varanus; species Varanus salvator. Next base: position 69,399,733 of record JAIXND010000773.1, read on the forward strand.
TGATGGAAAGCGCTCCTCGCCACTGCTGACACTTGGGCTACCAAGGTCAGCTCCGGGTCGAGGAGCACTCCCAGGCTGCGTACCCTGTCTTTGAGAGGGAGTGCAACCCCATTCAAGACTAGGGTCAGGTCCCCCACTCCGAAGCCCGACCCACCCACAAACAGGACCTCCGTCTTGTCAGGATTGAGCCTCAGTTTATTGGCCCTCATCCAGCCCATTACCTCGGTTCAGCACAGCCACTGCCTCACCTGGATCGGTGGAAAACGAGAGGTAGAGCTGGGTATCATCAGCGTACTGGTGATTCCGCAGCCCACACCTCCTGATGACCTCTCCCAGTGTTTTCATGGAGATGATAAAGAGCAAAGGGGACAAGATGGAACCCTGCGGAACTCCATGGCATAGCTGCCATGGCGCAGAGCCATAGTCCCCCAGCACCACCTTCTAGAATCGGCCGTTGAGGTAGGAGTGGAACCACTGCAAAGCAGTGCCTCCAACACCCAACCCCGCCAGCCTATCCAGAAAGATACCATGGTCGATGGTATCGAAAGCCTCCGAGAGGTCCAGGAGAACCAACAGGGATGCACTCCCCCTGTCTTTCTCCCTGCACAGGTCATCGTACAGGGTGACCAAGGCAGATTCAGTGCCAAAGCTGGGTCTGAAACCAGACTGAAATGGGTCTAGATAATCAGTTTCATCCAAGAGTGCTTGGAGTTGTCCCAGCACCACCTGCTCCAGCACCTTGCCCAGAAATGGGATGTTGACTACCGGTCTATAGTTGGTGACCAACTCTGGATCCAGGGGAGCCTTCTTTAAAGGGGCAGGCACCCGGCTGTCTCTTAAAGAGGTGTTTACCACCTCCAAGATCCAGGGCACGATCCCGTCCTTGGCGCTCTTTAATAGCCAAGATGGGCATGGGTCCAGTAAACAGGTGGTTGAGCATACCGATCCAAGCACCTTGTCCACATCATCAGGCCATAAAAACTGAAATTCATCCATCAATGGGGGACAAGCTGGCACAGTTGGCCCCTCCCCATGAGAGTCTGTATCAACAGTGGAGTCCAGCTTGTGATGAATCTGAGCAACTTTCTCCTTGAAATGCATGGCAAAGTCATCACAGCGGGCTTTTGAGGGTGGCACAAGATCTTTTGTGGGGCCAGGTTTAATCAGCCCCTGAGCCACCCGAAAACTCTCCGCTGGATGGCATTGTGAGGAGGCAATGGACGGCGGAGAAGAATCGCTTCTTCGCCACCCTCACTGCCACAGCATAGGCCCGATACTGGGCTCTAAGCTGTGCTCGGTCGGATTCGTTGTCCGAATTTGTTCAATTCAATTCTATTCAATTCAATTGTTTAATTTAATTTCGATTAGTGAAAGGTTGTCACTAGGTTAGGCCTGCCCTTATTCAAATCTATTGTGTGACCATACTTCGAACACTGAGTACAGTCCTGGAGTGATTCTACACTAGACCCCTCTTGGAGGAAAGGAAACATCAACCCCTTCCCCCAATTCCTTTCTTCCACCAGATTAGCCCTAGTCAATAGGTTTTTAAAAGAGGTTTCCAGCAAGTCTCCAGCAAGCTTGGTTTGAAACAGCATGCAGCTTGTCTGTATACCCCATCAAGGGCTGCCCTTGCCTTATCAGCCTGTGCACATTTTCCTGGTCCTTCTCAAGTGCCTTCCTCCTCCATTTACTTTTCTTGCCTTTCATTTCATCTGCCTCCATCATTGTCTCTCCTGGACATCCTCTTTCTGTCCTCTGGCACATCACTTCTTGCATTTCCCCCTCTTCCCAAGCAATCCTTCACTGCCCTCACACTTCAGGTGCTGCCCATTGTGGCTGATGCAAGAGATCCAAGGCTGGCAATGGCACCGGCTCCAGGTGTCCCATCACAGCTGCCCTGGCCTTGCTATCTGCACTTGCCTGGGAGCCTGGCTGCATGCAAGTGCCACCAGCACTGCCATGTGCCACTCCTCCAGTGCTTGGCAGCATGTAGTGACCACTCCCTCCCCACCCCAATCCCTCACAAAGCCCTTCCATTACTCAGGAAGCCCCATTGTGCTACTTACACAAAATGCATTCACAACTGTTGGGACACATGCAAATGAGTACAGTGCAGTTTCCACAGTGCTGAAACTAATCCTGTCTCATATGCGAATACCATTGCAGGAGAAAGAGTTTGGAAGGTTATGTGTGCAGGGGAAATGGCCCTTTAAAGGTGTTTTCCCCTTTCTATAAAAACTGGAGATCCTTTAAAAGCAATGGCCATCGCTCCTGCTCCTTCACAAAAAATAGGGGAAAGTGGGTGGGAAGAGACTGTGGTTCTGCTGTGCTGTCACCCTTGTGGGTGTGAAGCCAGGAGCATCAGTGTCCCCATTTCTACCCAGCCCAAAGCATTTTCTGAAAGCAAGTGTAGCCCCACTCCTCTGTGGACTTTTCCAAGAATAAGTGCCTTTGAAATCAATGTGATTTATTCCTGAGTAAAGTATTGGAGAGAACATGATTCACTTCTGAGCAGTCATGCATTTTGGCCTATATTCAGCTACTGAGGCAAGGGGACAAAGGGGCCATTCCACACTTTATTTTTGAGAGGTGTGGGCAGAAGCTTAATGTATTTATTCTGCATTTCCCTCAGTAAGTTAGACAGAGGAGACATGGTTGGGAGAACAAGGGATGTGGGAAAGAATTTGCTGCTATTTTGCCTGAGCCACATGAAACAGATTCTCTTCCCCCACTCTGAAGCCCAACAATCCACTGAAATCATTCCTCCTTCCCGAGAAGAATACCACAGATCTAGCACACACTGATATATAACCAGGGAAAAACAGCTTCATATACAAAAGGCATGATCTATCCCAGATTTCTTCAAATCTTTTACAATAGCAGCAATGGCATGAGTAGGATAGCTTGAACTAAGCATCATGTGAAACACCAGTGAATCAGACATTACAGTGTTCAGAAAACCCCTCTGCCCTGATCACTGTACCAATGGGGGTGGGGGATATTGTAAAACCTGGGAAAAGGACAAAACCTAAATGATCAAGGGGAGCACTTTAATATCCAGGACTGCTTAGGCTAGAGAAAAGGTGAATGAGGGGAAGCACAACAGAGGTGTACAAAATGATAGATGGAGTAGAGAAGGTAGATATGATTTTTTTTTCTTTTCTTACAATACAAGGACCTGGGGACATCCCATGAAATTGACTGGATGAAGATTCAGAAAGGACAGATAGAAAGCAGTATTTCTTCCCACAGCACATGGTTATACTATGTAGTTTACTTCCTGAAAATGCATTGATGAGCACCAATGTGGTTGGCTTTAAAAGCAGGTAAGACAAATTCATGAAGGAGAAGGCTATAATGACTGCCAGCTCTGACAGCCATGCCACCTCTAGTATCAGTGGCGCTGTGTGTGTGCGCGTGTGTGCACCAGTTACTGGGGAACATGGGTGAGAGCATGCTATTGCACTCATGACCTGCTTGGAGGCCCTCCATGTTAGCTACCATGGGGACAGAAGGCTGGACTAGATGGACCTTTGGCTCTTGTGTTCTTAAGAGACCTTATAAAAACAATTTTTATCTACAGAGTTGTGTGTCAAAGTCCTTATCTAACATTTGGGTTGCAGATCAAAGTGCTACCTTTAAAAGACCATGATAATCAACTTTCTTTTCCAACAGGATCCAACAGAACTAGGTTGTGGCAAATAGTAAGACATTTGAAAAGCAGACAGTCAGTGGTAGGGCAATCAATGGTTTACTGCTAAATACCCCATAATAATACTCCACACTCCCTTCTCTATATAAATTTAAATACAGTACAATGTTGCATTTTGCTGCAATTCAGAAGAGAAGGGCTTTCAGTGAAACATCTCATTTTCTATTCCTGATCTTGTTTTGTCTAAACAATTTTACTACCTTTCAAAAAGCAATCCTGCACTGCCAAATGTACAGTATTATGGGTTTAAGGAAACATTGAAACAAATGTTTTAATCCAAAAGGATTATATGGTTTGAAAAAACACTGTTGTCTGCTTAGAAAAAAAAATCTATTTCATATTCCTTAGCATAACTGATCTCCTAAGAATGGATGTTCATTTTGTTTATTGAGTTACTTTTAAGCACTGACAGCTTAACAGCAGAGATAAGGTCCCTTTCATTAGGCAACTTCTCCATGTTTCACCTTCATAATGAAAGAGTACAACCAAAGAAGAATGGTTTTTAAAGTCATGTCATTCATAACAAGCCAATATCTGACAGAGTTTAGGCTTGCCAGGTTGCAAGTTGGAGATGCACAATATGCCTTTGAATTGTCCTAGGCAGCAACGGTCCTGTCATCTGACACTTTCCTTGCCTGTTTTGTGGCATACATGGAATTACACCTTGCTCTTAGAGCTAGCTGTAAGAACATACAATGCTAGGGGTACAGTGTAGTTCTCTGGGTTTCAGTGTGACCAGCTTAATCAAGATTCTGCCTCTTGTTTGTCCATGCCAGGCACATGATTGGGGCGCAACTTCACAGAGGTAAGGCAAGGCATTTTGAGCTAGCATCTCATTTCCACAACCTGAGTACTGTCAGACATATTTGGCCCAGCTTTACAGCTGGGGGCTTTTATAACATGGTAAATGGAGGGCATAATCATCAACAGCTTACTCCATTCCAGTGATGTGGTCCCTCCACTAAATAGCAGAATGGTGGTGCCATGCTTTGCTGTAGATTGGCCCCATACTTGGGCTTCAGGGCACCTCTCCCTGTTTGGGGAGCAAAGAGCCCATCCCTGCAACTGCAAATCCCACCAGTGTGCTTCATAATTTACCTAAAGTTGGAAAGACTTTAAGAGCCCCACAGCAGCAGCAAAGCAATTATATATCACATCTAAAGAGGACGATGAGGCAGCTAAAAATTCCAGGTCACATGGGCCGATGTGATCATGAAACTCCTTCACAACCCCAGCTTGTGGCTAATTATGCATGCAGAGCAATCACAACACTCTCCTGAAACATTGTGGTACCAAAGAGAACAAATGGTGCCATAGAGGGGAGCAGGACTGAGTTGGTGAAGAACACACTGAGGGCTCCTCTATCCTGTCAGACCCTCTGCTCTACCTAAAATAGGCTCTTCCTCCTGCTCAGCTATGTCCTGATCAGCTGGACAGGAATCAGGTTGGAAAAGTCTGATAGCATTACATGGATCCTAACCCTGGCATAGGCCTAAGCAAGGGCTCTCAGGATTGTCCCTATAAAGCACAGAGTCCAGTGAAAACTTAACACCTGTGCTAAGCTAGGGTAATTAATTTTGCAGTAATCCAAGGTTAGTTCTCTCTTTATTGGTTATTCATTTTAGCTTTAAAATGCTTAGAAAAGAATCTGTACATATATTCTGAGCTAATTGCAATAGAAATCTGAGACTTACACCATAAGAATATCAAGTTGTTACATCCTTTGAAACTGCTGTTTAAAAAAATGGAACTTCATTTTTTGGTCATCTCATTAAGTGACCAAAAATCACAAACTCTAAATACAAAATGGAAATGTCTTACCTGTTAGATGTTTGACCAGCAGCTCCTCCAGTATAGTGTTACATTGAGGAAAGGAAATAATCTGACAAACTTCTGAAAAATTATGCCAGCTACACCAAAGGACTGAAAAAAAGTTTCCATAAACTTGGAAATCACATGACAGGCAGCAGTTTCTTCTTTTCCCACCTTTTGTTTGTTCATATTCAAAACTCTTTTCACTCTTCAGTTCACAGATTTATTTGCTGTTTGCAAGTTACTTTGCATCTAGTTCTTCTTTGCACAAGAAGTAGTTTAAAGGACATACTGAATTATTTCTGATATTCATTTAAATGTTTTCCTTAGCACCATGTTTAGTCTTGTGCAGCTACAGCCAAACATTTTCCTTCTGCCTGGCTCTCTGTACCCTTTCTTTGAAAACCTTGGGATTGCAGACATGTAGATGATACACCAGTATTTTTGCATTGTTGAAGCAAACATTCCAACAGCTTCAGAGAGACCAAATTCTTATTCAGTTGCTCGATAGCCATGAAACAATGAAGTGGGCTCACACTGCCCTCTCCCAACTCTACATGTTCAGATAAAGAGCTACAAAGAGGCTATTTGGTCATTTAAGGCACAATCCTATGCATGTGCCCTACAACTCCCAGCATTCTCTACTTGGGATATTGTGGGAAGGTTTTTGTTTTTGTGCTGTGTTGAGTTTGTTGTTTGAAACATGCATAGCTTGCTTCTGTACCACCTGATGTTCCAGGAACATACCAGGATTGTAATGTACTACATGTGTTTATATAAAACACAAAATGAATTATAAACAATATAGAAATAGTATAAGATAATACACTGAAAGCCCTACAGCAGTAAAACAGAGCAGTGTCGTGGTCAGTTACAAGTCAGGGAATGTCTGAAGGAATAGATCTGTTCTCAAGAAACATTTGAAAACAGAGTTTCTCCCTGTTGAACCACAAGCACCTAAGCACAACTGTATGCAATTTCATCGCATTTCATGTGGTCTTAAGCTAAGCAATGCTTCTGCAGCTTCTGTGAAAACTTTCTATGAAAGTTCATGGGGGTCAAGAGAAGGGAATCAGAAACAGTGCCCCCCCCCCCACATCACACACACATCTTCTCTCATTCATTTGAGCATCTGAGATTGGTTGACTGCTGACTGTGCATTTATACAGTCTAGAGTACAGTTGTGCCCTCTGTAAAAAATAAAACTGTCCTAGATATCTATTCAGACACATCCCAGTGTGGAATATGACAATGCAGTTTGTCAGACATCTACAGAGTCTGAATAGGCAGCCTTCTCATTAGAATACTACAGAGTACTGTGAAGACCATTTAAGATTCTAAAGAAGGAAGTAGAATACTTAGAAGACATATTACTGACTAGGGAGAGTCGGAACCTCATATTGTAAAATATGGTAAGGTTGTATCAGAGAGAAGCTGACAGAAACCTGAGTGCAGGAGCGAAATGAGTATTTGCATATGAGGACTATGAAGGCACTCTGAGTGAGATCCCTCAGAAATTTTATGCTGTTTTATTTACCAATGAAATAAGTTATGGAAATAAGAATGTGAGAGAGAGACAGCGTGAAATAGGTTCAGAGCAGCTTGGTGTGTCTTCTATACTCAATTTAAAAAGCTGAAATGAGGATATTAAATTCCTTGACTTATACAAATGAGACATGGGTGTATATTATTGCATCAGGTTGCAGATTATGAGGGGCAGCAGAATGTGTCCTCCCCATCCACTGCCCAGAGGTCCACCCACCATCACCATAACCCGCTGGGCTTCAGCTGCTGCTTCCACTTGCCATACTGCCAAGTTGGAGTATCACAGGTTTTTGCTATGGGATTTGCCATACCAGAAAAGTGGTCAACATGGATCTCATGCCTGCCAGGACAAGTGGCTCACTCTGAGTAGCCTTTCCTCAAAGAGAAGAATTGTGGATGCGGCAGAACATACAAACTCTGGCCACTCATCCAAAATCCCTCACTCTGACCAAGTGTTTCTCAGAGTTAGCCATTGATACATTAGTTCACACTGTCACCACAAATGTGGCAGTAAAAATGAGATAAAAAGAAAGCAGTTTCTTTTGTCTCAAGCAAAAAGACATCTTTCAGTGGTTCTGATCAGAATTCATGGGTTGATCTTGGTTTGTTAGCACCATGCTTTAAATGAAGCATGGCTCCCTGAGCCTGGACATCCCAAGGAGCTGTGGTTAGTTTAGAATCAAAAGAGGAAATCCTTGTAATTATGAAAAAGTAGGTGTTACGGAAATAAGGAAATAAGAAATCAGGTTCTTATTTCAAGGTTCAGCATACTACTTTCTCATAATAGGAAGTTTTAGTTTCCTAATATATTTGATCCAAGCCAGTGACTTTCAATTGGCATCTTCACTCTGTGTGCTGTCTTGGAATATTCTGCTGAAAACAGTATTCATACCAGCTGCTTCACAACTTAAGAACCTTTCCTAACAGAATACACATTCTTTTAATTTTAGAAAGCAAATCTTGGCCCAGATGTGAAATTGGAACCAGAGCAGGAAAAACATCCTGTGTTAAATAGTCAAATTACATACTCATCATAGAGATAGTTATATAAATAACAAATCCACATTTTGCTCTAGTAAAAAATTAATTTTAGCTTATGATCGTATCTCACAGCATAGACCCTACTATGACTAAGATATTAGTAGCTTCTTTTCAGAGGAAATATCTTTGGAAAAATATCTGAGTAACACAAGACAGCACCTTTGCTTGTAAAAAACCCAAATATGGTAAAATAATTGGTTGACATCAAGTGATAGCAATGAGTGTAATTGCTTATTAGAAGAGAGGCTAAGTTCTGTAGTAACAGCCAGCTGGAGAATTACGGCATAGCTTTGAAGAAAACAAACTGGTGCAGAATCAGTGTCTAAATAAGTAAATTTCTTGCCTAACTCACAAAAGCAAATTGAAGCAATAGCAAAGTTGCTAAGCATGAAAAAGTGCATTAAGCTCCAATCCAGTGCTGACACTCATACTTGTTGTAAGCCCTACTGAACTCAAGAGTCATTTCTGGGTAGGCATTTACAGGATCTCACTTTTAGCGTGTACTCTAATGGCCCTCATTTTTGTTGGGGTGGTCATTGTGTTGCTTGGAGTTCCAGCTCCAAGACCCTGCATTCTTGGAGCTGGGACACCAAAAGCAGAGACTGCTCCAACAGCCAACAAAAGAACAGCATTAGTTGCCTCCCTTACAGTCACAAATGTGTCTTTGAGGGGAGAAAAACACAGAAACATAGAAACAAAGCAAGACAGAAGGGGTGGGCCATCTGGTCTGACCACCAGCTCCAGCCAGCTCTGCTCATGTAATCCCAAAACTGTGGTTGTCCAATCTTTCCTTGAACATCCTCACTGATGTGACATCGACCACTTCCCTTGGAAGCCCATTCCCTATCTTAGGGGTCCTAACTGTCCAAATCTATCTGGATCACCTGATCCTCAGTTGTGGCCACCACCCCCACTTTGGCATCATCTGCAAATTTACAGAGCTGATTGGTTATCCCCTCCACCAGGTCAGGTTGAACAGAATTGGTTCCAGAACTGAGCCTGAGGGACTCTGCTCATCACAAGCTGCCATCCTGATGATTCCCCACTGATAGTCACCCTCTGCTTATGGTCTGTCAACCATGCAGCCACCTCAAGAACTTATGATAGAATTCCATAAGTTTCATCTGGCAGGATCTGTTTTTATGGAATCTGTGCTGCCTGGCTGCCAACCTCCCATTCCTATTTTGGGTTTCTAGAGCTTTTCCTATTAGGAGCCTTTCCATCATCTTTCCCAGAATGGACATAAGGCTGACTGGCCTGTAATTCATTTTTGAAGACTGGGAGCACTGATGCCACCCTCCAGTCTTCCAGAACTTCCATTTTCCATGAAGCCTTAAAAACGAAGGCCAAGGGATACAAGAGTACCCCTGTCAATTCCTAAAGTCATAGTACATCAGGGCCTGGCATTTTAGAAACATCCAGGGCCATGAGAAGCTTCTCAGCTTCTAGGGATGTGTCTCCAATCTGTGTCTCCATAACCCCAACCTCACCTAGCCCTCCAGGTAGCTCTCCCCCAACCTGTTTTAGACAGAAAAAGGTATATGCCAGGGAAAAGGAAGGGAGAGAGGCTGGATCCAGGGACTTTTACTGATTCTGTTGACATGCTAGCCTCCTTCCTTCACTCACATTTTATCTAGACAAGCAGAAGCAGCTATCAAGATGAAAAACAAGGCATAAGCCATGGTAGCCGTAGAGGCTTATGCCCATTGAGAGCTGGGGCAATAGCAACCCACTCTTGAAAACTTTGTGTTAAAGACATGAAGAACATGTAACTGACATACACTCTCCAACTTAACAATATGATACCAAGTATAAACACTACAGATTCCCAAAGGACTTCATAAAATGGCATGATGAGTACACAGCAGGCTGTTTTGTACCACATTGCCTTCTTACACATGTAATAGTCACTGGCAACTTTTCTTGACATCTGTAAGGAAAAGGAAGTGAAACCTATGGAAGGAAAGCGACTCATTCCTGATGGTAGAACCAAATAAACATGAATCAGAAATTCTTCATGAAAAACTGGTTTGACTGCACTGCTTACTTTAAATCCAAAACAGATCTAAATTCACAGTATAGAGTGGACATTTGAGTCATTAGTCTGTTTTGGAAACTTGCCTCTTCTATCTAGCCTCAAGGTCCTGTACCTTCAAGATACTTACTAGGTTCACATGACACAAGGAGCTACACTGTGTGGCTAGTCTGTCCCATGTCTACAACTGGCCCAAGAGAGGGTCAGAAACAGCAGGAGTCCTCAAGCACCCCATATCACCTCTTCCCTCCTCCATCCTTCTACTGGGATCTCAGGAAACACTGCAGGAGCAGTAAGGGGAACTGAGTAGGAATGTCAATTGCACCAAAATACTCAGGTGGCACTTGGATACAGCTGTTAGAGGCTCCTTGCTGCTGAGCTATCCCTGTCTGCTGAAACTGGCAACCATTAGGACAAGCAGCATTTTCCAGGCCCACCTTCACAGGAGTGCCAAAAGAACATACCTCATCCCCTACTTCATCAATGCCAGGGCAAAAGTAACAAGTATCCTTGATAAAATACTAGGGCCAGGGGGCTGGAGGTAGAAAGACAACTGAAGTTTACTTACATAAGGGTTAGACACTTGGCGAGATGTAGTAAGGCCAGAGACCAAAACAGTGGTGAGATGCTGACGAGGCACAGTAGGACCAGAGGCAAAGTGAAGCCAGAAACAGGTGAGGATCAGGGCACAAGTAAGCACATTGCAAGAGCAGAGGCAGACACCAATTCAGGAACCCAAAGCATTCACCATAAAAACTTCTGTTCCCATGGTAAGATAAGCAGATCTGAGGGGCTTTTTATAAAAGTTTTGTGGCTTCCAGCTGGAATGCATTATTGGATAATTCTGCAATCAACTAAAGGTCTGATAGTAATCCTGAAAGTATTGCAAGGTAAACCAGACTACCTCATCTACAATTAGGTTGAACTGCCTTGCTTTGCCCTCCAAAATGCCACTTGGATATTTCAGGCAGCTGCCATCAGAGCCACTTGGGGTGGGTGACAAGCCTTTCTGGAGCCCTTGCCTTTGAAGTTATGTAGGCTTCTCTTGCATGTGTTGTATCATCCAGCTTCAAATGGCACAGTAGGCCCAGGGTTGGCTACAAAATCCCACAGCAAGCCAGTGTCAGCTGTAGCCCTTTTTCTTTAAATTCGCATGTGGACAACTCCAGTTTGTGGCATTCAAATGGCCTGTTGTGCCCACTCCATATCCTTTTTGTTCTGGTGAAAATGTAGAAACTTTGTGTCCATTTGGGGGAACCCTGGCCAGAATCCAGAGAACTGTGAACCTATTCCATAAGCCTAAACAAGCTTAATGTTTTTTATTTTCTTTTTTCTTTGAACATTGTTCCAATGTCCCCTTGTCATTATCAAAGTCTTAGGGCCCCCTTAGCTACTTAAAAGTGGTCCATTTTGTGACTGTTTAAGAATATAGTGATAGGGGTCTTAATGTAACCCACTTAGATTTTTTCAAGGCCCATCCTACTGCCTGGTCCTCTTCAAGCCCACCATTTCTCTGTGTGGCTGTTTGGCTTGCTGAGAAGAGCAATCTGACCCTAACTCTGCACCACTTTGTTTACTCAGCTCACCAATCTAGGATAATTCATGCTATTATGTCTCCTTAAAGAAAGTCAAGAGAGCCCTTTTCAATTGCATGATGCACAAAAATAACGAGGACAATAATACCCTTCCTGGAGGTAATCTGATGACGAGAGCTGCTCTACCTCCCTCCCACAACCACTTGTCTGCCATTAATTTTTCTCAAGCATAGGACCTCTACATGAACAAACGCTTGGGCTAGGAATATTTGAAAAGTATTAATGGATTCAAATGAATTAGCCTTCCTATGAATCAGACATGTGGATTCCACAGTGCACCAGCTTTTTCTGAATCACATGGACTTGCCTCCTGCCAGGAGTAAAGTGGTACTTTTGTCTGGATCCAGAAGCAATAAGCACACCACTGGATGAAGTTTGATCAGTTTATTAACTAAACTAAATAAAAGAGTACATTATACTATTGACTGTAAGCAAGCAAAAAGGATGTACTGTAGCATAGCATACAATATTGTTGAGCAGAGTTGTACATACCTTTCTGTCACCAGGATTCCAGAAGACATCCAGCACATGGCACCTTCATAAGTCAAGGGTCATCACAGATGGCAGTTGCAGGACTTGTATACCTGCAACTTTAAATATCAAGATTATCTCATAATTAAATGTAAATGAAATTAAATGCATTTCAAATGTCAGTATGTCAGTTTGATAGCCAAGATTCTATCTTATGCTCATCTTAAGATAAGCTCCAGTAAATGGACAATGGTCAGCTTCCCATGTCTTTGGGATCTTCACACTTTCCTTTTTGATAAGATACATCTGCACATTGTTTAGACTTTAAGCCATGGGATCTCTACCAAAAGATGCAATGAAGGAAAAACAGTTTGTGTCATGTCAACTGTCTCCCCACAATACAAGCATTTTCTGATGCCATTTCCCATTGAACTGTTATAAGAAAGACTATTTGGTGTTTGGTAATGAGTCCTAAATTTAACAGTTAAAAGCATCCTTATGATATAAAACTATTAAACATGAAAACAGAAGCAGAAAATAAAGCTACAACACCTGCCAAAATGTGCACACTCTTAAAAAAACAGAGACAACACAACATCACGTTAAAAATCATGTATGACAATGCCCTCTTTAAAAGGCTGCAATAATTTATGTCATAATTGTATTCCTGCTGCTCTGGAAGTAAACTTCAGTGAATTCAGTGGAACTTGCTTCTGATTAGATATGCAAGAAATTGTGCAGAGTATAATGGAGAGGTAGAAACTTGTGGCCCTCCGGATATTTTGGCTTACAGCTCTCACCATCCCCCACCATTGGTGAGGGTTCGGAGCTGTAGGACAAAGTGCTCTCTCTGTCAGGAGAGAGAAATGCAAGTGAATCTCTGTTGAGACTTCTGGATGACTCAGTAGCTTTTGATACCATGACCATAGTGTCCTTTTTGGATGACTTTCTGAACTCTGAGTAGAGGGTTGTGCATTGCAATACTTCTACTCGCATTTGGATAGCTAGCTCCACATGATAGAACTTGGGGAATATTGCATGGTCCTGTGGATTCTTCAGCATGGGGTTCCTTAAGAGTCAGTCTCCCCCCACCCCACCCCACCCCACCCCACCCCACCCCACACACCCATGCTATTATGTTATTTCACTTCTACATGAAACCTCTGAAGGGGTCATCTAGAGTTTTGCAGTGTGTTCCTATCAGTACATTGATGACATGCAGCTCTACATCTCCTTTTCATCCTCATCATGTAAGGCCATGGATGTGCTAAATAATGTCTGGTTGCAACAATGGACTGGATAAGGGCTAATAAACTGGAGTCAACCTAGACAAGACAGGTGCTGTTGGTGAGCATTTCCTCTGACTGGACAGAGGGTGGTTCAGTCTGTTCTAGGTAGGGTTTTACTCCTGGTAAAGGAGCAGGTTCATAGCTTGGGAGTTCTCCAGAATCCCTCTTCATCACTTGAGGTTTCAGTGGTCTCAGGAGCACAGAGAACTTTCTTCCAGCTTCAGGTGGTGGCCCAGCTATGTCCCTCTCTGAATAGGGACAGTCCAGTTTCAGTAACTGGACTGTCACTCTGGTAATCTCTAAACTAGATGACTACAAAGCATTCTATATCAGGCTGCTCTGCAAGGCTGTTCAGAGGTTGTAGCTTGTGTAAAATGCAGCAGACTAACAACAGATAAACAACAGGGACCAATGGCCCACTTGCACTGCTACTTATATGCTTTTGATCCCAATTCATTAAGACCTACATGGTTTGGGACCACAATGCCTAACAGAACACCTCTGTGCCTGGACACTACAATCAGGCTCTGAGGCCTGCCCCCAGTTGCCACCTCGAAGGAAAGCTCAACTAGTGGCAACAAGAAGGGACTTTTCAGTAGTGGTCTCCTGGTTTGGAACAGACTCCTCATAGAGGCCCACCTGGCGATAACATCATCATCTTTTAGGTGTCAAGTTAAAACTGCCCTCCAGTCTCAGGCATTTAAGAACAAATTATGGGTTCCTGTTGGCTGTTTAATTAGATCTAGCTTTACTGAAATTACTTTAGATGTTTAAACTGATTTAATTTTTGTATACTAGAATTTTATTCTGTGTTTTATTGTATCCCTTCTTATTGTACTTTGAGAAATTGTTGTAAACCACCTAGAGTCCTTCAGCTATTGGATGGTATAGAAATAAAAGAAACAAATATGCATTTGAAATGAAGAACAAATGAGTCCTAGAAAATGATATGGTAACAGTCATCTACAGTCCCAATCTCTGGGAATAGGAAGGTAATAATAATGAGGAGGAGGAGGAGGGATTTTGCTGTGCTAAAGAATAATGATGTTTCCTATCAACAGCGTGAATTAATACTTATATCTTTAAATAGAGCTGTAATTTATATCCTAAAGCATCAGCAATAATCAGGGTTTATTCCTTCTCTCCCACCCCACAAAGTTTTTACATGGCAGCTGGATATCAAAAACTAGCAAATGGTAAACCCCTAGAGCTTCAATCCAGGAATTAGCAGGGTTGCTTGTTTGCTTTTTAAAAATGAAGTAGTAATTTGTATTAGCAGATACATGGGGTGATGTAAAATGACATCTAGGGTGAAAAATAAGTTTAGAATTATTTTTAAAATAAAAACTCAGTTCAGAATCATTCACTGTACCATGTAAAAGCAATGGACAAATGTATTCTGAAATGTTATTAAACTCCTTAGCTGTCACACTTGGGCCTCACTGGAAGGATATTATGCACCCCAAGCAGATAACAGATGGAAATGCATGAATTCAAAAGTGTTGGGATTCAAAGCACTGGTTAAAAATTCACTTCATTGACACAGAAATTATGGGTCCTTTAAGTAACCTCACCAAAATCCCAGTCTTGATAATGCAGAGAGAATTTGCCTTAAGGCTTGTAAGAAGCATAGCAAAATAATTAACTCAACAGCTGAAAGCAATTGTTTATGGTTGACCCAAAACAGGTGAGAAAGTAATTTGACAGTTGGTATACTTTAAGCAGCATTAATGGCAACAACATTTTTGACCACCTGAATCATGGTTCTAGTTGAATTTATTATCCAACAGTTTACAGCAGCCCTCAGGCATTTAATATGCGATTCAAGGATCTAATTTCCCACATAGTACTTCTAATTCTCCTATTCCTGCTAGTGCTGACTATAGTAGTTTTCTGTAGATGAGTTTGAATTTATCAGATTATATTTCCATCTATCCTGTTCTGTCCTGTACATGTCTACTCAGATGTGAGTTCAACTGGGCTTAGTTTCAGGGAACTGCATATTAGATTGTAGTCTTTAAAAACTTGCAATGGAATGTGGGTAGTAGCTTCTGAATCATTTTCCTCAAAGGCTAGCTGAAGTATGTAAAGCTTTCTTCCTCAACCTGGTGCCTTCAAAAGGTTTTAAAATGACAATTTCCAGCATTCCCATCCATTGGACATGCTGGCTGGAGGTACAAAACATCTGGAGAGCACTAGATTGGGAAATGATGGCAGAAAGTGGAAGTCTAAGCAATAGCAGCCCCCAGGGCAAATGGTTCAAGTAAACTGGGATATTCAGTACAGCTCACACATACTGGCAAAACTCAGACGTTCCAGAGACAAAGCTTAGTAGTCTGCTCCCTCAGTGGAAAGTGACAAAAGCTTAAGGAAGACAGAGTCTTTGCTGGAGCAGATCTTTCAAGAGCCCGAGTCTTAAAAGAGTAAATGTACTGCTTCTCATCAGTATAGCTTCTATTTCATCTGCAGTTTCTCCTATGTTGAGGTCTGAATTTCTAGTTGAAATCAAGGACATAGCTATCATGAAGTGGGTGGAGTATCTTCCAGCTGAACAAAACCAAAAGTATGGTAGGAACTGAAGGCACAAGAACTGTAGCCTAAAGGCACAAGAGGTAACTAGATGGCAGTCTGTTCAGTGGCTGGCTGGGAGACCAGCTTGAAATCCCCAGTTGCTGCCCTGATTTCCACAATGGAAGAAAAGTGAGGTTGAATTTCATTATTTTGCTCAAAAACCAGTAACATGCAAAACACAAATAGATAATGACAAAAAACAGCTGAAATCATAGCAACCATAAAAACAAGGCTTTAAAATACTCTGTATTAAAATGCAGTAAAACCAGTGAGAGTTTGAACTTTAAATTACTATAAATGAAACAAACCAATAGCCTGAGACTTTTTCATTAAAAGTGAAAAGCTGAATAGTTAAGAAAGTGAGCAGAACCATTCTGGATTCTGTCTGAATAATTCTCCTCTTTCTCCAGTACAGTATATGTATTGTACAAAAAGAAGAAGAACTGGAAGTTTCAATTTATGTTTGTGTGTTTACTTCCCTGCATGAATGAAGTGATGCTTAGGTACCCCACTAGGAGGAGCACTTAGCACATTACTGAACACTGAAAGCTTGATTTGCTTTCAACAGCATCACCTGGTCTTTCTTCTGGATGATACAGAACAAGCACATTGTATTGTAAAGTACATGTTGCTCCAAAAAACTTTACAAAGGCACAATGTCAGAAGGTATCATTAAGGAAGAGCAACCTAGTCAGCAGTTACATGATCCTACACACCTTTTGCTTGGCTGCAATCTTATATACACTTATCTGGAAATAACTCCTATTGGACTGAATGGGGCTTCCTGGGCTGCACCGATAACCTTATGGTAAGGATGAATACCAATGTACCTTAACTTTGGAGTAAGTGTCACTGAACTTAATATGGCTTACTTCTAAGTACCGTATTTTTTGCTCTATAAGACGCACCTGACCATAAGACGCACCTAGTTTTTAGAGGAGGAAAACAAGAAAAAAAATATTCTGAATCAAATGGTTTACTGAACTATTTAATAAACTATGGGATGTGTTGGGATCTCTTAATCCCAGTTGCTTTACTCTCATGTGCCTCTAGCATACTGTGTGCATGACCCCCCCCCCATCCCCCACAGACTGTGCATGTAACTGTTAGGGCATGAAAACATCTTGTATAGAATCCATCTCTGCAGTCCCTTCAATGCCACATGCATTTCCTGTAGGTCTGAATAAACTGTAAATATTCTTTTGATTGCACACCCCCAGCATACCTGCTCTCTCTGGTTTTTCTTGCCTCTATCTTAGACAGAGAAGGTGAGCAATTTGGAGAGACCTAAATTCAATCCTCCAACTTTTCTCTCTCTTTTTTTTTTCATATTTAAAAGTGATGCTTAAGAAATTCGGGCTGCATCTACGCATCCTTTTGAGTCGAGAGAAATGCTCACTCAGTGGTCTCTTGTGTGTCATTTCTTCCTCTGGGCCAAGGGCATGAAAATCTAACATTTGCACAGTTGCAGAAATCACTATAATAATTGTGTTTCTTGTATCCTCAATTGGGAAGGGAACTTTATATCCACATTGTGTTTGTTGAGCATTTAGAAGTCCCAGTTAGTTATCCATGAGGTATTAAAAGGCCCAACCCTTGAAAGACAAAGCTGAATTGTGAGGAACTTTCCTTCCATTCCCAAAAGGTATTTCAAGCTCACTACACTTCTGCTGTTGAATCTTTTTTTTTTTTTCTTCAGAACAAAGGAGTGATGGGTGTTTTCATGGGGATTAACCCTTTTTTTTTCAGAGAGGAGGAAAATGTCCCACTTTCCACTTTTTCACACCATGCATAATTTTGAACATCTTTGCCATGCTTCCCATTACTCATCATTTTCCTAAGAGAAGCAATCCTGGTTGTTGTAACAAAGTCTGATAGGGGAGCTGCTCCAATCCCTTGATTGTTTTAGTTGCCCTTCTTTGCACTTTTTCCAACAATGTCATTTTGCAGGTGTGGTGGCCAGCACTGTACACAATACTTTAAGTATGGTCATATTAAAGATTTGTGTAAGAGGAATATGATCTTGGAAATTTGATTTTCAATTCCTTTCCTAATTATGGCATTTCCTCCTAACATTTGACATTTTCATCAAGCTGTCCACCACATTCTCAAGACCCTTTCTTGGTCTGTCAGCACTAGTTCAGATTCTATCAGCTTATACTTGAAGATGAGATTCTTTCCCCCCAGCATGCTAACTTTACACTTGCTTACACTGAAAGCATTTGCCGTTCTGATGCCCTTTTTCCCAGCTCAGAGAGATCCCACTGGAATTCCTCACAATCTCTTTTAAATGTTTTATTTTAGTATCATCAGCAAACTTGGCTACTTTATTGCTCACTTCTAATTCCAGATCATTTATGAACAGGTTGAAAAGCACTGATCCTAATGCAGAATCTTGTGAGAATAATGCATTCTGAATGCATTCTCAATGTTGGCTTTCAATTCTTTAATCAGTTACTGATCCATAGGACAACATGTGTGTGCACACACAGCCCTTATTCCATCACTGCCAGGTTTTCTCAAGAGTCTGTTGATGGATTTTATCAAAAGGCTTTTGGAAGAAACAATGTCTATTTGACTGCTCAGTCCATGTGTAGTAGTGACACTCTCAAAGAATTCTACTGGATTAGCAAGACAGGCTTACCCCTGCAGAAGCCATGTTGCTTCTTTTAAAGCAGGGCTAGTTCTTCTATATGTTAACTGAATCTATCCTGAATAACACTTTCAACCAATTTACGCAGAACCAACAGAAAGCAAAGCAGCATATAATTTTCCAGATCCCTTTTTAAAAATTGTCCTAGAGTGCTGGTACATGGCTAGAGAGAACCAGCCCTCTTTGGAAAAGGAGGGAGACATTTCAGAGTGGTGGGGAGGAGATGGAAGGGGTGTCCTTGGCACCAACAGGATATGACAGGCTAAACAAGTGGACCAATTCAGAAGTGTCCAGCATTCCTGCTGTCTAGCCCTCACGCAGCAGGGGCCACCTTCAGGGCTGAATTCTTTCTGAAAGGAATGGAAGGAGGGGAAGCTTAAGTTTGGATCCTGCTCTTTACATTGTCAATTGCTTCTCTCACATCTCAAAGAGAACGCTGCTTCAATGTATACTGTTTCTTAACCTGTTAAACTTTAATAAAAGGATTGTGCATCTGTGCCTGCAGTGGCGTGGGGCGGGTTGGATCGGCGCGGGATGGCAATACGGGATGACAGTGCGGGCGGCGGAGGCTTTAGAAGGATTGTGCTTCTAAAGCTGTGCCTGCCGCGGCAGTGGCGTGGTGGGGTGGCGGATCGGTGCGGGATGACAGTGCCGGCGGCAGAGTCTTTAGAAGGATTGTGCTTCTAAAGCTGTGCCTGCCGCGGCAGTGGCGTGGGGGGGGTGGCGGATCGGCGCCGGATGGCAGTGCCCGAGCGGCGGTGGTGCAGAGCGATGGTGCACGGCGGCGGTGGCACGGGACGGCGCGGTGCGTGGCGGCGCAGAGCAATAGCGCGGGGCGGTGGGGCGACGGAGGCACGGAGCTTCCCGGTGGGGGTGATCAGTTCCCGGAGTGCGAGGTGCAGCAGGGCACGCCGAGCACATGCCGGCCTGGTGGTGCCGGTGGGCGGGCAGCGTCCCGGGTGTCAGGCACATTCGCTCTATAAGGCGCACAGACATTTCCCCTTACTTTTGAGGGGGGAAAAAGTGCGTCTTATAGAGCAAAAAATACGGTAAGTATGTGTGAGATTGTGCTAAAAATGTATCAGTTGCTGACATTTGAGTCTATTTGCTGAATTTGCAGTAGCAAAATCAATGTCAAACTAATTGATGTTGGGAACACAAATGTTAGTGGATCAGGAAGATTAGGACTGGCAGCCATAATGGTCTCAACAGCATTCAGTTGACTAAGACAGCAGGAATGTTTGAATGCCACTGTCTCCACCATCTTCCTAGGCTGCTGCCATTTAAAATGGATTCTACAGTTCCATGGAGTTTGCTTCAAATGGTAGCATAGCTAACTTGGCTTCATCAGAGACCTCCTAATAACCAGTAAAGAAGCTTACATTGGATACATTCTTTTAGTTCAATGTCTTCTTAAATACACACACATTATTGGGGCCAAAGCATTCAACAGGCCCCACAGCCACCATCTTCTTAGTTGAGAGCAAAACTGCTACAAACTAAAAATGAAGATGATCCTTCATGAAATAAAAATTAATACAGCCCCAAATAGGAATATTTCATTTATGCTATATATGTTCCATCTGTGTTTCATAGATTGCCAGGCATCTATTGATAGAACTGGGGTTTTTTAAGGATGCATGAGAATTCTGTTCCTATTTGTGCTGATGCATGTTAGCATAAGTGTGTACTTGCACTGATATATATTTGCCCATAACCCCTCCCTTCCACAAAAACAGTTAGAAACTGGTCTGCAAGACCATAGAATCTGAGCAATTTGGGAGCCAACCTGCTGCAGAATCAGAGTCAGATTCATAGAAACTTGAATTCTTTTGAATCTAGTGTGGGGGGTTTCAGCCAGAGGCATAAAGAACTATATGATGCTATTGTTCAGTTTCTGGATTTATGTCCAGAGAATTCATATTTAAACCTCTCATCAAGAAAAGACATCTCATCTAACTTTCTGTATGACTGCAGCTATTTTTTTTTATCAGGATCCCCCTGCATATTTGGGGATTTATTGTGTATATTACAATCCTCTACTGCAGTACACAAGGGACTATGGCATTTTCCCCTGTATGTTCCTGCAATTTCCATTACAGCTTACAGTGATTATATATTTCATTGACCTACTGAAATATCAGCACATGGGGTATATAAAGCTTTCACTTAAAGAGTTTCCAACATGTGTTTGGAGGTTGCTAGCAGGTTGGAGGTTTACTGAAATATTACTCTTACTGCTTTTCCCACATATTAGTGAAATCTGAGATGGATTTGGCTTCAGCAGAAGCAGAGATTTCATTTTCTAATTTAGAATATTGCAAACAGGGGGCTGCTCAAAAGCTGTACAAGAGTACAGTGTGAAAATATTTCCACCATTTCTTGGCCCTAATTTCACCTCTGCCAATAAGTTGAATGAGGGCCAGACTATACTCAGAAAGGAACAGATGGAATAAACAGCAGCATGACATTTAAAACACATTAAAATGTGATTTTACAAAAGTCAAGTGGCCTGCAGAGTAGTGTAAAGAGAACTGAGAGAAGGGAGGGATAACTTTGTTTGCTATGCAAGGTGGATGAACTGAATATTATATGGAAAAAAAATGTTAGAACTGAAAGAGTGTATTGGCAACCAGAGGTGCCCTGCACACTTGTTTTATCCACTGATGTGCTATCAGCTTTTTGAATGGATGATAACCTATTACTTTACCTATTAGCCACTTTATGGATTCATATTTGAATGTAACCTCACTAGAGATGTGAAAGCTTGGAAAAACTGGAGGGGAAAAAATTTGGGGGTGAAGAGCTTCCTTTCCCAACTTTTCCAAAACTCTCCAGGGGAAAAATAGAAGAACCTGAGTCTCTTTACCATTTTTTCTTTGTCCCCCTGCCCACCTGCCCCCCCCCACAGGCTTTCACATCTGTATATGTCACAAGCATATCACTGCTGGAGTATACAGTTGTTTACTATAGTCAGTTAATGCAGTAAACAACGTTCTTTGTGTGTCCATGAATACACATGTCTCTGAATTACTTAAAACTACTATCAAACTATTTCACAAATATCACTTCAATACATTTTAACTCCAATACAATATTAACAAGAATACTTGTTAACAAGTATTAACAAGCTACAGCAAACTGACTTAGAATCATATTCAGTTGCTTAGATGTTAACTATATGTTAGATATAGTTAAGGTAATTGTGTGCCTCAACTGGAACACCAAATAACTGTGAAATAAGTCAGTCAAATAAATAAATGAAAACCAGTCTAACCTTAGTTATGTGCCATGAAGTGAAATACAAAATAGGTCATTATGAAAACAACACTGATTACCACCCTTAAAAGTATGTGAAATGAAAGAATGAAATACATTCCTATAGCTGATTTCTTCCATGTGTTATTTCTAAGCTGTTAACTCTTGATTAGGAGGTCCACAGGCAGTGCTAGTACTTGGTAAATTAACAGGACAATTCTGTGCTTTCCTACTCAGAAGTAATCCCCACTGAGTTCACTGGGGCTTTCTTCCAGCTCAGTTTGTCTTGGACCGCACACTATAGGCTCTGAACTACTGAGGGGCTGCAACCAATAAGTTGGAGGAACAGATCAGAGTGTGGTGGTTGAAACTGTACTTTGTTTGTTTAAAGTGTGTTCATCCCAATCTTCAGCCAAAACAGATCACAATGGGTGCTCTTCCATGCTAGAGTCATTCAAAAAAGTAGCTAGACATTTATCTGAGTGGGATGGTGTAACTGGTATTCCGTACCAACAGGGGTGAACCCAATGGCTTTCTTGGCCCCTTCTGGCCCTACTATTCAATGATTCTATGATCCTGCTTCCCTTCAATCTCTCTGCTATGGAATCTCTGCTGAGGACCTGGCAATTCTACCACTAACTGGAAGAGGGCATCTGTTCCTTTAACAGTTGTATTCCAGGAAGGGAATTGGCCACTGTGGCTTTTTTAATTCAAAGAAAGGAATTCAGATTTGTAA
Source organism: Varanus salvator macromaculatus (assembly GCA_023646645.1). NCBI lineage: Eukaryota > Metazoa > Chordata > Lepidosauria > Squamata > Varanidae > Varanus > Varanus salvator. The sequence continues at coordinate 69,422,451 of JAIXND010000773.1, forward strand.
TGTGTAAGAACACTTCTCAAACTAAAACTTTGGGAGCACTCCTCCCACTAAGGAAAATATATTAAATGATGGGGATGACAATGTTAACATCAAGTTACCTCTCAGTTTTCTAAGCACAGTGAAATTTGTTGGAATGCTAATAGTGGTCAATTGCCTTTAATGAAAATACATGAGCAGACCTGTCTGCAATAGGCAATATTTATTTATTTTATTCATTTAAAATTTTTGTATCCTGCCCTTTATAATGTCTCAGGCCTCTCCCTCTTGGTGAGTATTCTAGGAACCCATCTGCATCAGTTTTGTGAGAGGCCGCAATCAGCTTCAGTGAGGTTGTTTTGGAGACTCTTTCAACACGCTTGCCTATTTCACAATGGATGATTTTCACAAACAACATGTAGCAGTGAAATTTTATTCAGCTGAGTGTTCAACAGTTTTTGATCAAAAATGGCATGTCCCCTGTTCCCCACCTTCCCTATTTTTTGTTCATTTGTTTGCCTCACTGGATGAAAAAAGTCCTCAAAGGGAAATGTTTCACCAATGTGGAAGAGGTGAAACAAAAAATGGCAGAAGCACTAAAAGGCATCAAAATCAACTAGTTCAAAACCTGTTTTGAGCAGTGGAAAGAAGGCTTGATAGGTGTATTGCATCAAACAGAAAGTACTTTGAAGGTGACTGAAGTTTGAACATGTAAAAATAAATGCATAATCTCTTATAAATAAAATATTATTCTGCATCATGACAAGAATTTGAATAGAAAAGTATTTTACTCCCTCTCTGAGATATTAGAATATGGGGTGATCTAGTGACAGGCAATTCTTTCTAGGAAGAAGAATAGAATATTGCTTGCCACTGTATTCAGGGATGGAAAGTGAACCCTCACATTTGTGAAATTGGTCCTGCATCCTGGTCCTAAATCCTAAAGTTATAGGAACTTGGATTAAATGTACACCAGTGTTGCCTGTATATCATATGTGCAACACTGTAGTAGGTGGTAATAATGTGTTTAGCATGGGGCCCCCAGAGGAAGGAGGTATTGTCCAAAATGCTGGGCAAGTTAACACAAAATATATAGGCATCTGTGTGATCCTGTATTACTTCTGCTGGGTTTTGTTTGTTTATTTGGATATGCTGGTAATAGCAGTGCTGGTCCCTATGAGTTTCTAGCATCTCCTGTTTTTCCTAATACTGTTCCACATTAATACTGCATGGGAGTATGATTGCATTATACCAATGCAGTACCCACACCCTTGTGCTGTAGTGGCACCAACAGTAGCAGTGGCATAGTACTAGACATACTGTTGTTTTTGTTATAAATTTGCTTTACCAGTTTTAGCAATGTATAGTTCCAGTATTTAGGAAACTTTAAAGATAGTCATATCTGAACAACTGCTACTTCATAAGGAAAATCAGAGAAGGAGAAAAGGAAATTGGGCAGTAGGGAGAAAGGAGTAGAGGTATGGATCCACTTGGTCCAAGAGCCTCTCCATTGCCACTGATTCCCTGGTAAACTAGCTTGATGGGCTGAAATTCTTGTCTAGTGGAACACATTTAAAGTTGAGGATAGATGAACTGTAGTAGCCTATGTCCTTCTCCTTCCTTACCTGTATCTCTCTGGCAGAGTTTTCAATAGACAGAGGGCTCCAATCAGAGTTGGTCCCTTAAGAATGCATGCTAAAAGGCAAATAAAAATGTTTTTTTAAAAGAAAGGAAAAGAAAATGTGTGGAGGAGCAATCCTACTAGGTTGCCAAATTTAGATTATGCAAATACACAGAATCACAATGACTCTGGAGACATGTGGCTTTTCAAAATTAGCTTCAACCATGCTAGAAGTGCCTTTTATCAGCTTTGGTTGATATACCAGCTGAGACCCAGTCTGGACAAAGATAGTATGGTGACAGTTATCTATATTCTGGTAAATCTCCTGGGTGGATCACTGCAAAGAACACTACATTTGAAGATGACTCAGATACTTTCATTATGTCGGACCAGAGCTACTTGTTTACTAATTGGGACTGGCCTGCATAATTTGCCACTAGTGCCTCCATCAGCTGCATTAACTTCCAGTCAATTTCTAAGCCAAATTCAAAGTGCTGGTGCTGACTATTAAAGCCTGAATACTTTGGGAATGGAGTACCTCAAGGAATATACCTGCTTAGTTACCAATAGGAAATCTCTCAATCTGCTCCAAATGCTCTAACTTGGCTCCAAAGGATGTTAAGTTAGTGGCAATAACAGAGAGGGCATTCTCAGTTCTGGCACCCTGATTATGAAATGCCTGCATTGCTACCTTTTCAGGCAAAACCTTTGTTGCATCCAGACATTTTAGAGACTTCATATTTAGAGTTTTGGGACATCTATTTTTTATCTTTATTTATTTATTTGGGGCATTTCTATCCTGTCCTATACAAAAGTCCCGGGACAGTGGTACAATACAGTACAATGGCAGCACACAAAAATATATAATTGTGCTTTTTTCATTGTGCTTTGTCTTCATCCTGCTATCCATCCATGCACTATTTCATTGTATCTTATTCTTTAACTATTTTATTTTATTGTTTAACAGTTTTTGCTTACAAAACTTTTGTTAATGGGTGAACTAGAACAGTAATAAATAAGTAAGAAAGAAAATGCATAAATGAAAATGATAATGGATAATCAAAGTGGCCAAGTGAGAACTCAAGTAAAGGATGGGAGGAGTTCAAGACTTTTGACACTTCCACTATGGGCTGACAATGAATAATAATCCATATTACATTTGTAAGACATGACTCTTGAACTGATGCATGATCAATTAATCATTTTCATTTATGTAGCACATGTTCAGCCACTCCTGAGCTGATGCCCTCCACAACTCCAGGCAACAACTTTCAAAGACCCAAAGATCCTTTATTTTAAAGGTTTAGAAGGCATCCCACAGCATTTTGGAGCTGGGAGATCTGAGATTAACAGTGCAATCTGATCATACTTAAACAGAAGCAAGTCTCAGGAGGGCTTTCTCCTTTGCATATGGCCAATAGCAGGACATGAACATTGTCTTTCTGGATCTTAACACTCATTTTTAAACATGCAGCATCAAAGTGGAGTTCGGGGTGGGGTGGAGATGATTGAAGGCATCCTGTCCTTTGAGTATGCATCACAAGGTGGCAGTAGATCGACACTTGATACACAAGCATGTTTAATTAAATAGGGAGATAAGTGGAGTCAATCCAGGCATTCATTAAAAAAAAAAGATACAAGATATCTTGTCCAGGGCTGGCTGCTTCCTGAGGGGTGAAGAGGGACAGCTAATTTCAGATAGGATGGTGGCACAGCTCCAGCTGCCTTAGGTGTTTGTAAAAAGTTAGTCCATTAGTCTAAGAATATCTAGTTTAAACTTAGCAAATGTGTGCTATATTCCAGAAAGTTGTTTCTTCCTTGGGCAATCTAATGGACTCATCTAAAGGCTGCAGCTTAATGGCAGAACGTATGGTTTACATAACAAAAATCCCCAGGTTCAGTCAATCTGTTAATTGAACCTGGATAGCCAAATCCAGTCACTTCTGCCTGTAAGGTATGCTAGACTAGGTGGACCAATTGTCTAAATTAGTATTAGCCAGCTTCCTCCATTTCAACTTTTATTTCCAGGGTATCCAGTTGATGGTTTTTGCTTCCCTACAGCAAAAGAGAACACTGTGATTGACTCCCAATAACACAACAATTCATACTCAAGGATTGAGCATGGATTGTTGCTGGAGTGCAGGTTGTCACTGAAACTTGAACCATCATGCTCTCTGGACCCACCTAAGGTAAAAAACTATAGTGAATAACCCACAGTTCACAACCAATGGATTATCTTCATGGCTTGATAGTGCAGCTGAGTTCTACCAACATGGTATGTCACCATTCAGCCACAACCCATACATAACCCTTGATTGTGGTTTACTGCACTGCTTGAAGCTAGTCCCTGTGTGAGGATGAGAACCACTACAGCTTACATATTAAATAATGGTTTATTTAATAAATTTCAGGATGATCAGGATGATTCATATGAAGAATGTGACTTCTGCAACCCTCCCCCTCACACAAACAGAGAGCAAGAAGGGTCACCCAGTCCACAGAAGCATAGCAGCCACCCCATCATCAATGCCCATAAACTTTCAATGAAATGCAATAGGATCCTGTAATTTTAGCAGTCATCATCACTATAGTTGTTATTGTAATTATGGATTAACAATGCTTCCGTTCCAATTCATATATAAATTCTCTACGTGGTTCATATTCAAGTGCATTTATAATTTGCATTTATAATGTGATATAAAACAGTATAAAGTAAAATTTAAAAACATTACTGCAAAGTTGAGATTTAAATTGCACATCCAAACCCACTGAACTCATGTGCCTAAGTTCCCTAGAGTGTAAACCTATGCATATTTACTGAGGAGAACTTCCACTGAATTCAGTGGAACTTCTTTTAGGGAAGTAAGCATAGGATTTCAGCCCTAGTTCCTTTCAGAGTTCTTCTGCATGTGATTTTACAAGTAGACAGTTATATTATTATTCTATTCTGTAATCACATATTGCTCAGCTTCACAAGAAATCTTTGGATGAACTCTGGACAGCATGAGTTCTTGTTTTCTATGAAAACAAGACAAAAGATCAACAAAGACTTGCATGTATCTGTCTGTGAAGTATCTTTCATGTGCTTTCAGTAGGTTTGACAGTCCATACCTTTGAGTTATCAACAGTGATGAGGAGTAATAAAGTGGAGAGTTGCCCATGTAAGGCACATAAGAACATATGATACTACCTTACACCAAGTCATAACCCTGGCATATCTAGTTGTGTATTGACCATGCTGATGGACAGCAGCTGTCCAGGGTGTCAGCTATAGCTTGAAGTGCTGGGGATGGAACTTGGATCCATCTACATTCAAAGCATGTGCTCTGCCATTCCCAATGGCCATTAGATGTGCCATCATCAGGCTGTCAGAGTGCAGTGACAGTTGAGGTACATGATTGACAGATTGACCAAATCACTTGGTGTGAATCTGGTTGAATGAGTTAAATGGTAACAATGGGAGATGTCACCATTTCTACTTGAAGCAGTGCAAGACATACAGAACCTTCCTTTCAAAGGCCTCCTTGAATTTGATCCTAATTGCTTAAGCTTCAAAGTCTTCCTTCTGAGGATGGCTCACATTTCAAAAATCTGTACAGTAATCTATGCATGCAAAGCTGATGACTTATATTTGGAATCATCATGTAAGAGAGGAAAACTATTAAAGGGAAAGGAATTTTTGTTTCTCCTAAAATAGGAAACCAGTCTCTCTGTCACTCCTGTTCTGTAAAGTGCCTGGCATGTGACTGGGGATAAACAAAGAAATACAGGGAACAGTTGTGAGCTCATGACATCTTGATGTATACAATGCTACCATTAGCCCTTAATAAAATTAAATAAAACAACTAGCAACCTTTATATAAGCAGGTCAAAGGTTTTAGGCTGCTATGAGGCCCTCATGGTGCTGCTGGATAACGTTCTGATGCTACCCAGTTCCCTTGAGGTAGCAAACACCTTGTAGTGGAAAAAGCAGAGGGAGCCGCCTTATATTAAGGTCATCCAGCCAGTCAGTCCAGTATTTTCTCCTCTGGCTGGCAGAATCCCAGGTGAAGAGATGTCACATCACTTTCCAGATGATGGTTCTATCTAGGGATGCCAGAGACTGAACCTTGGACATTGGCACTAAGTGCAAAGCATTTAATCCTGATAGCAGTGTCTGGAGGTGCCTGTGGAATGGAGTCCATTTGCCATGCAAAGTGTTCCTGAATTTCTTGAGGGGAGGGGCTTGGCCTCCAAATCCTACTCCCTGGAAGAAACCGCACCATTATCACAGATGTGTTCACTGCTGGGGCCTTTTCCGAAGATTATGCGAAGCCAGTTCCCAAGGGACACCCTAAGAAGGTCATCCTTATGATGTACTCATTGTTGCCAAATCATGTCAGGGGCTTGGCTATGTCTCCTTTGATACTTTGATCCTTTGAAAGGGCATAGCTGCATCCTTGTGACATCATTCAGCCCGTCATTTGCAAACCCACCTACAGCTGATTGTCCACTCCAGCTTTGGTGAAAGGTTAACAAGACCTTTGGTAAATTACATTTCTCATCACAGTCAAGCAATAGTAGGATGATTCCCATCTTCCAATCCCTACGCTCTTGCCAAGCAGCTGAAAACACGACTGACAGCTACCATGTGGTACATCTGCCCAAGCCATCCTTGTTCCTTCTGCCCTAAAGATCTTCTTTGGGGCAGGAGAGGACAATCAGCTGCTCAGCACTAGGAGAGGAACAGTGCTGGTCAACTGACCGCTCTGCTGCAACTTCTGCCTGAGCAGAAGTGACAACAATCTGCTGGTGAGCAGGGCCCCATTGCAGGCTGTGTGTCCCAGCAGATTCCCCTGTGATGCCCCAGTTGTGAGTAAGTAGGAGGAGGGAGAAGCACCTGGAGGTTAGCAATGAGAGTGAGGCAGCACTGGCTCCACTTGCTTGCTCCTTGCAGGGACCAGTTTGGGACATCTCTCTGGTAAGCCAGGAGAAAGGAGGGCAGTGGGAGAATGCTCTGAGCTGCACATCTTCCAACTGACACCACTGTACAGCTGATTTTCACTGTAAGATCGGACAACCTGGAAGGCAGCGTCCAGCTGACATTTCTGTATCATGGACAAGATAATTGCCATCATTCAAAGGTTGCTCTAGTTACTGATGTTTAAACACCAAGATACAAACTAGGCCAAATAGATTTCAATCTAAGCCTAAGTCTGACAGCTGCTCTACCTCTTTATTCAGACAGTCTGGATTTCCTTTGATGCTCAATTATACAAGTATTTCTGTTTAACTCCTGGGTTTTCCCAGCCTTTCATATGTTTCTCCTTTGCATTATATATCATGTGATATGAAATGATAACACAGCAAGATCTCAGATGGCTTGAGTCACAGAAAGAACACTGAACAGCAGTAGGATTAAATCAGGAGAAAAGGGCATAGCCATTAAATTCATTAAAATGAATATCCTTATTCAAAATAGGTGTTAAAACTCTTGACTACAAAAGTCTGTCCAGGTGATTCTCACTCTTCCCACTCATGCACAAGGGGCTTCCATCTAGTGAACTAGAGGGAACGTGCCAAGGGGCATGGCCCCCAACTGGGGGCCACTGCCCTCCTGATTTCTACCCCTCCTGCTTGTGTGTATGAGAGACTTCCCTTAGACATGTCCCTTGGAGGGAGATGCAGCTGCTTTCTGCAGTGCTGTTCAGCTGATTTGCTCCCTTTTGCCTGAGCTCTGGAACAGGAGGGAAGGGTTCCTGACTAGCTCCTTGTCTCTCTGGGGTGCTTCAGGGCATGGGCCTTGTTTGCACAGCAGAGATTGCTTGGCATGCACAATGAGCTGTACTCTGGCCATCACAGCAGAGTGCTATTCCTCCCCAGGCTAGCACCCGGAGGACTGAGAAGGAAGAAAATGGTGGAAGGGAGAAGAGTGGCCATGATGAGCCTGATTATCTTTCAGACACATCCATGTGAAAAACTGCCTGGTAGAAGCCATGAAGAGCTGCTTGTGTGCATTCAGGCATGCAGATATACTCTCCTTCCCTTCACCACCACATACTTGTAGTCATCTAGTTGGGAGTATGGCTTTAAGTAAAACTCTGTTTTTTCTCTTAAAGCCTGCTTTATTTTAAATGAAAAAAATAGACAGTTTTTGTTTTTCTCAATAAAAAGCATCCTAAAATTGAAATATTCCTTTACCAACTAATTCAAATGCTGCTGTGATTGCTTTCCCACACTTCTTTTGTATGTTGCCTTAAAAACAACATGCTATATGTCTTTTAAAAGGAATTTTCTTACCAGGGAATAGAATAATGCTCTACTTTTTCCTCTATGATAACTGCTAAGGTAGTATTTCAACTACCTTCTTGCAGCAGGAGAAAGTAAGGCAAGCAATGACTAGAGTAGCAGCCTGATTTGCCACTCTTGCTGTGCAACTGTTGGATTCTTGAGCCCCCAGGGATAAAACAATTCACCCTGGTTTGGATGCCACAACAAACACTGGTGGTTCAAAGCCTAGAACACATTGTTGTGTCTTATCATTTTGACAATGATAAGTTACAATGAGTTCACATGACATGATAGTCGGTTGCTATTCTTGTGCACCCAGTCAATGGCCTAATTATCAAATCATCATTATTTAATTTGATATAATTTAATTATTGTGGTTATTTAATTCCTGACTATTTAATCCAGCAATTGGAAAGTGCAAGGATAACCCTTCTTCAGTCATTCTTGTAAACTAAAGAGTCTGTAAACTCTTACTTGTTTATTGGCTAAGTGAATCAGTGTTAACCCAAGTTATGTTATTAAGTTAATGTTGCATTCTTTAAGCCATAAGTAACTCAGAGCTTCCAAGTTCACACATCATGAAAAATCCAGGCTACATTTTTCATTAAAAATCAAAATAGCTCAAGTCTGCCTCACATGCTCTGCCCATCCCTGGCAATTCCTGGTTGTTTAATTGCAAGAATTACCACTGTGACATGCAGGCCAGATCACTGATATGTGGGAAGTCATGTACTGCATAAAGGTTTTTTATGGCCAGTGGGGATACTGGAATACAATTTTTGTTAGATTGTCTTCCAATATGCTAACCAAATATGTCTGTTAGTCTTTAATTGGGTCAAAGGTCTGTGTTTTTTCACTCCTGAGGCTTCAAGCTATTTTACAATTTAAGCCTTTTACTTGGTTCACTGAACCTTCTAAAATTCCAGCAGTGCATTTAGCAAACTTCTTCTGATTATAACATCTATTTTACATGACTAGTGGAGTAATGGGCAGATCCAAGCTTTCTGAAAATGATTGCTAGCTGGTCTGACCCAAATTATACTCTTCAGTCATTAATCCACGTTTCTGCTCTAAAAAAAAAGAGATAAAATAGATAGATACTGTTCATCCTTTTATGGCAATTAATACTGGCAGATGTACCAAACTGAACTTCAAAAATGAAAAGACATTAGCTTGCAGACAGGCCCACATCAGTCGTTATCTCTTTATGGTTGCTAGTCTACAGATGCATGCAGAGTAAGGAATAAATAGTAGTATTGTTGATTATGCCCTAGGTTTGTTCATATCCCAACATTATTCTCATTTTTAACTTTTCCAGGAAAAAAACCCACTCACCCCAAAAAGATACAAATTGCATTGGAATTAGCCTCTAATCTCCACTCCTCAAATTCTCACAAGCAATGTAATATCAGTAAACAATTTATCTATTGAATTTATAACCTGCCTTGCAACCGAAAATGGAGCTCAGTTTGATTAACAATAATAGAGATTAAAATATTAAAATGTAACTTTAAAACAAACCAATTAAGAACACAACAATAAAATAAATGGCACCCAGATGATCAAAACTGTCCTCAGCAGACCACTTGACATGTCAATCTCCTGCCTGAATAAAACCCTCAAGGAATGAACAGAGTTGGCAGGGTAGCATCAGCTGTGCAAATACCCTTCGGGCCACCAACCAAAGCTGAGCATCCAGAAAGAAATACATACAGTGAGTCTGAGTTTTCAAGGGGAGTGTAACATCATCAGGTATGGGCTGAATTTTTGTTTACTGGTCAGCCTTTTAACTAAGCAGGAGCAGTTCTGCTTTATCTTCATGAAAATTCAGTTTCTTTGCCCTAATTCAGTCCATTATCCAACCATTATTTATAGTAAGAAATATAAAAGCATAGAGTCTCAAAAAGGCATAATTGGAGGAGTATTTTTATTATTGTCTAAGCCTCAAAATTGTACCTCTATGTTTACAATTCAATTCAAAGTTTAAAGAACTTTCACTGTACTTGCCAAAGGCCATGACAAATACATCAAATGAAAGCACATAAACAACAAAATGAAGAATTTCAGTAATATAAATAAATTAAAATATACAATGAACAGAAATTCATCTTTAACTCTTAATCGCCAATGCGGGTTAGAGCAATTTTGCCTAATTATCTCTTCCTGATCTTTTTTGCTACCAAAGCAAATAACGAAACTTTATATGCCACTTAACTATTACTATCACTTAAAAAAACAGAACTGTTTCTGCCAAGGCTTTTCTGGATCCATATGGCAGCAAGCGTTTCAAGAATCTCTCCCTGGAGTCAGTACATAGAAGACAGATTAACATTTAATGATCAATGCCTTCAACTTGCTATGCATTGAAATACAGTATCTGTATTTAAGATTATGTTGGGATCGCCCATCCAACACTGAGGCTGGCATAACCTGGAATCACAACTCAATAAACATGTTCCTTAAAGAGGATGGTTTCAATCTGGATAGTAGCTCTATAATGTTCTGTTTTGAAAACAGGAAATGACTAAGATAATTTAGTTTTTAATTAATTGCTGGTCTTTTCTAGAGCCTTAATTGCCTTTTCTCCAGAGTAAAGATGGTATTCTGATCAGAAATATATAGCTACATGCCAAATTATGAAGCCCTGACTTCAAGATATGGCTTTCATTCATTTTCAAATGGCACAAAGCTAGAAAAATATTCATTAGGGAGAAGAGCAATTTGTTTAAGGTACTTAACAAGTCTAGCACAGTCTATTCTTGTCCAGATTGATGACCATCCTGATTCTGTGCACAAGAAGTCTGCAGGGGAGCACCTGGGGGAGAAGGGCAGGGCAGGGCAATCTGGGTTTGTGTTTGTCTCCTCTGGTGCCACTGGGGGGCTGCCAGAGGTGTTATGTTTAATGGGCATGGAGCTTTGGTTTCTAAAGTGGCTGTTGCCTCATACTGGAATAAAATGAAGTGCATGAAGCCTCATATAGAAACATCCTCCCTCGGTTTTGGCCATAACAAACTTGGGTTTACTTGGGTTTATTATATGAAGTTATTCAACATCTCCAGCGTTTTATTTTAAATATTTAATTTATATACACACATACACACACACATGTGTGCACACGCACACTGTTTGTGAAGGATTTGAAGTTACTTTATCATATTTATACAATAATTCTATCTATTTTATATTTGATTACCTCAGATTAATCTGATTAATATGCTACTGTGGATATTTTTGTATCTAATGTGTATAAAATGGTTGTTACACAGGCCCAGTATCAGCTAGCCTTATTGAAAAAATCTTTAACCCGCTTAGTTCAGAAATCTATCTTAAACTATTGTGACCATATGCCTAAAGAAAAGGAGCCAGAAGAAAATCATTACTGGATGAATCCAGAAGTAGTAGATTTTTCCCTAAAAAACAACTCTGGGCTATTAAATGGTGGGGAGGCAGAATCCAAAGCCAGATATGCATTTGCAATTTAAAATAATTAGTGTCTCACAAGAATGGTCCCATGGCTTTCCAATTTGTGCAGTCCTGTCCGGTCAATTTCCTTTCCATTTCAGCTATCAAAGGTAGCAGAAAGGGCAGCAACTAACAGATTAGAAAGGCAAGGCTGTATATCAACCAATTTGCACACAGTAGCCTGGGAACAATTGCCAAAAGTTATAAAGTTGAGTGTCAACAGAATACTGTTAGCACCAAAGTCCTTCTAGCCATATTTCACACATTACATGGAGGATGAGATAAGATACTGAAGACCATCTTAATCAGGCCCTACAAGGGCTGTAGGTCCTAGAAAATCACCACCAGGTTGCAATCTCTGTATGACAATAGAACTATAGAAATTTCTTCCATCTCCAGGTCACTGTCATCACAACCTTCACAGAAAAACTGATCCAACATATATTTCAGCATTTTCACTGGGGGACCCTATCTGGAGCAGCTGCCCTTACTGTCATGGCTGCCATGTCAACCGTGGGACTGTGTCAATATGTCATTGGCCTACTGCATGTATCCCTCTTTGTCGCTTGAGTGGTCTCCATGGCTTGGAGTACCTTCTACCAGCTTCAGCTGGTAACCCAGCTATGCTTCTATCAGGACAGAGATTGCCTGGCTCTGGTAATCTGTAATTTAGATTACTGCAGTGCTCTCTAACTGGGCCTACCATTGGTTCAAAAGCTGCAGTTGGTACAGAATGAACCATCCATATTAATAAGCAGGATCCAGAGGTCTGAATATATAAGACTCATTCTGGCCAACTTTTATTGTCTGCCTGAATGATTCTTGCCCCTTTTCACAGTACTGGTTTTAGCCTATAAAGCCTTCCACAGTTTAAGACTGCAATACCTGTTGGAGTACCTCTCCCAAACCACAATCCACTCAGATACCATGCTCAACCTCTGAGGCCTTCCTCCAAATGCCAACTCTGAGGGAAGTATGGAGATTGGTAACAAAGGGGAAAGCTTTCTCACTGGTAGCCCTCCCGCCACACCCCATCTATGGAACAACCACCTCACTTCAGCCTGGCTGGCACAGAATCCGTAATCTTTTCTGCACCAAGTTAAAATGGCCCTGTTCTTTTAAGGCTTTAAAGACTTACTTGCCCACCCTGGGACTTGAAGGTTTCGCAGGCATTTTTGCAGAGTCATTCTTCCACTTGTTCTTGTTCTTGTTGTTAGTCGCGAAGTCATGTTTGACCTATCGTGACCCCATGGACAACATTCCTCCAGGCCTTCCTGTCCTCCACCATCCCCCGGAGTCCACTCAAGCTCACACCAACCACCTCAGTGACTCCATCTAGCCACCTCATCCTCTGCCATCCCCTTCTTCTTTTGCCATCTATTGTTCCCAGCATTAGACTCTTCTCCAGGGAGTCCTTCCTTCTCATTAGGTGGCCAAAGTATTTGAGTTTCATCTTCAGGATCTGGCCTTCTAAAGAGCAGGCAGCGTTGATCTCCTCTAGGACTGACCGGTTTGATTGCCTTGCGGTCCAAGGGACTCGCAGGAGTCTCCTCCAGCACCACAACTCAAAGGCCTCAATCCTTTGGCGCTCGGCCTTCCTTATGGTCCAGCTTTCACAGCCATACATTGCAACTGGGAAAAGCATAGCCTTGACTATACACACTTTTGTTGGCAGGGTGATGTCTCTGCTTTTTAGTATGCTGTCTAGATTTGCCATAGCTCTCCTCCCCAGGAGCAAGAGTCTTTTAATTTCTTGGCTGCAGTCCCCATCTGCAGTGATCTTGGTGCCCAGAAAAATAAAATCTGTCACTACCTCCATTTCTTCCCCATCTATTTGCCAGGAAGTGAGAGGACTGGATGCCATGATCTTAGGTTTCTTAATGTTGAGTTTCAGGCCAACTTTTCCACTCTCCTCCTTCACCCGCATCAAGAGGCTCTTTAGTTCACTTTTTGCCATTAGAGTAGTATCATCTGCATATCTGAGGTTATTGATATTTCTCCCAGCAATCTTAAATCCAACTGGTGATTCATCTAGGTTCCCCTTTCTCATGATGTGCTCTGCATATAAGTTAAACAGGCAGGGCAACAGTATACAGCCTTGCCAAACTCCTTTCACAATTTTGAACCAATCAGTGGTTCCATGTCCAGTTCTCACTGTTGCTTCTTGACTCACATATATGTTTCTCAAGAGACAAATAAGATGGTCAGGTATTCCCATCACTTTAAGAACTTGCCACAATTTGTTGTGATCCACACAATCAAAGGCTTTAGCGTAGTCAATGAAGAAGAAGTAGATGTTTTTCTGGAACTCCCTGGCTTTCTCTATGATCCAGTGTATGTTGGCAATTTGATCTCTAGTTCCTCTCCCTCTTCGAAATCCTACCTATACTTCTGGTAGTTCTTGGTCCGCATACTGCTGGAGCCTAGCTTGTAGGATTTTGAGCATCACTTTGCTAGCATTGAAATGAGTGCAATGGTGCGGTAGTTTGAACATTCTTTGGCATTGCCCTTCTTTGGGATCAGAATGTAAACTGACCTTTTCCAATCCTGTGGCCACTGTTGAGTTTTCCAAATTTGCTGGCATATTGAGTGTAGCACTTTTACAGCATCGTCTTTTAAGATTTTGAATAGCTCAGCTGGAATACTGTCACCTCCACTAGCTTTGTTGTTGCTCAGACTTCCTGAGGCCCATTTGACTTCACATTCCAGGATGTCTGGCTCGAGGTCAGTGACCACCCCATCGTGGTTATCAGGAATGTTAAGCTCTTTCTTGTATAGTTCTTCTGTGTAATCTTGCCACCTCTTCTTAATCTCTTCTGCCTCTGTTAGGTCCCTGCCATTTTGGTCCTTTATCATGCCCATCTTTTCCCTTCATATCTCCAGTTTTCCTGAAGAGATCTCTGGCCCTCGCTGTTCTATTGTTTTCTTCTATTTCTTTGCACTGTTCATTTAAGAAGGCATTCTTATCTCTTTTAGCTATTCTCTGGAATTCTGCATTCAATTGGGTGTATCTTTCTCTTTCTCCCTTGCCTTTTGCTTCCCTCCTTTCTCAGCTATTTGTAAAGCTTCCTCAGTCAGCCATTTTGCTTTCTTGCATTTCTTTTTCTTTGGGATGGTTTTAGTTGCTACCTTTTGTACAATATTGCGAACCTCCATCCATAGTTCTTCAGGCACTCTGTGTATCTGATCTAATTCCTTACATCTATTTGTCACCTCCACTGTATATTCATCAGGGATATGATTTAGGTCATACCTGAGTGGCCTAGTGCTTTTCCCTACTTTCTTCAATTTAAGCCTAAATTTTGCGACGAGAAGCTCATGATGGGAGCCACAGTCAGCTCCTGGTCTAGTTTTTACTGACTGTATAGAGCTTCTCCATCTTTGGCTGCAGAGCACGTAGTCATTCTGATTTCTGTGTTGACCGTCTGGTGATGTCCATGTGTAGAGTTGTCTCTTGGGTTGTTGGAAAAGAGTGTTTGCTATGACCATCGTATTCTCTTGACAAAATTCTACCAGCCTGTGCCCTGCTTCATTTTGTACTCCAAGGCCAAACTTGCCTGTTATTCCGGTTATCTTTTGGCTTCCTACTTTAGCGTTCCAATCCCCCATGATGATAAGGACGTCATTTTTTGGTGTTAATTCTAGAAGGTGTTGTAGGCCTTCATAGAACTGATCAACTTCAGCCTCTTTAGCACCAATGGTTGGGGCATAGGCTTGGACTATTGTGATGTCGAATGGTTTGCCTTGGATTCGAACTGAGAGCATTCTGTCATTTTGGAGATTGTATCCCAGTACTGCTTTTTCTACTCTTTTATTGGCCATGAAGGTTACTCCATTTCTTCTGAGGGATTCTTGCCCGCAGTAGTATACCTGATGGTCATCTGTATTAAATTCACCCATGCCTGTCCATTTTAGTTCACAGATTCCTAAGATGTTGATGTTCAGTCTTGTCATCTCTTGTTTGACCACATCTAGCTTGCCTTGATTCATGGATTTTACATTTCAGGTTCCTATGGAGTATAGATCTTTACAGCATCAGACTTTCCTTTCACCACCAGATACATCGGCAACTGAGTGTCCTTTTGGCTTTGACCCAGTTGCTTCATTCTGGCGCTACTAGTACTAGCCCTCCACTCTTCCCCAGTTATTGGACACCTTCCGAGCTGAGGGGCTCATCTTCCGGCATCATATCTTTTTGCCTTTTGGTACTGTCCATGGGGTTTTCATGGCAAAGATACTGGAGTGGGTTGCCATTTCCTTCTCCAGTGGATCATGTTTTGTCAGAGGTCTCTGCTATGACCTGTCCGTCTTGGGTGGCCCTGCACGGCATAGCTCATAGCTTCATTGAGCTACGCAAGCCCCTTCGCCACGACAAGGCAGTGATCCATGAAGGAGATTCTTCCACTAGTCTTTGCTATTGTTTGTTTTTATCAACTGTTCTTAGCTTTTTTAAATATTTTATTTTTTCCCTTAACTTATGGTGTTTTATAGCATTTTTATTGTCTGCTTTTATGGACTGCTGTGAACTGCTCAGAGGGCTTTGGCTATTGGGTGGTATGGTAATAAATAAATAAATAAATCTCTATGCAAAAACCTGAAAATCCTCCATGTTATACATCTTTCACTTGAGGATGCTACCTTTACCATAATTGTAAAATGATTTGATACAGTTTCTAACAACAACATGCTTCAGTAACAGTTTTCTTTAGTAGCACAATGAAATTCCATATATTACAGAATTCAGTTATTAGACTTGCCCATTCCTGGCTGTTGCTCTAGCTCCCAGAACTTAGAGGCTTAAGGGCAGGGAAGGAGGCGTACATAGGCAAACTTTGCCTCTTGATTTCTCCTGCCCAACAAGTCAGCTAGATGACTGAGATGGCTAGAAGCAGCTAAGACAGTTCTTTCCATGCTGGCTGGTGGGGATGGTTGTGAATCTGAGTATGAATCTCCAACTCCAAGATTCTGGGCTCTTTTCTGACCATGAATCTGGGAATCTGAACAATCCTATGGCCCGTTAAGCAATATCTCTGGGCCAAAGGGTTGTTCTGATAATTATTTGATTGACTGACTGACTGATTGGTGGCATTCAGGATGGTTTGAAACAAGATACCATCTTGGTGCAGTTTTCACTGCTTGGGTATTAAATCATTACAGCAGATCTGGGGATGGACATAAGAATCCTGCTGAGTCAAAGTGAATGAATCCAGCATCCTGTTTCCACAGTGAACAACCAGATCCCTCTGGGAAGCTGGATATGTTAGCAATAGCCCTCTCCCACTGTTACTGCCCAGAAGAGTCATACACCAAGAAAGAGGGGTCACTGTCTCGCCAACCGCCCTCTCAAGGCCAGCTCTGTCATTAGACAAAGTGAGGCAGACATTCCAGGTCTCACATGCTGAAGAGTAGCAGCACACAATCACAGGAGAGAACTACATACCAAGCAGCCTGCACTGTTACCCCTAAAGCTAGTCTTCAGGTGCCACGGAATATACTATCACCTCACCAGTGTTATAGAAAGATTTACCTTCCAGGTTAGTCAGCTTTTGAACATGGAATGAAGCCATCTTGCTCTTCAGATGTAGTTGTACAGTCTCACCATGTTATTGTCAGTTGTTTCTTTGCTTAGGCATGCTTATTTCAGTGGGTAGGAAATGAATGTCAATTGTTCCTAGTACTGATTGCATACTGACTTTGATATTAACAGCCCAGAGAATGTTTGCAACTTTAAACCAGAGAGAAATTGAGGCAAATGAATTGTCCATTAAATAAATGTACTAGTTATTTTAAAAAGCAAGTATAGATCAAGGGGTAGAACCCAATAATTAACATTATTAATTAGTTATTAGTTATTAATTAGTTATTATTAACTAGCATTCAGAGTTGCAGCAAGTTTGTATATCTTTCACCTGCAGTGCAAAAAGATCTAAGTCCTCTATGCTATGGGAAAAACTTAGTAACTCATATATTTAGGTGCATATTTTAGTTTTATACAGACAAGGTGTAGTAGCTCATGGAATTAGATTCCTACCTGGGTCTGCTTTCCTGAGACATTTGAAAAAATAGTAACAGAAAACATTTAGCTTATTTTGTGAGTGTTGCAGCTGACTTAACTGAGCTGTGACTAAAGTGGGCAAAGGAAGCAGCTAATTTGAACAGCTACTGTGGTTTCCCTTGTGATGAATAGCTTCTGTTTTCATCAGAGAGTCAGCTTTCCATGTGATGCAGCTTCTCTATGTTCTAGAACTTGTTTTTTTCCAGTGGCTACTGGATTTTAATGCTTTGAGCTGTCTAAAGTGCTCCACAGACTTGAAAGGAAAGATCAGATGTGAAGAAGAATCAGAATCTTTTGATTAAAAAGATAGAACTTCAAGTCCATGAAGGGAATGTACTAGTCTAAATATTAGAAGAGTGGTGCCTGAGGCTTAAAATAAATTTCCATATCTATCCATCTGACAGGTTCCAACATCTGGTTGATCTTGTAGTTACAATCCTAAAAAATCACAGCAACAATTTTGGAAGGCAGGGATTAAAGGCCATAACAACAACTTTAAAAGTCTCATCCATAACATCCCCTACACCTCTGAGCCCACTCACTAACAACTTTTCATAATATATCCAAATATGTAGATGCCTAGATGGAAATACCTTGTGTGCACCTGACCACAAAAACTTGAGCCCTGCTATGAAAACAGTGAATTAAATCCAACTGTGTCCTTCCACTTACAGCAGGGCCTCCTCCCCTCCCTACCCTCCAGGACGCCCATTTACCCCTTTGCCAAGGTTAAAGTCCCAGCTTTGCAGAAGCAGCAGGTCCAGTTCTTTCCATGCTGGCTTTGAGGAGTGGGAGGGAGATAGAAGCAAGGATCCCCAGTTCTTATGTTACAGCTCTGTTTCCAACCTCAGAAATGAAAAGTCCCATTGAACTCAATGGGTTTCTACCTGGGTAGAATGTATGTTATTGTACTCTAAAAGTTCGTGAACAATTTCTGCAAGCTCAGGTATAGTAATTTCTCCACATGTATATGGCCAAGTTTTTTACTTGCATTATTTGCTGTTCATGGCTTGGATTCCAAACTAAGATCTCAGCTCGTAAAAGATACACACATTGTGCAAAGTGAACATTAAGTAAATGCATTACTTGTTTATTTGGTTAGTTATATAATCTGCTTCTCTAATTACAGAATTCAGTAAATTGAAAGTTTATCATTTCATGTTTCTTGTCAATAAATATTTTGGATTAATGTTTCTTGTGTCTATATTTCAGAATTATTTTTATTCAGACAAAATGGACTGCCTTTTTTCAATAAAAAAGAATCCCTCACACCCTGAAGTTAGCCAAAAATGAATCATTTTTCCACTCAATGGGTGGCTCTGAATTATTGGCTTCTCTGGCTTGAATTATATTAAAAGTTACCCAAGCTTTGCTTTAGTACAGTTCAGAGAAGCCCAGCAAAACCTTATCTCAAGTTCTACTGCTTTCTGTTGTGAGCAGGTTAGTTCTGAAAAGGGAAAAAAAAGTATTACATTTCCAACTGGGAAGTAAGATGGAAAGATATGGTTTCCAGAAGTGTGAGAAATAATTGAGGAATCACAATGTGTCATGGGATAGAAACCAAGGGAAATCATTTCTTTCAAGGCTCATTGAAGAATAGTGAAATATTCCCCTCCCTCTTTATCCTTTTTTGATTAATTGTATCAGTGACAGATGGTGGTAGATCTCTTTACAAAAGCATAAACAGAGTTTAGAGCTATTTTAGAGCTCTGATTAATTCTTCAAGAGAGAATGATTGCACTCTCTGCATTCATAGTGACAGCTTTTTAAAATCAGATTGGGGCAAATGAGGATCAAATGTATAGGACAAGGTCATCATGTAATATCTTCTTGGGTTCTTTAGAGAAAAAATGGTGCGATATAAATGTAATTAATAAATAAGGAGTTACAGTATGAGGAGTTCTGCAACAAAGATGAATAAGAAAAACTAGCAGTTACACCAATATTCCAACCCCACCTTTATTAATAAAGTTGATGGAAGGCATGAGGTTTTTGCAAATATATATGGATTGCAAATCCTCCTCTGCCCTTGGACACCTGCACACACATACAATATGCTTTCACTTTGTAGTGTATGTATTAAATATTAGTGATGATATCATAGGATTAATCTGTCAAATTATTTCATAACACCTGTACAGAATTTGCAGGAACCAGCCTGGCATGGTCTCAGAATGATGAAAGCTAGAAGGCTCTCTAACCCTAACTGATGTGTGAAAAGAAAGCTTATAGCCAAACTTTAAAAGAATGACATAAAGTATGAAAACATTTTTCAGATTAATTATTATACTATATTTTAATTCTTATGAAATGAAAAAACATTTTTTCATTTTTAATATATATTTTACATCTGGCCATTATGGTGCATATGCAGCATTCAAAGGGGCTAATGATAATTAAAACTATGTACAACATTGTGTGTCTGTTTATGTGTGTGTTAAAACAGATAAAATAGAAGCACTGGCTGAAACAGGATTCCACCCATATTGTAGATGCTTATTCTATCTATATTAACATTCATGGCACTTTTTTGTAGAACAGAACAAAATAAAACCCTAAATATTCCATCACTACTTTGTTTCTGGTATGTCACCAAAGATCATGAATCCCTTTCAGATTTCTGTTTGTCCATTCTAGTATCACTAAACCAAGGTTTGGTTTATGAAAAAGAAGACATTGAAGATGAGAATCATTTGCCCCAAAAGTGGGGGTTGGGGATTTATTCCCAGCCAGCCAAGTCTACCAAATATCTGTTCCTTCCTTTGAAGAGAAAATTTAGAATGTAACTGCAGACATTTGCACCTGCAATCCATTCTGCCAGCCCTGTTCCATCTGTAACTGACAGGATGCTAAAGCTGTAGGCAGGGAAATGGAGCAGATTTGTGTTGTTTATGTAAGCAGCTCGACCTATTCCTATTACATTACATATAATATGCAAAGTTTTAATACACGTTTTGACAGATATGATATGAAGGCAAAGAGACATGATTGCAGGTTTGAAGCCAGCAATTCACACTGACAAGTAATGAGTTCTGAACCACTTCTGGTGTAAACAGGATGGGTATGAAGAATAGATCCAAACAGTAAGAACCATGCATGGGCACAATCTAGAGAAAGTTACATATGGCAACAGCCATTTTATTATGCTGTGGGCATAATTCTGCATTGCATCCAGTGTCTGATCACATCCACAATAAAGTTTCCAGTGCAGTTCTTTCTTTAACCTTTTTCTCTAGCTCTGGAACTGAACTGTAATAAAATACTTTTATTACTTATTATGTTCCTTTTTCAACAGTAGTTAAATTTGGAATGCAATTCGGTTGAATTTACCTGTTCTTGAAATGTTCCTTTGCTTATCATTTTTAAATTCATAATTTGTGGAGCTATGCAAAACTTCCATTGAATACATGTCATTTTAATTATAAACACAAAGTTCTTGTTATCTGGAATGGTTTCAACAACCTTAGAAAGCCAATTTTGGTGCATTGTCCAAAATAAGCAGAATAAGAAAATTAAAAATGATTTTGTTATTCATCACATATAAATATTATTCCTCACATTGTCAATTCAAATATATCCTTTGGGATTTATTTATTGCATTTCTACACCATCCCACAGCCAAAGTTCTCTGAGCAGTTTATGCAGTCCAAAAAACGAAAAGTACAATGAAAGTACAATAAAATCAGAAAAAATAATTAAAAGTTTTAAACAGCTAAAAACAGATAATAAAAGCAGACAATAACAAAGAATAATGAAAAGAGAACATGAGAGAAGGACTCTGCAAAACACCATTGTGAACCCCCATAAGCCTCTGGGTGGCCAGGTAAGTCATTAAAAGACCCAGAAAAGAGGGCCATCTGAACCTGGCACCAAAAAAATGACAGATCCATCATCTGCCAGTCCACGGTGTTTAGATCATTCCATAGATGAGGGGCCATCACAAAGAAAGCCCTTTCCCTATGTTGCCACCCTCCACAGCTTCCTGAGAGCTGGCACTGAGAGGAAGGCCCCAGAGGTTGAGCATAGTGTCAGAGGGGACTGCAGTTGGGAGAGGTACTCTGAGAGGTATTAAGGTCCTCAGACATGTAAGGCTTTATAGGTTAAAACCAGCATCCTGAATTGAGGCCAGTACATACAGGCAGCCAATGTAAGTGGGCCAGAACTGGTCTTATATGTTCAGGCCTGTGGGTCCTGTTTATTAAACTGGCTTCTGCATTCTGCACCAGCTACAGCTTCTGAACCATCTTCAAGGGCAGCCCCACACAGAGTGCATTGCAATAATCCAGTTAAGAGATAACCAGAGCAGTGACTACTGAAGCCAGGCTATCCCTATCCAAACAGGGACATAGCTGGACCACCAACTTGTAGAAGGCACCCCCAGCCACCCAAGCCTCGAGTGACAAAGATGGCTCAAGGAACACCTCCAAGCTATGAATCTGCTCCTTTTGGGAGGGGTGGGGTGCAACTTCATTTTGAATAGGTTGAACAACCCCCATCTGGTCAAAGGAACCACTCAGCAAGAGCATGTTGCCCCTCATCCACTCCATTGTTATAGCCAGACACCAGTTTAGCACACCCTCAGTCACATGGGCTAATGATGAAGAGGAAAAAGAGCTACAATGTCATCAGCATACTGAAGGCAATGCATTCCAAAACTCTGGATGATGCCACTCAGTGGTTTCATGTAGATGTTGAATAGCATTGGGAACAGAACAGACCCCCAAGGAACTCCAAGCTGGAAAATACACTGGGCTCAACAATATTTCCTAAGTAGCACCTTTTGGAGGTGGCCTTCCAGGTAGGAATGGAACCACAGCAATGCAGTGGCTCCTCCTTCCAATTCAGTCAGTCACTCCAGAAAGATACTATGGTCAAAGGCATCAAAAGCCTTCAAGAGGTCCAGCTGTATCAACAGGGTCACACACTCCATCTCTCTTCTGGTATAATAGGTCATCACACATGGCAACCAAGGTTGCTGCTGTGCCAAAGCCAGACTGAAATGGGTCCAGATAATTAGTCACATCCAAAGTTGCCTGGAATTAATTGGCAACCACCCTGTCTAGAACCTTTGTGAGGAAAGGGATTTTTTTACAAGAGGCCTCACCACCACCTCTTCAAGGCAGCATGAGACAACTCCCTCTCTTAAAGAGGAATTATTTACTTCCTTGGCCCAGCTGGTGGTTCCTTCCTTGCTGGTTTTTATAAGTGAAGAGAGGCAAGGATCCAGTGCAGAGGTGGTTGCATGAACCTGTCCAAGCACCTTGTCTACATCTTTTAGCTGTACTAACTGAAACTCATCCAGTAAAACTCTACTGGGCTGTGCTCTGGTTATCTTCACAGATTCAGCTGGAAGTGCCCAGTGAGTAAACTGCAAGTGGGCCTGAGATGGTGCCAAAATGTCCATGGGGCCAGAATGCAACAAGCCCTGAACAACCTTCAAAAGTTTTGCTGGGCAGCAGAAAGTTATTGTTTCTTTGCCCCTCTCACTGCCCCAAATATACTCATTTGTAGGCACATTCCAGGTGTCTGTCGCATTCACTGGGATTCTTTGTCCATCTGTACTCAAGCCATCTCCTAAGTTATTTCTCAGTTCCTGGGTGCACCACAGAGTTGTATGAGCTCGAAAACAGGGAGGGCACTTAGGAGAGATTATGAGGGGCCCCCTGGGTAATTTCTGCATTCCACAGCATGACCAGGGCTTTGGCAGGAGTGCCAGTCATGTCAGTCAGAAAATCTCTGAAAGCCCTCTGGAAAATACCCAGAACCATTAGCATCAAAGGGTGAATAATTTTAATGGGTCCCCCTCCCTTGCAGAGGGAAAAATCTACCATCAGTCTAAATCTCATCAGGCAGAGATCTGACCACAACAAAGGGACTAAATCAAAGTATTTCACATTCAAACCACCATCCACATATCCAACTGAGAAGACCAACTCTAGAGTATGCCCTATCACATGTGTTAGGCCAATGACATGATGGTACAGTCCCTTGCTGGATGCCCTCAGCATGGATGTTGAAGTCCCCCATAACCAACACTCTGAGGGTCTCCAAAATCACATCCAAGACTACCTCTGTGAGCTCAGGTAGGGAGACTGATGGGCTGCAGGATCGGTGGTGCCCCAGCAGAATCTCCAATCTGTCCTACTGGCTCTCGGTTGAATCTGAGTTGAATCCAGAAGGAGGGCAGCCCCATGTACAGCATACTGCCATAGTCTGTTGAGTAACCAAGGCATGAATAAGCACTACCAGATCAGTCTAGTTCTGGTACAATTACAATGGATACCCTCAATGTAGTTGGGCAAACTGGTTTCTTGCCATACTACCACCTGAATGTCCATCAATACTGCAGGGTCCAGGAGCACTCACAAGCTATGGACCTGATGTTTCAGGGCTGAAAAGCAGGGTGGGCCTTCCGCAACATGTAGCAAAAGTTCAGCTAGTAATCCCCCTTAGGATGTACTGCAAAGGAAGAGTCGTTGATGTGAAACTAAAAAGTTTTGACTGCAGCAACAAAAAGTTTGCATGGATGCAAATTGCCATTACAAGGAACTGAGGAAAGGATTTAGCCTGTTCAAAGAACAAGTGGATTATCTGTCTTTATTTGCCTATTCACCTTGTCAATTAGGCCAACAAATTAATGTCTGTAATGAAAGACATAATAAAGCATCAGAATGTACTCTGCTTTCACATTGGATACTCTTAATTTCTTGATTTTTCCTTTCCTGTTACCCTCGAACAAATATAAGAACAAGTGGGAACAGTGAAGACTTTATCAAAGCACACTGAAGCTTTTAGAATTGGCTTGGGTCAATTGATTCTGCATCCTCTTCAATACTGAGCTGTGAAATCCACAAGAAATGATTCGTTTCTGGCCTGTCTGCATATAAAACATAGTTTCCCAGCAGTGTGTAGCAAATCACTTTCAAAGCTTGACAAACAATATGAAGCCAGTCTGTGGCAGAAAAGCCAGTTTGCAACAGAAGCACTGGATCATGTTGGTAATTGCCTGGAGAGTAAATGTGACTATATTGCCAAATTAAAACTGTGGGAAAGGAATTATTTATTTTAAAAAATCACACATTGCAAATGATTTAATGATTTTAAAAC
The DNA here is from genome assembly GCA_023646645.1 of Varanus salvator macromaculatus. NCBI lineage: Eukaryota > Metazoa > Chordata > Lepidosauria > Squamata > Varanidae > Varanus > Varanus salvator. The sequence goes on from JAIXND010000773.1 coordinate 69,446,942, forward strand.
ATTGCCCTTCCCACCGCATGAGACAGATCCTTGGAATACTCACAGGACACAGAAAGTACAAAACATTATAGGTTATTACAAGAATTTTAATACTTGTAAATATCTCTTACAAGTAAAATTCGAGTTCTCCAAAACTTAGCTGTACTTAGAGAGCAGGGGAAATCAGTGGGACTTAGGGTAGTCATAACTAGTTTAAACCCAATTGATGTTAGTGGGGCCACAGTATTATGTAAAGCTGGGATCTACACTCAAGCTCAGTCCAATTAACAGGAAACCCCATGGTATTATTTATGCATAATACATTTACTTCTGTTGGGGCACATGCTAATGAATTCAGCACAGTCTGCACTGTGCTGAAAATTTGATCAAGAAGCAGGAGAATTGGAAAAGCGGTGTGTGCAGTGAAGTGGCCCTTCAAAACAAAGTTGTGTTCTCCCTCCCCACCTAACCTATTAGCTATGCACAAGTGTGAAGGAACAGAAGTGTTTTTTAAAGCGGGGGGGGGGGCAAAATTACTGTTGTAAGCCGCCCCGAGGCTTTATTGGGATGAGGTGGCATAGAAATGATTTAATAAATAAATAAATAAATAAATAAATAAATAAAATTGAGAGCTCCCCCAGCTCCCTCACAGAAATCACAGAGAAGGAGAGGGGCATGGGGGGAGAAGTGGGGGAAATGTGGTGCTGCTTGCTGCTGTACTCCTACCTCCCATGGGGTGAAGCCAACAGGATCAGTACTCCATTCCTTTCTGCCCAAACTTGCACCCTTCTCCCAGGCTGACTTGCATACGTGTAAGGGCCATTTGAGTAAGCACTGCTGAAGATAACAGTTTAGTTCTGAGAAGACACATGTGCATGCCATTGAAGAGCTTGTGATTTACTTCTGAGTAGTTTCCCTTGAACATACTTCCAAGCAGACATTTACTGCATTGCACTGTTAACATTCAGTAATATCACATTCAGGAACAAATATACCTCCACCCCACACATACACTTTTGCAGGACTGTCCATTCCTCACAAAAGGGATGGTGGAACTCATTGACTCAGGGGAATGGTAGGGGTGGGGATTTTATTATTTTTTAAATATGAAGTGGCTTTTCCAGTTCTGTCATACTATGAAAAAAGCCATGCAACAACTTTAAGATGCTGCTTAGCTACCCTGAGCATTCCAGGATAATTTTTCCTCAGGAACACAGCTGGCATGATACAGTGATAATCTAAGAGAGGCAGAATTCTTGGTCTGATGACTTATGATCCCATGGCAGCTCTCTTATATCATCACTTTCCTGTGGTGTAGTACAATAAGCTAATTCTTTTACCATTTTGGATTGTATCCAAATTAGTCCTATGCAGAGTAGACCCACTGACATTAAGGGGACATAGGTTAACCTTGGAAACAACCCTTTGCAGTAGTTCTAATGGCATGCTTTACAAGGTGCATCAATGATGCTGTGGTATAGCCCATTAAATAAGTTATATTTAATCAGAAGTAGGCAATTTATAGCTGGCTGGCTAGCCAGGGCTGCATTCCTATCAAATCTAGACAGATTTGCCAACAGTGAGTGATTATGAGGTTGTAGGTCAAAACATCTGGAGGGCTATAACTTGCCACACTTCATTAAAGGATCTTTAGTATGTTGTCCAAAAGTCTCTTCTTCATCTGTGCTTTTGGGTTTACTGATGTCTTGTTTAGGATAAGCTGATTCCTATCCTCTCCTTTCATGGGAGTTGGGTTTGATGACCAGAGAAGGAAACTACTAACAGATATGATGGACGAATCATCTGCATTCATCCCCCCATCAAGGATGAAGCATCTGCATGATGGATTATAATATCTGGGATGACTTGGTGATATTTCCTTAAAGTAAGGCAACTCTGTAGTGTCCTGTCAGATATGGAAGGCTATTACTGTGCACAGGCTTGGCACCTGTACCTAGCACTATCAGGCAGCTGCCAGGGCTCTCGCACTCAGGCATACTCTACAACATTGATGCCTGCCCTGGCCTCATTCTGGGTCATGCAGCTGCTAAGTAATGGCTCACAACTGCATGCCAATGTTACCAGCTAAATCCACAGCTGAGATCTTATCAAAAAGGAAAAATGATAGAGGAATTCCTTCAGAGTTTTAACCTGTTCTGATTGCAATTTAGAACAAAGCCAAGTGTTAATTTATAGCCTGGTCTTGCAGAGGGAGCTGAGCTGAGAGGAAGTCTGTGAATGCTCACAAAATGAAAGCTGCACAACTGGCAAGCTACTTTCATGTTCGGAGCAGCAGCACAGAGGCTGCCGCAGGGGGCACAGAAGAGGGACGCTGCTTGCACAGCGGTTGCTAAGATCTGCACTCCTGTTGAGCCCCATGAGACCAGCCTTCTCCATGCAGTGCAGCAGCTCAGGTGTTCTCCATGAATGCTGCACCAATAAGTCAGTTGTGCTCTCCAAGAACAGATTTCCATGTGAATGCTAGCAGTGTCTCCCTTCAATGCCACATATAGCAGCCAGGGCTGCTGCAAGAAGTGTGGAGGAGGGACACTGCAGCATGTGGTGCTGGATTCCTGGGAAGGACCCTGTGGATGCTGGGCAGGTTCACCAGGAACTCAGACTCAGGGCCACTGCAAAATGGACTGGAGTCTGAGGACATGAGCCCCGGGAATCCAATAGTTTCCCATGCCCAGACAAATTCCTCACATATCCCTAGACACCCCCTCCCTCTGAGCTGTTCCTCCTCACTCTTGCCAACTGCTTGTTCACCTGCTCAATCCAGATGGGAGGGTGGGGGAAACAACAATTCATGCCTCTCCCTACTTGCTCCCTAGTGCTCTACCTGTCAAACGAGTAAGTGGGTTCACTTGACATGACAAGCCTCAGTGGTTTCTTACCTAAGATGGTCTGTTGTGTCATCTGAAACTTGGTAGTATTTTAGCAGGGGGTATTTGCTTCTTAGAAACCACATAGATACGAAACAAATTGTCTGTTCCATGGTTTCCTTGACTCACCATGATTTCTCTGGCCATCTGAGTCTTGCATTGCGTTTTTCATGATCCTGGTAGGCAGCTATGACAGAGTCCCTTGGAAAGAGTAGCAGCTGAAGCATCTGGGATTGAATTTCAAGCATAGTGGCTAATGTGATATGTACCAACAGCAAGAGAACAGAGTGAGGAGGATAGAAACCATACTAGTGTAGAAACTATTTGATCAGCTGTCGGGCACATTCAGGTAAAAACCATTTACCGTGGAAACTATATAGGGTTGCTAGTTGTGACATTTGAACCTAGTTAAGGAAGACCAATCACAGCTGGTGACAATGGTGGTGAGAAAGCAGACTCACCGAAGAAAGAAGTCCACCATGGGTATTTTGTCCAAGGGCCCTTAAATATCTGTATAATCACCTGCATGGCTGTGGTATGTATGTATGTATTTATTTATTAAAAGCTTTTGTATGCCTTCCTATTATACAAAATCTCAGGATGGCTTACAATATTTAAAAAGACAATTAAGACAATTTAAAAAGACAATTAAAAAACAATTTCAATAAATACTAAAACAGAGCAAAACAATAAATCACAAAACAAACAGTGACTAAACTTAAAAACAACTTAAAATTTAAAATACTGTTTAAATAAAAAGGTTTTGGCCTGGTGCCAAAAAGAGTATAAACTTGGCACCAGGTGTTCTTCTTGGGGAGTACATTCTAGAATCTGGGCACCACAGCAGAGAAGGCCCTACTCTGAGTTGATTACCTTTTTACCTCTCTTAGAGAGGGTTCTGGGAGCAGGGCTTCTCCCATAGATCTTAAGGGGCGTGAGGGCATATAAGGAAGGAGACGTTCCTTCAGGTATCCTGGTCCTAAGCCTTTTAGGGCTTTATAGGTCAAAACCAGCACCTTGAATTAGGCCAGGACTTCAACTGGAAGCCAGTGGAGCTGGTAGACATGGGAACCTGGATGGTATGGCTTGTTGGAGGGAGAAACAACTCGCATGTCACCCGACAGCAGCACATGAATTATTTCCCTTCAACAAGTAATTCCACCCCTGGTCAACATGACATGTTTCAGCTGAGCAGATGATCTTGGCCTGGCACATGCTCAGCCCTTCCTGTGGCTTAAATAAGCCACAGTGGTTTGTTTAGGATTGCTTAGCCTACCATGACTGCACAGACTTATGAGTGATTAGGAGAATGTTTAGTTTGGCCATAGGCTGTCTTATGACTGTGAAGGGATTTTGCTACATTTTGCCTAAATGAGAGTTGGAGTTGCCAAAAGAACCCCAGCATTCCTTTAATGGCTGTGGGTAATGCCCCACACCAGCAATTCAAGTGGACTCTTGGTCTAGCGTTTGCTAGTACAAGGGATTTGGAAGGACTGAGGACAGGCAGTTTTTAGTTTAGAGAACATAGGCTTTTCTGACAGGAGTTAGTTGGAAATGGGCTGGAGGCAGTGTTTGGAAAACAGCACAAGTCGTTCTCTGGATCTCTGTTGCCTGCTTGAAGGAATTCTTGTGCCTCCACTGTGCTTTGCTTTGATGTTTGTAAATATGGTGAAGGCAACATAAGTCTCCAGGGACATATTCATTTAAAGGAAGCTAAAACTAAAGATGTTCCAGGAACTTCTCACTGCTTGGAAGTGGTGTGTATCCTTGTGAAAGCTACAACAGTGGCCACATGTCAAGAGAGTTTTTCCTACCTTTCAGAGCTGCATATCATGCACATTCGATTAACATTTGTTATAATGCCATTTCATATCTGCATAAGCTCAGGGTTATTGATGTTGCTCTTGCTTATTTTTCAGTTGCTCTTTTTACCATTTGTCATCTGTGATACAACCTGATTGCCAGCCGTACTCTCAGTGAACTTTGAGAACTGGCCCTGGAAATGTCTAATTCAGAGAACCTAAGTGTTTCTGGTGATAACTAGTCAAGTGCCATAAATTAAACAAAACAAAACTTAGGCTGTTGATACAAAGACATGTCTGGCATTCTGGATGAAACTGGAATTATCACCTATAGTTATGATGCAAAACTCACTAAGGATTGTACTAGATAATGGGCAGCAATCCTGCTGCTTTTATAGAAACTAGAACTCCAATAATTTTCAGTCCAGATTATACCATTGTGCCATTTCTGGTAGAATCACCACAAACAAACTGAACCAAGCATTAAGGGAATAGTCTTCACAACAATGTCTGGCTGATCCAAGAACACTCAGAGAATGCTCCATGGATAGATGGAACCTGGGTCTCTCCAATCCTTCTTTCAATACTCCAACCCAGAGGTGAACAGGTTTCCAGGTGATTTGTACTTGTTTTGAACTCCTAGAAGCCCCTCCCTGTATGGCCACATATGCTGGGAGTTCCACTTACCCCCGCTTGAGCCTATATAATAGGTGTGTGTGTGTGTGTGTGTGTGTGGATTTCAAGTAATGTCATGCTTTGGACCTCAGCTAACAAATGGCCTGAACCCATCCCATGTTATAGCCACTACACTGTGAGCAGATGTTTGCAGTAGATGTTTAAACCACTAAAGTGGCATTTTCTCCTACTGTATTGGGGTACTCTTCTTATCATACCTCTTAGCTAGCACAAGTGTATGCAAACATTAGAAATTACAGGAAAATCTGCCATACCTGAAGAAAAAGCACAAGGTGTAGACAAGACTACTTATGAGTCGGATAGAATCCCAAGTCTTACACTTTGGGGTCAGGTCAAAGCTACAGAAAGCTTATAAGAGCCTAGAAGTTTGTCCAGAACCTGAAAGTTAAGGAAACCTGTGACATTCACTTGACTACTGACCAGATTGGCACATGACCTGTGCAGCTAAATAATAAAGAAATGTTATTAGCCATCTGTACTAGACTGAGTATCAGAAGGTTTAGCAAACAGAATACAAGCACAGAATATATTCTAAATTCAGTTCTAAATTCTGTCAAAAGAAACCAAAAGCTATTTACATTAAGATAAACTGCCTTAAGCCAATGAAGCTTCACTATTATAAGTCAGAGCAAATCCAACTGGAGTTTTCTTTTTCCAATGCTAAATTTAATCTCTCCTAATTCCACAGATGATGTATTAGTAGTTTTAGTCCAGACTAAAATATATTTGTACTTTGTATACATTTATTTAAATAATCCATATTTTGAGTGAATTTTCCCCAAATGCATACAAGTGTACTGTTACATAAGCTTTTCTAAATAAACTTATTTTCCCTGTTGTGTGTGCATTTTTGCAAATCTACAAATTCTGTGTACTTTCAAAAATATACATTTTTGTGTGTATTTCTCTTGAAAAGCATCTCTTTTTTTATAATGTTTTGCAAACTGCATCTCAAATGCAGACTTCAAAAATATATGTGTTCTAGTTCATGCTTAGGTTTAGGAAGCAGAGTTTTGATAAGTTTGCATTGAAATGCATTGAACTCCCTCCTTTCTCGTATTAAAAAGGGACACAATCTTCCACCGACAGTCATAACAACCCCATGTTTATGTGAGGCCTGGACTGTGGCCAGCAAGTCCAAATCCCTGCGTAAGTTGAGCACTTCTGTGTAGAAAAGTGTACCATTCATTTTTCTGTGGAAGGAAGAGCTGTTTTGACATTGCATTGAACAAGAATGCCCTTGTTTAAATAAAAGCTCAATCTACTAGGGAGGAACCATCACTCATCTGTAGACCACATGCCCACACTTAGTCCCTAGCATCTATCACTAAAAGGATCAGGTAAAAGACTCCAGCTTGGGGCCATGGAGGATTGCTGCTATTTGGCAGAGTAGTTAATACTGAACTAGATTGCACTGATACAATTTATATGTTCTGCATCAGCAGTTCAATCAGCCCTACTACATATGTTATCAGAGAATCCATCATACTGTGAACAGTCTGAACTCTTCACATGTCTAGTGAACCAGTGCCAACTGAACCAGTTAGTAATTTATAACAATAACAACACATACGAGTATTTGAAAGGTGTGTCATTTGTGGCTGCTACTAATTTTAGAAAAAAGACAGAAAGTGATAGCTCCAATCAGAGGCCATGGGATTACCAAAGGGCTTTATCTATTCTGTAACTACACAAACGTAACACTCAGATTACAGTTAAGGCATGGCATACTGAATTTTAGGACTTTTCTACACAAGTCATTTGCTGTGTGCTCATAATTCCCTTGTCACTGTTGTTTATGGGTTATTCAGATGATGATGATGTAAGCCTCCATGTTCACTTCTGTGTCTAACCAGAACTTTTTCTAAGTGGTTATACAGTAGAGAAATGGAAAGGAAGCATATGTTCCTCTTGTGTATTTGTGCTGGTTTACTAAGTCACAATGTCACCTAGAAGTTATGCAGCAGAAAAGTAGGAAAGGAAATATCCTCATTCACTGTTCAGATCTTTGTAACAAAGCTGAAAATAGGCACCAACAGATGATCAACAGCCTTGTGAAGAAAAGTTCTTAGAAAGCTGACATTATTTTATTTATTTCAGCCCTCTCCCCACACAAAAATACAGGCCCCACACAAAAATGTAAACAGCACATTTTGGTCAGATACCTTGGTATCAGTGGGAAAGGCATCTTTGCCACAGGGGATAAGAGAGCTTGACAACCATGAAAGAGCATGATGGAGCTAAGCAGTTCAGCATGTGGTTTTCCTGAAACACTTCAACGTACCCCTAATAAAAATATTATGTATGGCATCCTATAATAACTCTGCATGACATCAGAGTGACAGAGATGAAGAATGCTTTTGTAAGTGATGAGCTATAAAACTGCCCTGCTGACAGAGGATGATGTTGAATGAGCATGCAGATCAAACTTTGCATGACTTCAACATTTAAACAAACATATCAGCAGGACAGCAGCCATGGTGAACAGATGTGATAAATGCCTGGACTAATATAAACAATGTACACTGATCTATAGCATATTTCTGAGCTCAATCTGCCCCTGTACAAAACCACCCCAAGGATGTCAGAAGAGGTGGAGAAGGGCAGAGGGGTTCTGTAAAGGCCAGAAAATGGTATCTGTTGATAGAAGTGCCCAGTACCCTTTCAGAATAATAGAGGGTAGTCCCATTGAGCCTTATTCCTTTACAAACCCACCATGCAGATCTTTGCCTCTTGGAAGTTCATATGCATGTTGATGATCAAGGGATGTTTAAGTTCATCTGATGGAAGTCTAGGGTTTTTTCAGAAAGGGCTTGCACAGATCTGTATCTCTGAAAATGACAAAGGCAGAGGAAGGGCTGGAGGAGACAGCAAAAGGAGGAAGAATTTTTCTCACCTTTCCCCATCTTACCACTAATCATATATGCAGTGTCTGGATCATATCCATAGATATTGACATTGATACATGGGCTTGGTTTTCCTTTTAATAAAGTACTTTATAGCTCCACCTGCAACAATACTAAATGGAAACATGTCTAAATAAGAAATGGTATCTGATGTCTACATACAACAGAAATATTTTGTTTTAATATTAAAGGTTGAATGGACCAAGGCTATTCAGGTTTTTTTTTAAGGACTTGATGGTGAGATACTTATTGTGTCACAGACTTAGACTCTTCAACCATGGGTTGGTTGTACACATTTTAAACCATGTGTGTTCAATCTGAATCAGCTGCAGAATTCATGGGTGCCCCATGTGATGCAAAGCACTATATGAGTTCAGGGCCCATCATGAGAACTGTAATCTAAAGGTAAACACAGCTGCTAATAACTGTAGTATTTATTCATTTGATTTAAAACAGAAACAGCTTGAAACAGGTAATTCTTAGGTGAAGAGAAATAGCATATGTTAAACTAATATTTGTACACTTGCATAGGGCAGGGGGTCAACTTAATCACCACTTTTTCGTGTTCTTTTTTATAATGTTAATAGTCAATGATGACTTGTATTTTCTGACTGTAATCCTGGGTTTCTTACTATGGAATTAGCTTACTGAAACCAGACCCAAAACTGTTATTCTGAATTTGAGTTAGTGGTAACATTCAAAATATTGTTTTGTACTCAGTGGTCACCATTGCCTAGAGAAGTCCATGTCCACTGCAGCACACTGTGTATCTTTCAGATCTTTGGTGGGGAAAGAATTCTGCTTTCTAAGATCTCATCCTATTAATTTTGAAGAGGCTAGGATCGGTTTAAGGTCATTGATGTCATCTATGGACTCCTGAGATCGCTGTACACATGAGCTATCTGACCATATCTAAGTATTTTTAAAGACTCCAAGAGTATACAAGCTTGTGGTCATAAAAGATCATTTCCAGAAATTATTGAAAGGACTTTCCTCTTGCATAGGATAAACTTTCAGCAAAATGGAGAGTCCATAGGCCCTCCTCTCCCTTGATGTTTCCTGGGACATCAGTACATGGCCCTGGCTTCTAGAGGTCATTGGGTCATCCAAAGTAAATAGCCGGTTAGTCACACAGCCTTTTTCTGGCTTCAGACTCATACATTTAGCCACTGTACACTGCTGCCAACTGATTATATTTAAAAGCATCATTACTGCTGCAGCAAATTTTCAGGGGTGGGGACTTACAAACCATGGAAACTTTCTTTTTTAAAGCATGTCATCTTATGTGGGGAAAGGTTGGGACAGGTTGTCAGTCAGTCAGGGAGTTCTGGAATCAATTTACTTGAAGATTGCCTTCTACATCTACCTATCTGGGTCTTGAGTCTGTCCTATGAGGCCTTCTTCCAGGTGCCCCTGCTAACTGACTTGTAGCAGGTGACAACTGAGGAAATAGACTTTCTTATGGTGTCACCTTGGCTGTAGGATGGACTCCCTGGAAAGGTTTCCCTGCAATGACCTTGTGGTCTTTCAGTGCCAGGTGAAGACCTTTTCATTTTATAGGTGTGTTACTTGTTCATTATTGATATTTACATGCTGCCCTATAACCTAATGCTCTCTGTGAGACTTCAATACATTCTGCAAAGCAATTTAAATATTAAAACATAAAATAAAAACAAATGAGCATAAATACAACTGAAACAAAACTGATAACTCTTGCATAAAACACCAGTCATAAAACTGAGAAGTTAAGACTACATAAATGATTGAAAAATTTTGTTTGGGGGGGGGGGGGGAAATGGTGTGCAACTTGCACCAAACAGACCACAAAGATGGTACTAGGCAAACTTCTCTGGGCATTACTGTCCCATACTGGGTTCACTACAGAAAATGCCCTCTCTGTGGTGCCCAGGTGCCTTATTTCATTTGCTGAGGGGACTCAGAACTTATGGTTTGGGTAGGAAGCATTACTGATCACTTGAAGCCAAACTGCTTAGGTATTTAAGGTTTGAAGGTAAACCAGCACTTTAAATTGGGTCTAGAGATCACAGTGCTGCTGTGATGAGCTAATATGGCCATAGTCCCAGTAAATAATCAGTCCCAGTCCCAGTAAACAAGCCCTATATTACTCCTCTTTATGAACAATTTTAAAAAGGGTTCTGTGTCTCTGCTAATTGAAGCTAAGTTTTCTCTGCCTGGATAGGAACATGGATCCAGTTTGGTGTAGTTATGAGTTCAGGCCTGGGACTCAGGAAAACTAGGTTCAGTCACTACTATGACATGAAGATCACTGTGAGGACAGTCACTGCCTCTCAGTTTAACATACTTCACAGGGTTGATGTTGGGAGGGCAGGGTGGAAAAAAGGAGGACCTTGAGGACACCTTGGTTTGCTCGTAAGAAGAAAAAAGGTGGGACATAAATACAACATCATAAGAATGAGCTTTTTCATGGCCTTTAAACTTTACCAAACCTTTCAAATTTACAGGGCTTTTACATTTTTAAAATCTGACAAAACGGTTTCTGGAATTGCTTATGCCTTTTCTTTTACTTTTATTCTCTGCTGATAACTGTTTATATTGCATAAAATGTTATGCAACATTTTATATTTATATTTTATATTATTTTAAGATGCTATGGAATATTTCAGATGCATCTTAGAAACAGAAACACAGTGAGTCAGAAGGGGCCTCCTGGGCCATCTAGTCTAACCCCTGGTTCAGACAGCTCCACTCATGTCTTCCTATCTTGTGATGGAAATATTTATGAAAGACCATTCTTTAATATTTAAGAACCTGTGTGTTCTTTCTAATTACCTAATCATCTCTTAGAATTAAACACAAGATCAATGAAATGGATTTTATGTATCCTTTGGACAAATAAAAGAATACTATTACTACATTGGAAGGATAAGTGGCCACCTCAGATAAATACCACAATGGTTGAAGATTTAATGACATATTCAATTTTCATGCTATAGGTTTGAAATACAAAGGAATAAAATATATGGCTGTTTGAAACATAATTTTTAGAGTTTGATATTTTGATCATTCATAACTGTATTTAGGGGTGTTTTGAATTGGGACCTATTCTGACCTGAATTCTGCTGATTTCGATCTCCAACCAAAGTGTGGCTGCTCCAAAGGAGACGGAGTCTGAATTCTGCTGAAGCTTCTTTTGGCTTGGAGGGACCCAGAGACACAGATGGTGTTTACCAATGCCAATGCATTTCTCCAATATTTCATTTCATATAATGAAAACACTAAGGTGGGAAGTGCAATTTCTGTGATATTGGTGACATGTTGTTCAAAGTGTTTTGCTTACCTTTCAACTAGATGGATATATTGTGTCATTAAAAATTGCAGAATATATAACATCGATTCAGTAAATCACACCATACAGTAAATCACACCAAGCATTTAATTACTGTTTTCAGAGTTAGACACATGTGGATGCGTATATGTTTGCGCCAAGTTTCTGCAAAAGCCAATGTGGTCCTACACAACAGGTATTCATTTCACTTGCTTTTATCCCCATGAGGGTTCTTTTCATCTTTAGCACAGATGGCAATATATCTAACTGATTGCCAAATAATATTTTGAAACAAAAATAGCCTAAATATATTTGATTTTGTTGATTTGGCAATTGTGTGCCAAATAATTTTCAAATGAAGGAAACAGAACAGGATGAAGCATTTACATCATTTCATAGAAATAACACTGACTGGCATCAAAGCAAGATCCAGTTAGAACATAGTCCTATGGATGTTTAAATGGAAAAGATCCTTACAGTTCCCAGCATTCCACAGCCAGCTGCCTGGGGAATTCTGGGAGTTGTAGGGCTGTCTGGGAAATGCTGGCATCTATTGGACTTTTTCTGTATAGGACTATGCCCTTAAAGATCATTAGTTCTCACTTCTGGATGAGTCAAGTCAATCCTTAGCTTATCATGTGTGAATTCCTCTTATCCCTTACTACTTGGGCCTGGCATTGTGTATGATCCCAGAAGCCAGGGTCAAAATGACTTTGTTGGTATTGCAAGTGTCTATGTAAATTACAGATGAAAACACACATGTGAAGAAATTCCATATATATAATGTTATCTCATGTTTCATCTTTGTTGCCCCTCAGAGGCAATCATCTATCCAAATAGGCCTGAGGCTAGGGTTGTGACGATCTCCAAAACCCTGCTCTCTTCTGCTTGTCAGACTTCCTTCTCACACTCAGCCCTTCCTTAGGAAGAGGGATGCACCCAGATGAAGGCTATGAATGCTCACACATGCTAGCAAAACTTCTGTTTGTGCAACCCTACAGCCCTCTGCAGCAAATGCAGCACATACTCAAAACCTGCACATCACATATATGGAAGGACTCTGTTGTGCAATGGGTGCCAGGCAGACACCCACACAATGCTCAACGCACCTGGCACCAATTTGGACTTAGGGATGGAAGAAAGTGGTCCAGGAGGCTGAGCTGAGGGGATCTAGAAGATATGCACCCCCAAAATGGATTCTTCACACATTCTTACCTGAGGCCTTTCTTTATTGCTGTGAAAACCTGTGTAGCAATTCCTCAGTGATGTTCAAAAGTGTGTATTGGGGGTGGGGGTGCAGGATAGAGACTATTGCTTTAGCCATTCCACGATGGAGCCTGGATAAGTTAAATTCCATTCCTATTGGCTGAGGATACTACCTAGATATAAAATAAAAATCTTTTTATTTACCCGACATTTTACTATTTAAATTTTTAACTACTTTTATTCTCATGCTTAGCCACATTCTATCTTATTTATTGCATTCTACTTTTTTATTGCATTATGTGGATTGTACTTTTTCTGTTTATTTATTGTTTGTTGGATTTTGTTGCAAGCCATCCTGAGATGCTGTTAAGGACGGGGTAGAAATGCTGCAAATAAATAAATAAATATGGGAAAGGACATTGTGGAGTTGACAGGACAGAGTCAGTCAGTGAAGAGTGAGGGAAAAGGTTCCCTGGCATTCACACTGTAGTATTTGAATAGCTAACAAATAAATATTAAGCTAATTCTTAAGCTAACCATATATAACTCTTGCAGATAAGAAGCAGGGAGTAGATGGCTGTGTTATTATACAAGACTGCCCTAAGACTTTGTCCAAAGAGGGTAATAAGCAGGCATTCAAACCCAGATAAACAATCCAAGCAAGAGAATACAACAGGAGAAACATTGGGAGTCAGAAGAAGACCACACTGTGTGTTCATTTGGCTGTGGCAGAAGTTTAGGGAAATTGGGCTGAAGAATAGGAAGTCTTAGAGGCTTGTAACAGCAACAGTGTTTTCTAAGTCTTTAAGAAGTACCAGTAAGCATTCTTTTGAAACCCCCAGAGTAAATTGGGAAAAATTAGTAATTCCTTTATGACCAAGATATCTCTTAATAAACTAACTTGTTTATTTTGTCTCTAGTATTGGTGCCTATCTCATGCCTACAACTCTTATGCCAAGTTATTAGGGGGTTTGACAAAATTATTAGAAAACTGGTGGCATGGGAGAAGAAGCTACTTGTAGAACTATAGCAGCAGAAAGTTCCTTTGGCCTTGCAAAGAAAAAAGAAAAAAAATGAAACTACATTGGTGGGACTGCCCAGGAAGGAGAAATTTTTAAATAGTGTGACAGTGCTGGAGACACAATCCCCCATAAATGACTAAGGATACATTCCTAAATGTTTCTATTAAAACCCTAATAGAACTCTGATTCTTCCAGTGATTTTAGGAGAATACTTCATCTCACTTCAACCCATGCCAAAAGTTTAACTTTACATCTACAGTGCACAAAATTGAAGTGGGGAAGCTGTAGAATTAGTATGGGGCACTTGTTTGCTTCAAGGGGTTGCACACAATATCCTGGGTTTGCTTGGTTTTTTTCCAGGGTGCCTTGTGCTCCTCATTTTACTGATAAAAATTACTCAAAAACAGAGGAAGCTGCTCTGTGGACTTGCTCTATGAATTTATTCAGTCTAGTTTGCATTAGATGTCCTGCTATCTGTTCACTATAGGAATGTACTTTACTCTTTGTCCTTGTTTGCCTGTGGATTGAAGCTACAGATAATATGAAGAAAGCCAGTATGTATGTATGTGCTTATAGAAAGCATGTAATTTCAAGTATTATTCCATTGCATTGTGGTATGCTTCTACACAAAACTTAGCTGCACAAATGTTTCTAAAAGTCAATGTCACTCAAAATGTCAATTCAAATATGCAAATGTTGGTATCTTTACATCATTTTATTCCACCAAAACTGTATTGCAGTCTTCCAGTCTTTTATATTTACATTATTTGCAACTCTTTCCATAAGTGCCAACATGAATGTAACTGATGAGAATCCAGAACAGCTTTACAAATGTACAATGTGCATTTGAGCATTTTGTTCTGATGTGCAATAATATATATACTATGTAGGCATATATATTACCAAAGCTTCATAATGTAAAATATTTTCCACAAAAGTAAAACATCTCTCTTGCAGCTTATTCAGATTTCAGTTACAGAGACATCTGCATTTCAAGTTAGTGCAAATAATGAAAGTAAGAGCCTGAGCAAAATGGAGTACATAAAATGAAACAAGAGAACAGCAAACACTAAACAACTCCCTGTATATTATTATAACATTTAATTAGTATATTATTAGTAGTCTTTATATACAATGTATTTAAATAAATTGGCTTATTTAAGCTATAGGCAGTATATTTACAAATTCAAATAAAATATGTTTCTTATGCACAAATATGGAATGTTCCATGTATATGAAAATAAAATGCATCTAGTAGCAAAACAATGCTGTAAATCAATATGGACAAGATGTCTTCTCTATTGTCTTGGGATAGATTTCAAGGCACTTTCTCGGCAAACCAGAGTTCAGTCTTAGCAGGAAAATCTACAAGGTCAGCCATCATATTCTTTTTTACATACTTCCACAGTGATTCAAACATGATACTGTCAGTATAAATTGAAGTTCGTTACAGGGAAATGCTTACTGAAATAAAACACACAAACCAAACAAATTAGACAATGTTCCTTTTCAGATGATGGCCAATATTTAGTGAATACATGGAAGGAAGAAAATTGAAATCATCTGCTGGCCCCAACCCACTATGCATTCAGTTGAAGATCAGAACAGAGCTAGTGCATATACAACCAAATGCACATTCAACTGTCCCCAGACATTTGAGAACCCTAAAGAAAGCAGGGACCCAGAATGCAGAGAAGCAATTTGCATATATAGTTGTATGCATGTGGATTTTATTTCAATCATCAAATGGACAAATGTAGATTAGTAGTAGGGCATATTGTTATGATCCTTCTGCCTAGTTAATAAAAGAATTCTGTATTTTGGTTGCCAATGCAATTGTATGCTTCAGGTGCTAATAAATGTTTCCTAAGACTACCCAAAGGAGAGTTTTTGTTGTTATTGTTCACATTGTCCACACTATTCCCCAGACTCTAGTGTCATGGTCTGAAAATGGTGCTGACAACCTATTGTATTATTTAAATCATTTGAGGTTGTGTTTAAAATTGAAATGATGGATACCTTATTTGTATCAGTAGACTTCTCCATGGTCCTGAAATGGATGCAGAAGAAAGCCACAGGAACAAGCTTGTGATAGAATTGGGGTGGTGGGGGGGATGCTTCAACCATCTAAATCAGCTTTTTTCAGTAGCAATTTGCCAGTCATAGTGACTATTGCCCTAGCTGGGTGGGAGTGGCAATCAACCATCCTGTGGGAATGGAGAGATAGCCCAGCTATGAGAAGTGGGGGTGGTAGATGACAAGAACTCAGATCTTCCAATGGGAGAATGGGAGGTGGTTTCAGGGTCTGCCCAGGGCATGCACCAAGTGCTGAGTAGTCTATCAAATGTAAAAGCCCCTCTCTCTAGGAGGCAAAACAGGATTGGAGCTATGGGAGGGGCAGAGACAGGGAAGGAATGGCAGTGCCTAGCCTCTGAGCCAGCAATGGAGAAAGTCTCTTAAATGGGATGAAGATTGAGGGGATGGCTCAGAGAGCATTCAGCACTTTACTCTGGGTGTATTCAGAGGTGTTTGACCAAAAGGACATGTAACGATAAAAGCATGGAGAAAAGGAATTCTGAAGCAGTGTGTTGACTCAAAACAACCACACTTCATGGCACCTATCTCTTTTCCTACTTGCTGAAGGAGAGGTGGGAGCTGCTGTATTTACAATATTTCATGGAAATACAATGCAACATGGTGCCAAGATCCAACTCCAGCAAGGAATTGGGGAATTCTTCCCTCAGCAACTGTACTACAGCACAGAGAGCAGAGAAGGGATGATTGATCCCTTTGATCTCTTTGCACTCTGAATTTAGCACCAAAGGCTCTGTGTTTTTAGAGAGCATAGCATTAGGCTCATAACAGGAAGGGGGAAACAGTCTGAAAGGAAGAAAGGCTATCCACTCAATGTACCTCAGGGCAGCCTACTGAACAACATATGGAGTCAGCTTGCCAAGGTCAGAAAGTGGCCTTTCCCAGCTCTGTTATTTAGAATTCTTTCTTGGAGGCTGAACTTGGTAAGTATGGACCTTGCCAAATATGCTCATTTTCCATACGTTTAACACTGCAGCAACACTGATATCAATTTAAGTAAAACTATTTATTATTTATTAAATTTCTAGCCCTCCCATTAGCCAAAATGATTCTCTGGGCATACAACACAAATATATGTTTGTATGTCTACACCTCCCCCATAATTTATTTTTTGTAAATTGCATATATTCTGCATATATGCAAACTACATGTGACACATGATATGCATCTCATCTCATGTCTCTTTTCAGAAATGCAAATAGCAAGCTCAGGCTTTGGACAGAGAAGAGAAGAGAAGTTTGCCTGTTTCCCCATGCTACCTTGGTCCTGATAAAAATTGGCTCTCTGAAGCCACTGTTGGCAGGGGATCACCTCCTGGTGTTAAAGCTTCACTCCTGATGCTTCATTCATTCATTCATTGCCAGGCAGGGGGAGTATTTTCTTTGCAACCATGGCAAAAGAGGGAGTCAGACCCTTCTTTTTCTCACCTTATAGTCTCAAGCCAAATAGGTTATTTGCTACTTGTGTTCCGTGTGTGTGTGTGTGTGTGTGTGTTGAGAGTGGGGAATGGCACACATATGAAAATGTGGTGACATTTATGTCCTTTCTCTCTAACAAGTCCATGCTGGCCTGCCCTTCATATTGCGCTAGATGGCTTTTTCATCTGCCCAGTGGCAATGCTTCACTGAGAAAAAGAGAGGCAGGTGAAGGATCAGGTTAACACATATCCTGATCTCTCTGGTCTTCTATTCCCTCCCCACACACTGAGACAATCCCATCCCTGCACTCTGAGATTGCTCTTCTGACTTGGAAGGGCAGCCTGCATGGTTCTTTCTACACAGACAAAGAGGGGCCAGGGGAATGGGAAGACATCTCCAATTCCCCCTTCTGAGATCAAGTGCTGCCTCAGACTGTACAGCAGGAGAATCCTCCATATCCTATGGGCCCACAGACAATATTTACGGCTCCCCATGCTAATAAGGGGCAAAATAGTTATGAGTCAATAAAAAGTTTGCAAACACATTTCAAATTTGCAGTTCTTAAAATTTGTTTACAAATGCAAATATATTCAGTTACAAATACTTACATAAGCAGCCTCCTAAGGCTGGGTACACAGTGGGCTCATTGCTAACCTTGTCAGCAGTCTTGCACATCTTTTATAATCTATTTAAATCCACAAAACAAAGATGTAAATTATGATGTGTTAATGGTCAAGTAAATAATTCCCAGAAAGGAAATATCATCTTATTTTTCATCAGTTGCAAAATGTTTATTTATTTCAATATATGTAAATTATATAGATTGCAATGTGATCACAATAGTTTATTTAATCTTATCTTTTCAGTACAAAGACATAAGTACTTATCATTGCAGTATGAATGATTAAGAGACAGCTCAGTAAGAAATTCAGAACAGAAATATTGCAGCAACTTCTGTGACTTAACACACTTTAGTTTATGCCTGATGACTGTGAAACTAGAAAGATCCTGAAGCATTTTAGCATTATAAATTAATATCAAAGAACCTGAGGCTCTGCTTATGTGACCCTGGCTTGAAATGTGGGTTGAGTTTCACCATGCAGTAGAATCTATATAATTATTTTATAATGTGCATAAGCTCCTGATTTTTAATGTGGGTAGTTTTTACCCCAACATTGCAAAAGCTTTCAAAAGATGGTAAGACAATAACATTTTTGTACCAAAGAAATTGGACAATCATATGCCCACTTGGTCTAATACTCGATTCATAGATCAAGAGAGGTATTACTACCACTCTACACGACTCTGGTGTGCCTGCAACTGGAGTATTGTGTTCAGTTTTGGGCCCCTCATTACAGAAAGGATATAGCCAGGTTGGAGTCAGTCCAGCATAGGGCCACAAGGATGGTGGCTGGTTTGCAGGGGATGCTGTATGAGGCAAGACTGAGGGAACTGGGTCTCTTCAGCTTGGAGAAGAGGAGACTCAGAGGGGATATGTTGGCCACATACAGGTATGTGAGGGGGTGTCACATGCAGATGGGTAGAGACCTGTTCTCCCCTGCAGAGGAGGCCAGGACGCGCTCCAACAGAGCAAAGCTCAGGGAACCCAGGTTCCACTTGGATGCCAGGAAGCATTTCCTGACAGTTAGGACCCCGAGGGCATGGAATGGGCTTCCACGAGAGGTCATAGAGGCCCCATCGGTGAGGGTGTTCAAAGACAGGCTGGACATGCACATGGTGGGCATGTCATGGGTGGAGCCGGCTGGTGCTGGAGGTCAGACTAGATGGCCCGGGAGGCCCCTTCTGACTCGCTCTGTTTCTATGTTTCATACAGTCTCATCTCATAAAAATAACCTGCTTTTAGGATCATGCAAATTGTAGGTTAACTCCTTCACAGTCCCAGTCTATGTGGCACAGGGAATTTAACATTATCAGTTAAATTCAGATTCAGTTAAATTGGCCCCTTTACAAGATCCCATTATAAGTATTGAATTGTAATTTTTATGATTTATTTGCTCCATTTTATGCTGCCTTTTTTTCAAAGGGTTCAAGGCAGCATGCATGATTTTCCTTTTTTTTCATTCTGTTCACATAACAATCATAATTCAGGCCAGCTGGATAGTTGGCTGCTTTGACCCATGAATGGTTTACTCTGTGGGCTTTAGCTTCAAAGAAAGTAGAAGACTCTCAGCATTTCTCAAACAGAACTCCTTGTCTTGTAGAAACAAGTCCAGATAATGGAATTGACCCATTGAAAATTATCTTAATCCTGAACCTTGAAGAGTTAGAAAAACATTAATCCATATAACTCATGGCCATGCACCATCAATAGTTTGTACTGTGGTGATTAGATGGTACATTTCTCTTCCCAAGCTGGCTGTTCCAGTGGAATTCCTCAGACAACTTCTATTTAAAGATCAAAGTTTTCCATTTATTGCCTTAATAGGAAATGTTTTTCTTAAATTACATTTTAATAGCACCTTGTCTTGTACCCACTGAGCTCAAACAGGATTTATGTCTAAGTAAAACGGCCAGAATATAGGCTGCTACATTTTAGTGATACAAACATTCATTTCTAGTCTTGAATGATGTCTCCTGCCAAAGTATTGACAAAAATTGCCATCCATCTTCTAAGACAGAAACAGAATAACCCCTGACATATCTCACACATAATGCAAGTGGATTTTAATATGTATGGCAACAGTGGATTATACTGTGATCCTTATTGAGGGCCTTAGAGCCCCCAGGTGGCAATCTACAGATCCTGGCAGGGTGGGCGGGCATTCCAAATGCTGGGAAGCAAATGGGCATTCAAGTTTTGGGGATTTTAGGCAGCACCTCTTCCACTCCTGCAATGGAGTGGAAGAGACAATGGAGAAGAATTGCTGTACACAGCTCAAATCAACTAGATTTTCAAACCCTTGCTGATAGATGTCTCCCTAAGCTTTCAAAAATTGGAATGCATGAATGGGTAACCAAGCAAGAATGACTAGTTTCTGCTTTGGGCACAAAGCAATAAAAAGTAACACTTTTGCAATTAGGTTAAATATGTTTGATGGACTTCCATTAAAAACAAAAAACAAGAAGGGTCATTGTAATAGCAACAAAGGATGCTTTCAGATGGATTGCTCTTGGCGCTACCTATTGAAATAAATTGTACAGTTATTCGATCTATGCTTTGCTAGCAGCTTTTCTGTGGCAAGTGAAAAGATGTAAGAAGCAATAAGGAAAAGAAGGGAGGGTTACAAATGTCAGATAACAATGCATGGGTTTTCCAATAGATTCTGTGAATGAAGCACAACAATAGCATGCCAAAATAAATCAAAAGACAAAGGAGAAGCAAGTGACACTCAGGCTTATATAAACCCATCACTAAGGAGTACACTGATGGTCATCAGGCACAGGAGTTTCATTGAATACATAGACTTGTGTATGGAGTTATTTAAATAATCAGAAATAAGTTGTTTAGACTCAAATTTCTTGACCAATTTTTAACTTGTGGTGGGGTAGCATATTTGATATTAATGTTGCCTATTTGTTGGGCGACAGTAGATTATGGTTGGAGGTGTAATATGCAGCCAAATGGTGTTGCCACATGCATTTTGCCAAACTTGCACTCCATATTCAAGGAGAGCCACGGAAAATACTCTGGTGCTACAGGCTTATTCATTCCTAGTTTACGATGAAACAGACAGACATAGGAACATGAATGTAGTCTTAATTATAACTTACAGGCTGGTGTTGAGCAATCCCGTGTATTGTGATATAGCCGGTGGAAGTGCTTACTACATTCAGCTGAAAATGTGACTGGACCTGTTTGATAGGGTAAAATAATCAGATACAAAGCACAGCATTCATAGGGCTGCTGTAAGTTAACTCACATCAGTAAAGCGATCTTTGTTTTATGGCTTATGTTTTCTTCAAGTATATGAAGTAAATCAGTGGCACACAAGTTTCTTATAGATAACTTAGATCCCAGTGTTCCTATTCCAAGTATCACAAAATCTGGCGTCAACTCAATGACTCAGTTCACACCACATGTTAAACTATACTCAAGGGTTGAGTATGGGTTCAGTATGGCTTGTCTTTAAACTGTGGGTTGTTATAAAAATGTATGTTATTATATTGTCTGAACCCAGCCATGTTAATAAACCATTGTTCATTAACTCCAAATAACCCAACAACAAACCAAGTAGGTTCACATGACACATGGATTCACATGTAAGCCTTTCATGCATACAAAGTATGCACTGTGGCTTTCCTGCCCCAAAGTCTATGATGGGCGTGATTATTTGTCATGTTTCCCCTCTCCTCCTTAGTCAGACCTCCTGCTGGTATCCCAGGGGACATCACAGAGCACTATACACCCACCCAGAGAGAGAGGGAGAGAGAGAGAGAGATGGGGAAAGTGGGCATTAAGCCCTCTTCTGCAATCTCAGTGGGGACATCCACTAGGGTGCCAGTTCCCACCTGTTAAAAATGTGTTTAATCAGATTATAAATAGGTATGCATCTTATAGCTTGTTCCTCCAAACCTTCTCTGTTTGTTCAAATGTGGCAGGTAGTGAACAAGGATTGACCAGAGGTAGATGGCTGCTGGCCCTTACCAAGAGTCCCCTACCTTTTAGTCCCCTAGCAGAGTTGTTAGATAAGCATTTCTTCCCCTCACCCCACTTTTTAAGTACTTGCCAAATTTGACAGATTAGGGCAGGACATCTCCTTAAAGTGAGATGGGACTTTGTAGAAAGGGGGCTTCTTCTACCTGCTCTGCAGTATGATCCAGTTCTGAGGGGAGCTCAAGTGTCCCTGCTTGGCCTCCAGTTTTGCAAGTGTCACCCCACTGCTAGCATGGCGCGATCCTGCAAAACTGGAAAGGAATCACAGTTTACAGACAGCAGAGCTTTATTTCACATGTGTTAAATGAATTTATGGCCCACATGCTCAGATTCCCCTACATTTTGCTCTTCCCCATGGTGCTAGGAACTTGAGATCGACGCCAAAACAAAGGACATCCAAGGAACTTATTTCCACCCTCCCTTCAGAAAAACTAGATTGGAGGGGGTAGATGGTACACCCTTTCTAGCTGGATCTTTTTTTGTGGGGTGGAGGAATCTTGTTCCCTCTGGGTTATCACACATAGTAATGTGAGGGCAACCCACTACCCAATCACTCAGAGGGGCAAGCAATTTTGCCACTGTGGCCAAGCAGCTCTGTAGGTTTTGGATGTCCATGGCCCAAATCACCCAGAGCTTCAAGCAAACCCTACAACAATCCATGCCTTTTGAGAAGCTTATAAGCACATAGCACCAGGTTTGGAAAACATGTGAGATCATTGTGGTTTCATAGCCATAGTGGTTTAGTGAGTTGCGCAATCTCAAATACCATGGGTTGATTCAATGTTATCAAACAAAGGTTGTTACTGTGGCTGGGATTGGACCACACACTTTCACCAACTACCCACAGCACAGTGATAACCCACACTCAACCCTTAGGCATTTGTTATAATTCTGTGTGAACCCAGTCAATATTTTTTAAGAAAACTATCAACCTAACATGTACAATTCCAGTACAGTCTTCTGACAGAGTTATACTATTTCTATTTCTAGTTAATTTCACTATTCCAAATTTTTTTTTAAGTATTGGAATAATCAAAAAGAAGGGAAGAGCGAATGATGACCTAAAGTGTAAAGGATAACATCAAATTTCAAAGCAGTTCATACTGACTCTTCTACTCCACTGATTTTCCCCACAAATCTACTGGTAGATGTTTAGGAAAGTCACTAGATTAGGGGTATGTAACTTTTACCACACTGGTGCTGAGTGATGGGTTAGGAGCTACACATGAGTGTGGACACAAACATATGCACTTACACATACATTCCTGCATAGAGAAATTAAAGATACTGTCCACTCCACAGTAATCCTGAAGCACATCACTGGTATAAGCAATGAGGGAAGAATCACCACTGCATCAAGCTGAATGACAAGGTAAAAGCCTGGGTTCCCTTCCAGTGTGACAAAGGCACTCATATTCTCTCCAGTAGGAGACAGTATCTAGACAGAGGTTAGCACCCCTGACCTCCACCCCCAAATAAGGGGAAAAAAGAAGTTCACACAAATTGTTCTTACCTGTAAAGTGTTTAATGAACTTGTCTTTTAAACTGGAGTCTCTTGGAAATACTTCTGTGAAAAATATTTAATTAAGAAAATGTTTAAATTTGTGCACTTATAAAGTAGTTATAAATCTGTTTTATTAGTAAGACATTGTATTTTTCCACAAGCTAGGTGACATGAAAATCAACTGAAAATGGATTCCAAGAACAGTATTTGTACAAGTATCACATGTTTAGAAAAAATAATTTGGGGACCCTTTAAATATTAGTTTAAATATAAATATTCCTGCTGTCCCTCGTAAGTAGGCATGGGACAACAAAGTCATGACAACAGCAGTAATCCCATGCAGGAAAGCAACTGGTTAGAGGCAAGTTTAGTTTAACTCCAAAGTGGTATCTGGGTACATTTTGTTGTTGTTTGTTGTTGTTAGTCGCGAAGTTGTGTCCGACCCATCGCGACCTCATGGACAACATTCCTCCAGGCCTTCCTGTCTTCCACCATCCCCCAGAGTCCACTTAAGCTCACACCAACTGTTTCAGGGACTCCATCTAGCCACCTCATCCTCTGCCGTCCCCTTCTTCTTTTGCCCTCTATTGTTCCCAGCATTAGGCTCTTCTCCAGGGAGTCCTTCCTTCTCATTAGGTGGCTAAAGTATTTGAGTTTCATCTTCACTATCTGGCCTTCTAAAGAGCAGTCAGGGTTGATCTCCTCTAGGACTGACCAGTTTGATCGTCTTGCAGTCCAGGGGACTCACAGGAGTCTCCTCCAGCACCACAATTCAAAGGCCTCAATCCTTCAGCACTCAGCCTTCATTATGGTCCAGGTTTCACAGCCATACATTGCAACTGGGAAAACCATAGCCTTGACAATACGCACTTTTGTTGGCAGGGTGATGTCTCTGCTTTTTAGTATGCTGTCTAGATTTGCCATAGATCACCTCCCCAGGAGCAAGCGTCTTTCAGTTTCTGGGCTGCAGTCCCCATCTGCGGTGATCTTGGAGCCCAGGAAAATAAAATCTGTCACTACCTCCATTTCTTCCCCATCTATTTGCCAGGAAGTGAGAGGACTGGATGCCATGATCTTAGTTTTCTTAATGTTGAGCTTCAGGCCAACTTTTGCACTCTCCTCCTTCACCCGCATCAAGAGGCTCTTTAGTTCCTCTTCACTTTCTGCCATGAGAGTGGTATCATCTGCATATCTGAGGTTATTGATATTTCTCCCAGCAATCTTAATTCCAGCTGATGATTCATCTAGCCCCACCGTTCTCATGACGTGCTCTGCATATAAGTTAAATAGGCAGGGCGACAGTATACAGCCTTGCTGAGCTCCTTTCTCAATTTTGAAACAATCAGTGGTTCCATACCCAGTTCTCACTGTTGCTTCTTGACCTGCATATAGGTTTCTCAAGAGACAAATAAGATGGTCTAGTACTCCCATCTCTTTAAGAACTTGCCACAATTTGTTGTGATCCACACAATCAAAGGCCTTAGCAGAGTCAATGAAGAAGAAGTAGACGTTTTTCTGGAACTCCCTAGCTTTCTCCATGATCCAGCGTATGCTGGCAATTTGATCTCTAGTTCCTCTCCCTCTTCGAAATCCTGCCTGTGCTTCTGGTAGTTCTCAGTCCACATACTGCTGGAGCCTAGCTTGTAGGATTTTGAGCATCACTTTGCTAGCATTGAAATGAGTGCAATGGTGCGGTAGTTTGAACATTCTTTGGCATTGCCCTTCTTTGGGATCAGAATGTAAACTGACCTTTTCCAATCCTGTGGCCACTGTTGAGTTTTCCAAATTTGCAGGCATATTGTATGTAGCACGTCTACTGCATCGTCTTTTAAGATTTTGAATAGCTCAGCTGGAATGCTGTCACCTCCACTAGCTTTGTTGTTGCTCAGACTTCCTGAGGCCCATTTGACTTCACATTCCAGGATGTCTGGCTCGAGGTCAGTGACCACCCCATCGTGGTTATCAGGAATGTTAAGCTCTTTCTTGTATAGTTCTTCTGTGTAATCTTGCCACCTCTTCTTAATCTCTTCTGCCTCTGTTAGGTCCCTGCCATTTTGGTCCTTTATCATGCCCATCTTTTCCCTTCATATCTCCAGTTTTCCTGAAGAGATCTCTGGTCCTTGCTGTTCTATTGTTTTCTTCTATTTCTTTGCACTGTTCATTTAAGAAGGCATTCTTATCTCTTTTAGCTATTCTCTGGAATTCTGCATTCAACTGGCAGTATTTTTCTCTTTCCCCCTTGCCTTTTACTTTTTTCCTCAGCTATTTGTAAAGCTTCCTCAAACAGCCATTTTGCTTTCTTGCATTTCTTTTTCTTTG
This sequence comes from Varanus salvator macromaculatus, assembly GCA_023646645.1. Classification (NCBI taxonomy): domain Eukaryota; kingdom Metazoa; phylum Chordata; class Lepidosauria; order Squamata; family Varanidae; genus Varanus; species Varanus salvator. The sequence continues at coordinate 69,472,695 of JAIXND010000773.1, forward strand.
GGATGGTTTTAGTTGTTGAATAAGGTAGAGGACATCGTTTAGATAAGCACATCATTTTTTGGTGTTAATTCTAGAAGGTGTTGTAGGTCTTCATAGAACTGGTCAACTTCAGCCTCTTGAGCACCAGTCTGATATCTACGTAGCTAGAATTTGGTTCCTGAAACTTAAGCCAGTTATTCCATATTCTGCACTGTGGGGTGATTGAGGAGAGATCCTGGCCCTCTGTGACAGCTTTCCAAGCATTTGAAAAAGGTTATCATACCTCCCCTTGATTTTCTCTTAAGGCTAAACATGCCTGGCTCTTTCCATTTCTCCTCATAGGGCTTTATTTTCAGTCCCTCGATCATCTTTGTTGCCCTCCTCTGAACTTTTTCTACTTTGTCTGCAGAAGTGTGAATATCTGTGATATAAAGTTGTGTTCAAAGATAGAGTGCGCTACTGATAATGATCCAGAAAGAAGACAAAACAAGTAGATGTTAGAACAGACCTGGGCATTGTACGGCCCGCAGGCCACATGCGGCCCGATGGCTGACCCTGACTGGCCTGCATGAGGTCACTGGCAAATTAAAAATCAATGCAAATATATATCGTCATAATATTGATGCAAGCAATACAACTGCACTGTTTTTATTTTGAAGGATCTGCTAAATTGAATTGCTTTTCATGTAATGTTAATGTTTTTGTGAATATTAATTAAATAGTGTTGTTCTGTGCTCCACATTTTCTTTGTATCATTGTAATGTTTCATTTACTGTTTTTATAGAGATATATATTGAGCAGAGCTGTAAGTGTATTGGTCCGATCCTTAACAACTGTCAAAGTTTCTCATGTGGCCCCACAGGAAAATTAATTGCCCACCCCTGTGTTAGAAGATGACTTTTTTTTTTCCAAAAGGTGAGGAAGAGGAAATTGTTGGAGAAGAAATATAAATATGGGATTAAAGAGAAAACTTGTGTGTATGTAGCTGTAGGAGAACTGTAATATTGTAATGCTGTTGCTCTATTCTGCTGGTTTGCTTTTCTTCAATCTATTTGGCCCATTTCATGCAGCATCTGACAATATTGTAGTATGAAAGTAGTGCAAATACTGAATGATGTGCTGCATGAAAAAGTACTTCATTTCACTATCTGGAGTTTATTTACCAATATTTCATTGGCATATAATTGCATTTTACTATTAGAAAGGAGAAATATTTTTGTTCAGTCTTTTCTTCTCTTAATTGTAATTAAATTCTTTGTTGCTCATTAGGTGTTAGGGGTCCCAAACACTTTAGCTTTCCTGGTATGGAAAATGTCATCATCCTTTGGGGTAGAATAACATATAAATAACATTTGCTAAGCATTGAGTCAGGGCCAAGTAGACATTAAATGTACTCTTAAATAGGGTTCTATTTGCATTCGGGGAAGTGTGAATAAAGCCCCTTTAGACCATCCTCCCTATTCGTCATAGAGAGTGGGATCTTACATGGTGAGACAAGGAGAGCAGAGCTGATATGCCAGTCTTGTGCTTCTCACATGCACTCCTGTTCCCTATTCAGGCATAGCACCTGAATAGCTCTCCTTATTGGTGTAATTGGGGCATTCCCCACATTAAATATAATTTAAAGTCTTTCCCTACCTACTGTGATCCAAGTAATTATCAACCTCAACAGTTCTTTGCATTTTGAAAAATATGTACACTAACTACAATGGGGCATTTAACATCACATGAATCATATTTAATCTGGCCACCAGTTTTATTACCTTGACAGCAAAAGCTGGGCAGTGAAATTAGAAAGACTCTTTTCTTGTTAATGTATTCTAGAGATGTGTATTGCAGTGCTGATGAGACAGCTCATGGCATTCTAAGATTGGTTTGGAGAGGGGGAGAAACAGCCGAGGAACTGCTGCATGGAAGATGGAGCAGCTTAGTTTATGATTTTCTTTTGCCTAAACAACTACTCCACATTTAAGTAGAAAGTGCTCAAATGCTAAAGCTCTTTTTAAAAAAGATTACATTAATGGAGGGCACAGGAGCAAGTAATCACTAGCAATCAATGGCTTGGGTAATTTGCAGGATGCCCCAGAAACGTGGTGATTGTGGACCGCATACCATTTAAGATGACAACAGAAGTATGTGTGTATATGGATGCATGTGTAGAAGAGAAGCAATACATTTTCCAAGTAACAACATATTGCAGTTTGATTCTGGAATCAGGGAAGTAGACATTTTTAAGATAAATATTTTGATCCCCCATAGAAATTTATTGTATGGTTTGTGTTGCTGTGAATAAAACTTAAGTAAACCATCCATTCATCACAGTGCCAGCAGAAAGAAAATATTATTTCATCCACCTTTATTTAGGGGAGTGAGTTATTTAGACATATTCCCAAGCCACTGATCACAAATTTGCCAATGAACATGTGAAAATCAATTATGAATGCCAAATCCAAGTTACACTGCCAGAACCACACATTCCAAAATTCCATTTCCAAATCCCCAAATCAGTTTGTGAGACAAAGCCTTTTTGCTGAGCTTACACAGTTATTACTGCATTTCCCTTTAAGCTCAGTAACTCAAGGTCCAGACTACAAACAACTTTGCTAGCTGATTAATTGAAAATATCTGTTGAAAAATATGAACATAATATGTTATGGAAACAGTTTTAAAACTAACACCACAGAGAGATAAAGAGGCTTACAGATTATAAAACTGAGGGAGATTTTTCTCAATGAATTAGTTTTCAAACAAAATTATGTTTATTAATTTCTGATGCTCCAAGCAGTTGAAAACAAAAACAAAACCAACTGTTTAACTTTACATTGTAACAAGGCCCAATTTCGTGCCACTTGATTTGAAGTTCCATAATTCATGTCTATTTCATAGTCCAATAAGTCACATATCCCCTGTGGAGTAAGAGTCCATCCATTGTTTAATATACTACGGCTAGATTTTCACAATTTTTGTATTGACAAGTATGCACTAAGCTGAACTTGTCGTGACACACAAGCTTCCCTGCTGTTAAAAGCAAGAGATCTTGAATGCACAACATAAGACTAATGCTCTACATATGGCTCTCAAGGCAATTTTATAGGTAAAACTTTCATTTCTTTAAAGTCAGTTTCTAGCATTTATGGCTGCAGTAAATACAGATACATACACATGAAAATATGATAAATGCCATTCAGAAAAGTTTGAAACCAGAAGCCTCTAAATGTATCTCAACAGTTATGAAACATTTCAATCTGTTTCTAATATTAACCCAACTACAAACCATGCCCTAAAACTTTGGGTTGTTTGTCCCTCAACAAATTAGAGTGTTTGGACATGACAGAATATAACCCAGGAATTAGACATCCCTGAATTGTTTACCAAAGTATACAGGAAGTATGTTGTCCATCACAATGCCCATGGGTTGTGATGGGTTGGACACGACTTCACGACTAACAGAGAGAGAGAGAGAGAGACAGACAGACACACACACACACACACTTTGGAGGAAATATGCCTGCCTGCTCACTCCTGCACAGTCCCAACTATTCATGATTTAAACCAGTGTTTTCAACCACTAGTCTGCCAACATTTCCTGCTGGTCCATGAAGGCATCTCACTTACCAGGACCAGTGCAGGAGTAGATGTGCTTTTGCTGCCAATTCCCCATCTCTTTCTCGACCAGGATTCAATTATATTTAATTTCAACATTTTATTCTTTTATCAGCATTTTTACTGCTCAGTTTCTGGTTATTTTAGAGAATTTTCTTATTTCTTTCTCTCTTTTTTTTTTTTTTGGTACTATATTTAAAAACCAATGCACAAAACAGCATATTATCTATATAATGCTTTTTATTTACTGGTCTCCAAAATAATTCTCCTTTTTTTTTTTTTTTTGCTGGTCTCCAACTATAAAAAGGTTGAAAACAACTGATTTAAATTATATCAACTCTTAATTTCTTAACTCCTACCAACAATTTATTACACAATCCCATTTTTCACTGTAGTACAGTCACCAGATTATACTTTAGGGATTGCAGATAATCATCTGAAGCAAATTTGAATTCATTCTCAACACTCAATAATTACTCCTCAGGTTGGTTGGTAAGCATAGACACTATTCAATGCTTGATTACAAACTACAGTATATTAGGGTAGTATCTATTACCCCAGCTTAATTTATTTCCCTAACCAGTATAATCAACCAGTTGCTTTAATCCTGATTTGATCACAGGTGGCACCCACAGATAATTTCAGAGGTCAAAGGCCAAAGTCTTACTTTTTATTTGAACTCATTAGCAAGACTAAAACCCAGGAGAGTCAAAGCTTGATGAGAAAGCTGCAACTAACTGAGAAACATCAGCTTTCAATCTCTCCTCCTCCTCCATATTTTTCCTCCTCTTCTCCACAGGCACCCTCAGCTTTCTGTGATTTCAAACCTTTTATCCTTTTCCTGCCTTGTTTTCTTCTGGACAGTCACTGCATGCTGACATTTACTTCTACCTTTCAGCTCAGAATTCTGACCTTTCTGAGACTTCCTCAATTACTCTCTAGTCTCAAACTAGATTCCATTGTCCAGAATAAAAATTAATGGATTATAATAACCTGACATAAAACTAAATATCTCAAGATAAGTCACCTCCTTAATAACTGTAATAACTGCAACTGTAGATCACATATACAATGTATTTTTGGTGCAGCAGTAAAGTATTACATCTTTAGTCTCATACAGTTAACAGTTCACAAGCCAAATAATCTTATATTACAGAAATATTGCTATTTGTTTAAATGCATATACTATTTAAGCAATTTACTGGTTCTCCAAACATGCATAAGAAAATTAGATGAGCATAGTAGACCAGACCAAGGTCATATCTAGTCCAGGTTTTTGCTGATGGAATAACCCACCAGTTGCCTGTGAGAAACCCACAAAGAGAACTTGAGCACAATAGTAATATCCTGCTCATGTTCCCCAAAACATATATACAACCATACTGCTTCTACAACTGGAGATACCATATACTTCTCATGACTAGGAGCCATTGACAGTCTTATCTGTTATCAACTCATCTAATCTCCATTTAAAGTCATCCAGAGTGGTGGTTATCACTATACCTTGAGGTAGTGAATTCCATAGTTTAATTATCTGTGGATGAATACTTCCTTTTATCAGTCCCAAATCTCCCACCAATTAGCTGACCTAACAATTAGTTTATTAAGATGACTCAAGCTTCCAGTGTTATGAGAGAGGGAAAGGAGTGCCTCCCTATTCACTTTCTCCATGCATGCATAACTATCTATATATCTATCATGGCTTCTGTTGCCTCCCCCTTCCTCTTAGCTAAGCAGTCCCAGATGTTGTTTCAACTCCTTAATTATGTAATTTGTACTTTTCTTCACTTTTTCCAACTCAACAATATAATTTGTCAGGTGTGGTAACCAGAACTGTGCATAGTACATCATGCATGGTTACACTATTAATAAGCATGAGGCAATAGAGCACTGGCATTTTTGTTTTCAATTCCTTTCTTAATTATGCCCAGCACAAAAATGGTCTTTTTCATAGTAGTTGCACATTGGGTTAACCTTTTCAGTGAACTATTCACTGCATCTCTAAAGCACAGAACTCATGATTTGTGAATGTGAAGCTAGAATTTTGTGATGTATCACTTTAAACTTCCTTACATTGAACCACATTTGCCATTTTAATGCCCACATGCAATTTGAAGAAATCCATTCGGAGCTCTGCACATTCTCTTTCTGTTTAACTATTTTAAATTAGTTACTGCCATCAGTAACTTGACCATCTCACTGCTTGCTTTCCATTCCAGATCATTTATGAACAAGTAAAAAGTACCATTCCCAGTACAGATCCTTTCAAGACCTTATCATTGTGAGAATTATATATTCATTTATACTTTTTATTATCTGACTGCCTATTGAGGACATTTTTAATTTTGCTCTGTATATGTTTTGTGGATTGTCAGCTGCCCCTTTTTCTGCTGTCCATATATTAACAGAACTGAATTTGTACAAATACATTCAAAGACTTTTTCCAAATTTGTACTCCCATTAATGTACAAATTCCTCCATAAGGTATTTTCATCCTTTGTAGGTAAAATGCACATTCTTAGTTAGGAGTTTTTATTTTACATATTTTTCTACAACTAAATGTGTGTCAAGTCACATAATGGAAAAGTAATGGTCTAGCCAAATCTGCACAACTTGGGAAAAGCTGTTCTGCTGTAGAAGCTGTAGGTTAGACTTTAAGAAACGTGGAGCTATGTGAATTTGAGCCATGAGGCTCCTCATCTACAGTTGTCTTTCCCCCATAGTTCAGCTTCAAAGTGTCTCTGCCACCTTTGTGATAGATACCTTTATTTCTTCTTAACTCCAGTGTAGCTCTGATCAGCAAATTCCTACAAATCTCACACTTTTTATTTATTTATTTATAGCATTTCTATACATAATGCTATAAATGGGGGAACTAATCTGGATAATTTTACTTATATTTCCCCTGTAATTTTGTGGTAAAAAAAATAATTCATGAACAGTACAGCTGTGTGGGGCCCAATCTGAACTCTATAAATGCAGCGCTGCTTCCCCTCCCTTGTTCCTTGAACAAATAAGCATACAATGTCTTTTCAAATATCTCCTTTGTCATCTCACATCAGGGAACAACCATTGAAAATGCACTGAATTGCATGTATATTCAGAAGTAAATCACAGTATCTTCAATGGCATTTACTCAGAAGTAAATTACCTTGTCTTTCTTGCTCTTGGAAAAGTCAGCACAGGAGAAGAGCTGCAGTTGCTCTCAGGAACTGATTTTGGGTGGAGGGGATGCTGATCCTGCACACAACTTAGATAAAAACAAGCAAACTTTCTTGAAAAAAAATGCTGCACCTGCATGTATCATCATTCCAATTTCTCCTACTTCTCCCACAATTGCACTTGCATATGGCACACAGCCACAGCTTCAGAACAGCACATGTCCCAACAGTAGTAAGTTTATTTTTCCAAAGTAGCACTGCAGTTCTATTTTAAAAACACAGAGCTTCACTGCTACTTGTTATATCATACTCTACAAAAAAAGCTACAAATGACTGTAATAATCACTAAGATGTCATATTAAAGGGCTTTCTATGAAAGTATTCAGGCAAGGAAAAGAAGTATAAAGTACATTAATTGCTACAGTGGGGTGTGCTTTTGAATGGTACTATTCAGAAATAAAGAGAACTAAAGGAGAATTAGAATACTTTATTGTTTTGCAATACTTTTTTAGGAATATGGAGATGTAACATAACACAATCATACAATGCTTTATATAGGTTCTCTGCAACTTAGCAGGATCAGCATAGTAAGGTATATTGGATTTGTAATGATTTAATTTGCTTGATTGTAGGACAAGCAGCTGGAGGCTCAAGTGGATAATTACAGCCCTAAGCCATGAACTAATCCATATGGGGGGTTGTAGAACAGTCAGGGTGATCAGGAGCTTACAATAGAAATCAAACTAAGCTGATCTTCACAACATTTCTTCAGTAGTAGAAAGTTCAGAGAATGATTAGCATTTATATTCAGGGAATTTCCCCTATTAGAAAGTTCTTAAACTGACTTCTTGTAGATTCATAAATAATTAGCAAAAAACTGAGGATGCAACCATGGCAATTTCAGATCCTGGTTTGTTTCTAATAGCATCCCAAGTTTGCTGTAAATCATACTGAGAATCTATGGTTAATTAACCTAAGAAGTCATAACCTGATGCATGTAGATAAGGGAGAAGTGAAAGGGTGACATGAGAATGGTATGGTCAGGTACAAGGCTTAAGAATATGTCATACTTGGAAAAGACCTTTATTGCTCATCAAAAGAATTCAGAATTCAGCACCACTCCAGGGGAATGATTACAACCTCCAAACTCAAAGGATTATGGACATCCTATGCAGACAGGAGTGTGGAACCAAAGGTCACATCTGTGTTCTTTCTATCCTGCAAAGCAACTGGATGGCTGATTTCAATTATCCAACTGCCACACTTTGGAATGGAAGAGAAGATGACATTGGTCTCCTCCCTCATAACTTGGTGGCGCTGGTCTTCTTCCTCCCAACCCCTAAAACATTCTCTTTCTATCACAAGTTCTCATTTTATTTAAAATGAATTAAGTAAAGAAAAATGGCTAAACATGTCCTCAGTGGTGAATGTGCATGGATAAACAGAATAAACACTCACAAATACAACAGTAACACATAATGGTAAATACAGAGATGAACTTGGACTGGTACAATTATTCTAATTAGCCTAATTAAGAGGCTTCAGGGCACAAGCTTGTCACTCTTACTTGTTTATTACAATATATATCCAAAGCATCAAGCAAAGTTGTAAATGTATTGATTTTGCTCATTCAGCAGTTGGTCAAGGCATTCTTGTAAGCCAGACCCATTCAAACTGATGACCTAGAAGCAAATTGGAACTGTCTGGGCCTTTGAACTACAAATCTGTTCTGAAATAGTTTATCAGTCTAGCCATCATTTATTCTCCTAAATATTGATTAGATCTTCCTATTGTTTCTAGCTTGGATTACTTTATTGCACTTTATAGTTTTATACTGTTTTCCCAAAACTGTACAAGAGGGTATCTAAGAACATCAACAGCAGCCATAGTCCTAATGCAAAACCCATCTTCTTTACATACTCAGTATTTTATATCTTTTGAACAATATGCCACTTAACAATATGCAACACAGTTAACAGGGAAACAGTCATAAATTTGAACCCACTGTGGATTCTGAACCAGCTATCGTAGGCTTGTATTAGTTTATATCTTTTTTAATGATAACTATTTCATCTCTATGAAGGGTTTTGAAGTCATCCATACCCACCTCTCTTTATACTTTACAAAGTACAATATTAGTACACAGATTATTGTTTATAAGACAACTCTTATACCTATAGATTTTAATTATTTGGCTGAAGTTATTGCTAGAGAATACAATAAACAACACTTCCTCCCAATATATATACTGTTATGAATTAGCATGTGGAGTCATCAAGTTGTTAGCAAAACTTGTTAGCAAAACATTTTGAGCATAATGCTGCTTGTATTCATACAAACACAAATGTTTTAATTGTGGATTCTGTACCAGAAGCAACTTAGCTTCTGCCAATTACAGTTCTTGGCACATATTTTGCTTCATTTCTCCTGAACCACAGCATAGTCTCTTGACCCTTCTTAACTTATAACGTTTAGTCGGGACAAACTAGATACCTTGCTTGGCATGTTGGCTAATGCTTCTTTTGCGGAAGGTGCCTGCCAGATTCCTTGAATAAGGTGATCATTTCCTTCCCTCCTTAAGAAACCAGTGCCTACCCTGCTCTCCAATGCAATTTATAGCTTGGACTCAAACCTGATATTTTTAATCAAGGTTCCAGAGTGAATGGTAGACAGAAACTCCAGACATTCTTGAATGAAACCAATTACCTAGGTCCATTTCAGTCTGGCTTACAGCTAAGATTTGGGAATGGAAACAAATTTGATTGACCTAGTGAAAATCTATATTAGAGAATACGATATTTTTAATAATATTAAATAATCATGGTACCCTTCTGAGCTATCTTTCTGGTTACATTAACCAGCTGGTTTCACTTTTTTCCTGGATTGTAGTAACTGGAAGACTTCCGTTTTTCTCCATGAGAGTTCTTCTGAAGGCTTCTCAATCTTTTGCTTTGTCTCTCATACTTTGTAATCTCTATGTGAAACCAGTGGGATATGCTATCTGGGACAATGAAGATTGGTGTCATAAATATGCTGTTTCTCCCTTTTCATCAAATCCCTGAACACATGTCTGTAATCAGTGATGGATTGGCTGAGATTGAATTAACTTAAAAGTCATAACTTCATCTAGAAAGACAAAGTTGATATTTGGACTCAATGGGAGGACTCACTGGATTGACTAGGCAGGGAAATAGCTGTTTTGGACAGAATTATGATCTTTGGGAAGGATTGGATTTGCAATCTAGGGTAATAGCTTCCTAGGTAGCAGCTGTGGCTGAAGTTTCAGTGGAAAACAGAGACACTGTAATTCAGGATATCTAAAAGATATCGCCATGTACTACTATCACAAACATAGTTTTGTAATTTCGGACTGCCTTTATACAAATTAACTGTGTGACCCCAATTAGACTGCTGCATAGTTCTAGTTCGTTGTTGTTGTCAGTCGCGAAGTCGTGTCCGACCCATCATGCCCCATGGACAACATTCCTCCAGGCCTTCCTGTCTTCCATCAGCCCCCAGAGTCCACATCAGCTCACACCAACTGCTTCAGGGACTCCATCTACCCACCTCATTCTCTGCTGTCCCCTTCTTCTTTTGCCATCTATTGTTCTCAGCATTAGGCTCTTCTCCAGGGAGTCCTTCCTTCTCATTAGGTGGCCAAAGTATTTGAGTTTCATCTTCAGTATCTGGCCTTCTAAAGAGCAATCAGGGTTGATCTCCTCTAGGTCCAGGGGACTCGCAGGAGTCTCTGCCATCACCACAATTCAAAGGCCTCAATCCTTCAGCACTCAGCCTTCATTATGGTCCAGGTTTCACAGCCATACATTGCAACTGGGAAAACCATAGCCTTGACAATACGCACTTTTGTTGGCAGGGTGATGTCTCTGCTTTTTAGTATGCTGTCTAGATTTGCCATAGATCACCTCCCCAGGAGGAAGCGTCTTTCAGTTTCTGGGCTGCAGTCCCCATCTGCGGTGATCTTGGAGCCCAGGAAAATAAAATCTGTCACTACCTCCATTTCTTCCCCATCTATTTGCCAGGAAGTGAGAGGACTGGATGCCATGATCTTAGTTTTCTTAATGTTGAGCTTCAGGCCAACTTTTGCACTCTCCTCCTTCACCCGCATCAAGAGGGTCTTTAGTTCCTCTTCACTTTCTGCCATGAGAGTGGTATCATCTGCATATCTGAGGTTATTGATAATTCTCCCAACAATCTTAATTCCAACTGGTGATTCATCTAGGTTCCCCTTTCTCATGATGTGCTCTGCATATAAGTTAAATAGGCAGGGCAACAGTATACAGCCTTGCCGAACTCCTTTCTCAATTTTGAACCAATCAGTGGTTCCATGCCCAGTTCTCACTGTTGCTTCTTGACCAGCATATAGGTTTCTCAAGAGACAAATAAGATGGTCTGGTACTCCCATTTCTTTAAGAACTTGCCACAGTTTGTTGTGATCCACACAATGAAAGGCTTTAGCAGAGTCAATGAAGCAGAAGTAGATATTTTTCTGGAACTCCCTAGCTTTCTCCATGATCCAGCGTATGTTGGCAATTTGACCTCTAGTTCCTCTCCCTCTTCGAAATCCTGCCTGTACTTCTGATAGTTCTCAGTTCACATTCTGCTGAAGCCTAGCTTGTAGGATTTTGAGCATCACTTTGCTAGCATGTGAAATAAGTGCAATGGTGCGGTAGTTTGAACATTCTTTGGCATTGCCCTTCTTGGGGATCGGAATGTAAACTGACCTTTTCCAATCCTGTGGCCACTGTTGAGTTTTCCCAAATTTGCTGGCATACTGTGTGTAGCACTTTTACTGCATCGTCTTTTAAGATTTTGAATAGCTCAGCTGGAATACTGTCACCTCCACTAGCTTTGTTGTTGCTCAGACTTCCTAAGGCCCATTTGACTTCACATTCCAGAATGCCTGGCTCGAGGTCAGTGACCACCCCATCGTGGTTATCAGGGACGTTAAGTTCTTTCTTGTATAGTTCTTCTTTGCAGGGCTTTTTTTGTCATAGAACGCACTGGAACGCACCTTTTTTTGATGGATTTTTCTATGTGATTGTGAATCGCCCTGTCGGACGTAGCAGGTCATCAGCAAAAAGCATTAAAATAGTGCCTGTGGGCTGTGTGTGTGTCCACACTGCTTGTGAGGGCGCTGCTCAGCTCAGGACTCTGCTCAGCTTGGGATTGGTCATATGGTCGCATGCTGCGTGCTTACTGCCCAAGAGGTGAGTTCCGGCACCTTTTTTTTTTTTTTACAAAAAAAGCACTGCTTCTGTGCAATCTTGCCACCCCTTCTTAATCTTTTCTGCCTCTGTTAGGTCCCTGCCATTTTGGTCCTTTATTATGCCCATCTTTGCATGAAATGTTCCCTTCATATCTCCAGTTTTCCTGAAGAGATCTCTGGTCCTCCCTATTCTATTGTTTTCTTCTTTTTCTTTGCACTGTTCATTTAAGAAGGCATTCTTATCTCTTCTAGCTATTCTATGGAATTCTGCATTCAATTGGGTGTATCTTTCTCTTTCTCCCTTGCCTTTCACATCCCTTCTTTCCTCAGGTATTTGTGAAGCTTCCTCAGACAGCCATTTTGCTTTCTTGCATTTCTTTCTTTTGGGATGGTTTTAGTTGCTACCTCTTGTACAATGTTGCGAACCTCTGTCCATAGTTCTTCAGGCACTCTGTCTATCAGATCTAATTCCTTAAATCTATTTGTCACCTCCACTGTATATTCATCAGGGATATGATTTAGGTCATACCTGAGTGGCCTAGTGCTTTTCCCTACTTTCTTCAATTTAAGGCTAAATTTTGCAACCAGAAGCTCATGATCAGAGCCACAGTCAGCTCCTGGTCTAGTTTTTACTGACTGTATAGAGCTTCTCCATCTTTGGCTGCAGAGCACATAGTCACTCTGATTTCTGTGTTGACCATCTGGTGATGTCCATGTGTAGAGTCGTCTCTTGGGTTGTTGGAAAAGAGTGTTTGCTATGACCATCATATTCTCTTGACAAAATTCTACCAGCCTGTGCCCTGCTTCATTTTGTATTCCAAGGCCAAACTTGCCTGTTATTCCAGTTATCTTTTGGCTTCCTACTTTAGCATTCCAATCCCCCATGATGATAAAGACATCTTTTTTTGGTGTTAATTCTAGAAGGTGTTGTAGACCTTCATAGAACCAGTCAACTTCAGCCTCTTCATCACCAGTCGTTGGGGCATAGACTTGAACTATTGTGTTGTTGAATGGTTTGCCTTGGATTTGAACAGAAATCATTCTGTCATTTTGGAGATTGTATCCCAGTACTGCTTTTCCTACTCTTTTATTGACTATGAAGGCTACTCCATTTCTTCTGAGGGATTCTTGTCCACAGTAGTATACCTGATGGTCATCTGAATTAAATTCACCCATTCCTGTCCATTTTAGTTCACTGATTCCTAAGATGTTGATGTTCAGTCTTGTCATCTCTTGTTTGACCACATCCAGCTTGCCTTGATTCATGGATCTTACATTCCAGGTTCCTATGGAGCACTCTCCTTTCACCACCAGATACATCTGCAACTGAGTGTCCTTTCAGCTTTGACCCAGTCGCTTCATTCTTTCTGGCACTACTAGTAGTAGCCCTCCGCTCTTCCCCAGTAACTAGTTCTAGTTATCCCACTGGAAAAAGTTTTTTGTAGAATTGGAAAGGCAATCAACTGGAACAACTTCTCTATGAGGAAGGATTACCACTTCTAGGACTGTTTGGCTTAATAAAATGGGAATAAGAGGAGACAAGATAGAGGTGTGCAAAATTATGCATGAGTTAAAGAAAATTGCTAGGGAGACATTTTCCTTCTCTCTCATAATACTAGAATATGGGATCATCCCATCATTGGCAAGAGTCGAGGCAGATAAAAGGAAGTACTTCATCATTAAACTATGGAGTTTGCTACCACAAGATGTAGTGAAGACCACCAGTTTGAATGACTTTAAAAGGATATAAGATAAATTCATGGTAGATAAGACCATCACTGCCTATACTGATGTCTAAATGTCACCTTCAGTACTGGAAGTATTATGCCTTTGTACATACACAAGTTAGTAGAGAATATAAGCAGGAGGGTGCTATTGCAGTCATGTCTTTTTGCACATCGTATAAACAGAATACTAGTTAATCTAGCTGTTCCTTCAGTCTGAACCAGCATGTTTTTCCTTATCTTTTTATGGAACAAATACATAGTTATTGTTTCAAGGAAGCTTTCTGAGTATGGCATGTATTACAAGTCATGCAGATTAAGAATGAAATTAATACACTCAGGACTGCAGTCCTAATGCTCTAGTGATGGGCAAAACTTATGAGTTGCAGTTCAGAATGGATGTAATTTCTAAGCCTTGCTTTGTGGAGGTTCTTAGAAAAGTCTCCATCTTTTCCTGAAAATTGTTCAAAGCTTGAGAGGATCCAAATCCTCTATCATCTTCTGTTCTCTTATCTGCCTTTTTCATCCTCTCCTTTACTACATTTTTCTGGGCTTACCAAGTTACAGAGGGATTCAGATAGAAGGGAGGAAATGGTAACTGAGGTTGTTTACAAAATGTTTCTGCAGTGGAGGATTCTGAGTGTTCCGTTATTTACAAGAATCCTAGCAAAAATGTCAGGAAGAATAAATACATTTTCCAGACAGTTGGCAAACAAACCATACCTTGCAACTAGTAAGTATGAATGAGTAGAAAGATGAGAGGAATAGCACCAATGTAAAATTCTGAGAACCTGAAATAGGCTTGTAGGTGAAAAGATTTCTGGAAAGGAGAGTTAATTTCCAATGTATGTACTCCTTACATTTCTGAAAAGTTTCTTCACCTCTATTAAGTTCACAACCACCAGTGCTAAATGGGTTAGAGCTAAGGGTTATTTCTGAAGTTCTGCCTCTTTAACACATAAATAGGGAACCAGATACCATGAAAAATCCCTAATTTGAATGGAAAAAATTTATATTACTATCAGAACTCCTGAAGCAACTAGTCCAATTCCCTGCTGTGAGCCACCCAGAAGTGCTGTGGCACAATTCGGTGGCATACAAATGTTTTAAACAAATAAATAAAATTCTGTATTTTAGAGTGGAAAAGGGCAAACTTCAGCCTTGTCCGATATAATTTGTTTTTCATTCAATCTCAAAATCTACCAACCAAAGCCATGTATGAAAAAGACAAACTCAGAGATATACAGGTTCCTTCCATTTCAGCAACCTAATGTGGATGGAAAAAGTGATTTTATCATTGTTATTTCGGGGAATAGGAAACCCTTGACATGTTGCTGAAAATCACTCAGTGATCTGTTCTACCTTCTGCCCAGTCCTACCTTAGACAATTTCAACTGTCCCCATTTCTACTTAATGAAGAATCACATCCTTGCTTAAGTCATTATAAAAACTAATAACTCTGGAAGTGATGCTGAGAGTGATCTTGTCAGAAACTACACCTTCCACATCTAGAGCTTTTCAACAACCTAATAATGATCCATACTGCAAAGTAAAACAATTGCTTTATTATTAATACACAATATTAAATCTTAAGTATATGTTCTTAGAAGTAAGTTTCATTGAAATCAATAGAACAAGATCAAATTAGATAAAATGATAAGCATGATCAGTATATTTCCCTCACTGCTTCATCAACCTACTTTCTCTATAGAATGCCCCCTGCACACATACAAACTGGTATTGCCACATTTTTCTCCCCAAGAGCAAGTTGGACAAGGGACAACTAAAAGGGAGGAATTAACCCTCCAACCCAGTGTTGTAGACCCCATCCAATTTACCTGGTTGGGGGTCCTACTGAACTCACTGGGGCTTGCTTCTGAGTAGACATATACAGGATTGCAGTTAGAGATGGAAAAATATGTTGAAATGCATTGAATATCACAGTGACAAGTCTCAGATTTATTCTGAAAGTCAGCCATAGTAATGCTTAAAATGTTATATAAGAATATGAACAACCAAAAGGTAAAAATCTGTTATACTAAAGTTCTCTTGCTTCACATTATCTGTGCATTTATATATTATTTATTTATTTTATTTATTTGGAAATTTATAGGCCGCCCCTTAGGCTCGATGTGCAAGTTGATTGCACATATGGAAATACACTTCTGTGTGTGTCTGTGAGGATATTCCCAACAACTCTTCCTCCATCAGTAGCCCACTACTCCCTAGTCTACATTCTTCTTGATGGACCCCCAACTCTCAGGAATGGGTTTAAAGCTGCAGCACAGATTAGAGCTTTATGGGAAAACACAACCTGTGAAATCCTCTAGAGCAGGGGTGGGGAAACAGTGGCTCTCCAGGTGTTGTTGGACTCCAAGGGCCATCAGGCCCAGCCAGCATGATCAGTTGCCAGGGGTTATGGGAACTCATTCATTACTCCAAAGTATAACCAAAGTATTATATTTCTATACTCACAGTAGTGGACAGAAAACACAGTATAGGCAGTTTATGAAGATCAAAATGTTAAAACTACATTATAAAAACAATTTATATTCAAACATATAAACAGGTAGTACATACAAAGAAATATATATATATATATATATACAGAAAAACTGAACATTCAACAGTAAGAAAAAATCTAGGACCTGATTTAAAGTATCTTTCCTTTGCTATCAAGACCTGAGAGAAACATAGAAACAGAACAAGTCAGAAGGGGCCTCCCAGGCCATCTAATCTGACCTCTGGCACTAGCTGGCTCCACTCCTGACATGCCCACCATGTGAAAGAAAGGAAGATCCTAAGCTGGTGCTTAAAAAATAATAAAGTTGATGCCTTTGGTCCTGTGGATGATCATTCCATAACTAGTGTGCCACCACTGAGAAGGCCCTCTTGCTTGGTATTATCTTCTGAGTTTACCTCAGAGGTGGTACCTAGAAGGGGGGCTTGGATGATGATTGCAGTGTATTATTTATTTATTTAGCTTGTATTGCACACTTATAGTTCGGTAGAACTCTCTAGGCAGTTTATGACAATTAACAACAATAAAATAGGAGGACAATAAAAATCAGTGCAACAGTAATAATAAAAATAACAAAAACAAAATAACAATATAGCAATAGGGTAAAAACAATATAACAGCAATAATATACAACAATATAACAACAATGTAGCAGCTCAAAATTAAGGTATAACTAATGAAAACAGTATAGATTGAAACCTTAGGACTTCATAAACATTATTTTTAAAAACATACACAATAAACATCAGTTATTAAAATGTCTCTATGGGCAGGTTCATGGCAGAAGAGGCACTCCATCATGTTTTGTGGTCCTGAACCATGTAAGGCTTTTTAGGTTCAAACCAGCACCTTAAATTGGACTCAGAAAGGCACCTGATGCAAGGAGGCCAACACTGGTCTTATGTGTTTGGACCTTCTCATCCCTATTATCAATCTGGCTGCCCCATTTTGCATTGAGCAGTAGCTTCTGAGCCCTCTTCAGATGCAGCCCCAGAGTACATTGCAGCAATCTACCCTGAAGTCCAACAACTTCTGACAACCCACAGCTTCCTCCTCCCTACAACCAAACAGAATCCAGCTTCATTCACTGAATGATATGGCATTAACAGATGACACACAAGGGATCATTTTTCATATACGTGATACAGTTATTTTAGATGTACAAATGGTGGCATATAGAAACTAAGACAGGAACATTTTACAATAGGTATTCCTCCCCAACTCCCATTCTCCACTTTGGGCAACAAATCATTAATAGTTTCCAAGCATCAGAGGGCAAGCTAGTGAAAGAAAATATGGGCATTAGCAAGTTCTTTAAATGAACACATTTTTCACTGATTTAGGGCATAAACCTATGCATGTAGAGACAGGGAATAAGTGCTATGACTCCCAGTGTGCCCCCACAAGCCATGGAACAGACATAGCTGCCTGGGGCATGCTGGGACTAGCAGGACTTTTTCTCCTCTTCCAAACATGCATCAATTTGTGCCTTTACAGCATTTTCTTTCATTCACAGCTTGAACTAACCTTCAACCAAAGTGACTTTGAGACCACTGTGAGTGTAATGTTATTGTTCTGCTTTGTTTCTTTCCAAAGCAATACATGATATTCTTATATAAGCTTCCTCAGCTTGGTGCCTCCAGATGTGTTGGGCTCCCAGAATCCTGCAGCCACCTATCGGGAGCTGTAATCCAACACAGATAGAGGGCTGCATTCATGCCTCTCATGCACCAAGTGTGTACAGCTGGTGGTCTTAATATGAAAGAATACAGCTGCCTTCTACTGAGCCTGGCCAAAGGTCCATCTAGCACAAGGTTGCCAGCAGCCTTCTGTAAGAATAAACTAAGACTGCTTTCCTTGAAATGCATGATTCTATTTTTCATTTATTACTTTGTACTTCCTAGCAGAAGTTCAATACAGAACAGCAGGAGCAAGTAGAACTTAAACCTTTGAATCATTAACACTGCTGCTTCATGAGATTACACCAACCAAACATAATACTGTTTGTAGTCATTTGTCTGAAAACATGAACTGTCTTTTTGACCATATGTTTTCAATATTCAATCACTAGTGCTACCTATAACTTCAGTTGCAGACCTGCCTCTTGAAATAATGTTTCCACTACGCAGCCATAATATTTCAATGTAGCTGCTCTCTTCCCTCTCTACTGAAGAGATAACACAAGAGAGGAAAACATTGTGGCACAGACTGAGGGCTTACTGTAACAAAATTACTGACGTTGTCAGTAACATATTCTGCATGATCTATGAACTAGACATTAGAATGGTGCAAAGTTTAATAATGACTCTGAACCATTGGTTTCCAGGGACTCCATGAACCACATACAAACATCATAAGTATGAAAGGGGACAATTGATGAAATAAGACATGGAAGTAGATCCATAGAAGCAGATTAGCAGAACAAAAAACCCTAGTAAGAAACAGCAAAAGTGAAATAAAAATGAGAATCCAAAGAACTGGTATAAGGGGGAGACATGGGACATTTAAGAGTCAGTAGTTTCAAGTAAGCCCCTTACTTAAAGCTGAATTGATTATAAAACTATGCACAGGTTGAGGAAATCCATCCCAATAGCTGAAGTGCACTACAAACTTCAATTACCTGGGAACATTTAATTAATGTTAAGAAAGAAAAACAACTCCAAGGTGAACAGCTATAAGGTAGCCTTAGTATGGATGTCAAGTTTCAAGTGTCAAACTTTCATGATTTTGGAGCCATGGACAGACTGACACACATTCTCATTTATTAATATAGATAAAAGAATTATTCTCCTGTGTTATTCATTTCACTTTATAAACTGCTGATGCTGCTGTATGATGAAGTTTTCCTTCTGCAAGGGCTGATATGACAAACCTTTACAGCATCACAGCTATTTTGAATTCCATCACACCATCTCTCCCATTTTTGGTGACCCATGCAATAGACATATTGCAATGAAAAAATTGTTTCCATGACAACCCTCCCTAAGCATGCAGCCTTACTGTGACATGACAAACCATTTTTGCTGACTACAGACCTTATACATGAAAGAGTTACTAGTAGCTGTAGCAACATTCAATAGCACTAGGGAATGTAATACCTTGCCAAACAATGAGGTTTATCTGCATTGGCCATGTGTAAAGATTTATCAGCAACCCATCTACAATGATTGCCACTAAATCCAAGAGATCAAGAAAGCTCTCCCTTTCACAAAGAATTGTTTCAAGGGGCAAAGCTATAGCAGATAAATCACAAATTAGGAGTTTGTCAGGAGCTTACTTGAAACTATTGGTTCTTAAATAGGAATGTACAGCTTTGATTAAATCCTCTCATTCCATGTTTTGCAGATGGTCAGGGAACTTTTATTCAGTCACCCACTCATTGATGAAATCAAAAATTTTAGGGATGTATCTGAATTCTGTTTGACACAGGCAAATGTGCATTAGTGCATGTGCAAATTTCTGCAAATCTCCCTCCAAAAATAAAAACTGGCCATAAATCTACAAAATCCATGGGATCTGCTAAAAGCCAGTCTATTATGGAAACTGGAGGTCAGATTAACAAACATGTGAATTCATTTGAATCTGTTACATATTTCGATGACATCTCTAATCGTGAATAATTACCACAGAATTTATAAGAAAACTTTAAGATAAACTTTGTGATGAACAGGAGTCAATAAGTGGTTTCTTCTAATATGTACTAGACTGCAAAGTGTTCCTTACAACTAAAAATAAAGAGACACTCACTATGCTTAAAATGAAGGCATGAGAACAATAAAATCCCAGAAGAATCCTAAAGTGAAATTCAATGAAAGTAGAAACGCAGCATAATACATATATAAGCAAGAACAACAAGGTAACCTATTAATGGAATTTGAAATCCTGAAGAAAAAAAAAAAGGCATTGTGCCTTTCACCACTTTTAAAGCAGACTGAATGGTTTGTAGTAGAATTTGCATAAAAGGTTATACCACTCATCTAATTGCCTTGAACAAATTTTTAGTATATTTTTATGATATTGCACCATAGACATCTCTCTTGTTTAACAGTCCCCTTTCCTTCCAAGAACAAAACCTACATTCACAGTATTTACTGCACCTTGACACAAATGGGGAATGATTGTGTGTGTGTGTGTGTGTGTACAATACGAAGATGAAGGTTGGAATGACTGTACCAAACACAGATTCATTCTAATGTGTTCCAAACTCCAGTGTCATCAAAGTGAAACACAGTGAAGTGAAGCTTTTTTCCCCAGAACCATATTTTCTCTGTTGGAGAGGGAGGCATAACTGAAAACATGTGAGAGTTTTGTAAATTGTTACTGTGGTTTATTGATGATGGAACAGAAGAGCCAAGCTGGACAAGTGGCTGGAGAGCAGCACTTGTGACAAGTGGCTGGAGAGCAGCACTTGTGAAAGGGACCTCAGGGTACTGGTTGACTGCAGGCTAAACATGAGTCAGCAGTGTGATGCGGTGGTCAAGAGGGCGAATGCCACCCTTGGTTGCATAGCCAGAAGTGTGGCTTCTAGATCAAGAGAGGTATTACTACCACTCTACACAACTCTGGTGCGCCTGCAACTGGAGTATTGTGTTCAGTTTTGGGCCCCTCATTACAGAAAGGATATAGCCAGGTTGGAGTCAGTGCAGCGTAGGACCACAAGGATGGTGGCTGGTTTGCAGGGGATGCCGTATGAGGCAAGACTGAGGGAACTGGGTCTCTTCAGCTTGGAGAAGAGGAGACTCAGAGGGGATATGTTGGCAACATACAGGTATGTGAGGGGCTGTCACATGGAGATGGGGAGAGGCCTCCCCTGCAGAGGAAGGCAGGACGCGCTCCAATGGAGCAAAGCTCAGGGAACCAAGGTTCCATTTGGATGCCAGGAAGCACTTCCTGACAGTTAGGACCCCGAGGGCATGGAATGGGCTTCCACGGGAGGTCGTTGAGGCCCCATTGGTGAGGGTGTTCAAAGACAGGCTGGACATACACATGGTGGGCATGTCGTGAGTGGAGCCGGCTGGTGCCGGAGGTCAGACTAGATGGCCCGGGAGGCCCCTTCTGACTCGCTCTGTTTCTATGTTTCTATGTTTCTATGTTTCTAAGCTATATCAAAAAAAAGTTGAGTTTGTTTATAGTTTATTTGTGTTTAGTTATTTATTGTATTTATTTGTTTAGTTATTTATTGTATTGTTATTTATGCCGAGATGCACCGAGGAGGGAGGGATAAATGAATATGTTTGATTGTTTTATTGTATTTTAATTAATGTTGTGAGCTGCCCTGAGGCTTTGTTGCGATGGGGCGGCATATAAGTGTTTTAATAAATGAATAAATACATAAATAAATATCAGAACAAGCATCCATCTAACCTAGCCACAAGTAGGACATGACTGCAACAGCCCCTACCTGCCCTCATTCCTCAGCAATGGGTCTACGGAGGTATAATGGGTCTACTGCAGGAGAGGCGAGGACCAGGGCACGGCTGCCCACCAGCACCGAGAAGGTACGGCGGCGGGTGATAGTTGTTGGGGACTCCCTGCTGAGGGGCACTGAGGCGGCGGTGTGCCGCCCCAGCCTTGAGACAAGGGAGGTTTGCTGCCTGCCGGGCGCACGCATCCGGCACGTGAAGGACAGAGTGGAATGTCTTGTTCGCTCCGGGGGTCACCAGCCACTCCTGGTGATCCATGTGGGCACAAACGACGTGGCCAGGCAGGGTGTGGTCGGGATCACCAGGGACTTTTTGGCCTTGGGGAAGAAACTCAGGGAGCTGAAGGCCCAAGTGGCCTTCTCGTCAATCTTACCTGTCCGGGGATTTGGGCCAGGAAGGGACAGGAGGGTCTCCGAGGTGAACGACTGGCTTAGGGTGTGGTGCCAGAAGGAACGCTTCGGGTTCCTCACCACGGCACTCGTTTTCTTGCCAATGGACTTCTGGCAAGGGATGGGTTACACCTCACGAGGATGGGGAAAAGGTCCTTTGGAGATGCTCTAGCGAGCTTCATCCGGAAGACTTTAAACTGAGCCAGTGGGGGGTGGGTTCAGGCCCCCCAGTAACGTGTCTGCACTGGACAAGTGTGCAGGGAGGATCGGGGCTCTGGGAGCAGGGCTTTAGAGATACTGCAGGGACTGACAGGACTTCTACAGAGAGGGGCCAGGTACCAGGGAGGATGGGAGGAAGGAGGATGCTGGGCACTCCAAGGAAAGGAAGCAGTGGGAAGGAGTTGAGGTGCATGTACACCAATGCTAGGAGCATGGGTAATAAGCAGGAAGAGCTTGAAGCTCTCCTGGGAATAGGAGGATACGATCTGGTGGGAATCACAGAAACTTGGTGGGATGAAAGGCAAGTCTGGAATGTGAACATAGAAGGGTATCACCTTTTTAGAAAGGACAGGAAGGCAAAGAGAGGTGGGGGTGTGGCTTTATATGTCAGGGAAGGGATAGGATGCAGTGAGATAGAGTGCAGCACAGATGGGGATTCGGTAGAGGCTGTCTGGGTGAAACTTAGGGGTTTTGACAGAGAAAGAGACCTGACAGTGGGGGTATGTTATCGCCCTCCAGGTCAACTTGAGACCCTGGATGATGTCCTGACAGGCCAGATTCTAAGGATATCTCGGGGGAGAGACACAGTAATTATGGGAGATTTCAATCTCCCAGATATTACTTGGGAGACTCACTCGGCGGTGACAGCCAGGTCACGTCGCTTCCTAGAAGCTCTAGAGGGTGGGTTTTTCACACAGAGGGTCCGAGAGGCGACGAGGGGGGGAAACATCCTGGACTTGGTCTTGACCAATAGGGAGAAGCTGATAGATGAAGTACAGATTAGGGGAGCTCTGGATGCGAGTGATCACTCCATCCTTTGCTTTGAGATCAGAGGACTGGGGCCGTGCAGCAGGGCGAGCACTAGAAGCTGGGACTTCAAGAGGGCCAACTTTGGCCAACTGAAGGCCAGGCTGGGGAAAGTCTCCTGGGATAGGTTACTGGAAGGTAAGCAAGTTGAGGAGGGGTGGATGGCACTCAAAAGGGAGGTTTTGCAGGCGCAAGCCCTGACAATACCTCTAGTCAGTAAGGTGGGGAGGCGGAGGAGAGTGCCGCCATGGATGCGAAAGGAGGTGGTTAGGGGGATTAGACGAAAGAGGAGCTTCCGTAGGAAATGGGTACTGGGGGAAATAGACAAAAGGGTATACCGGGAGGAGGAGGCCCGTTGCAGAAGGATTCTTCGCAAGGCTAAGGCTGATTATGAGCTGAGACTTGCCAAGAATATCAAGAGCAACAAAAAGGGCTTCTTCCAGCATGTAAATAGGAAAAGGAAGGGGAGACAAGTGGTGGGACCACTAAATAAGGAGGAAGGAGATCCAGTGACTGACATGAGGGAACAGGCACAGATGCTAAATGATTATTTTGCCTCTGTGTTCTCCCCAAAGCAGGACGGGGGATATCCGTATCGGAGATTGGATGAGGCTGGGGACTTAGGGGCACAGATTAGAGTCACCCCCCTTGAAGTCGAGGGGCTCCTCAGGGCATTGGACATTACAAAGGCGCCAGGCCCTGACGGGTTACACCCGAGAGTACTTAGAGAGTTGCCAGGGGTTCTCTCATGCCCACTGGCCTCCATTTTTGAGGCCTCGTGGAGAACGGTTGAAGTTCCAGAGGACTGGAGGGTGGCATCGGTGGTCCCAATTTTCAAAAAGGGTAGTAGGAAGGACATGGGGAATTATAGACCGGTTAGCCTTACGTCCATTGTAGGAAAAACAATGGAAAGGCTCATAATAGAGAGAGATCTAGTGATGCTAGATAGGGAAGGGAGGCTGACAGCCACACAACACGGCTTCCGCAGAAACAGGTCCTGCCAGACAAACCTTGTGGAATTCTATGACAAGGTTTCAAGATGGCTAGATGGAGGGGATGCAGTGAATGTGGTATACCTGGATTTCAGCAAGGCCTTTGACAAAGTGCCCCATGATATCCTGGTGGAGAAACTGAGGAGTTTTGGGATACACCAAAGCACTGTCCGGTGGATTAGGGCATGGCTGACTGACCGAAAGCAGAAGGTAACCATTAGCAGGGAATCGTCGGGATGGCAGCCAGTGACAAGCGGGGTCCCCCAGGGCTCTGTCCTGGGGCCGATCCTGTTTAATCTTTTCATTAACGACATGGAAGAAGGGGTGAACAGTCTGCTGATCAAATTCGCAGACGACACTAAAACTGGAGCAGTGGCCACAACTGAGGAGCAGATACACCAGATCCAAAAGGATCTGGACAGACTATGGAAGTGGGCAGGAGACAACAGGATGGCGTTCAATGTGGAGAAGTGCAAGGTCTTGCACTTGGGGCATAGGAATAGCTGTCATAAGTACAGGTTAGGGGACAAGTGGCTGGAGAGCAGCACTTGTGAAAGGGACCTCGGGGTACTGGTTGACCGCAGGCTAAACATGAGTCAGCAGTGTGATGCGGTGGTCAAGAGGGCGAATGCCACCCTTGGTTGCATAGCCAGAAGTGTGGCTTCTAGATCAAGAGAGGTATTACTACCACTCTACATGACTCTGGTGCGCCTGCAACTGGAGTATTGTGTTCAGTTTTGGGCCCCTCATTACAGAAAGGATATAGCCAGGTTGGAGTCAGTGCAGCGTAGGGCCACAAGGATGGTGGCTGGTTTGCAGGGGATGGGGTATGAGGCGAGACTGAGGGAACTGGGTCTCTTCAGCCTGGAGAAGAGGAGACTCAGAGGGGATATGTTGGCAACATACAGGTATGTGAGGGGGTGTCACATGGAGATGGGGAGAGGCCTGTTCTCCCCTGCAGAGGAAGGCAGGACGCGCTCCAATGGAGCAAAGCTCAGGGAGCCAAGGTTCAATTTGGATGCCAGGAAGCACTTCCTGACAGTTAGGACCCCGAGGGCGTGGAATGGGCTTCCACGGGAGGTCGTTGAGGCCCCATCGGTGAGGGCGTTCAAAGACAGGCTGGACATGCATATGGTGGGCATGTCATGAGCGGAGCCAGCTGGTGCCGGAGGTCAGACTAGATGGCCCGGGAGGCCCCTTCTGACTCGCTCTTTTTCTATGTTTCTATGTTTCTATAATTCTCCTGAAACTGGAGTAGCATATAGCTATCAAGTAGTCATTGATAGACTTCTCTTCCATGATTTTGTCCAGTTTCCTACTAAAGCCATCCTACTTGTTGGTCAGTTCTACATCTTGTAGAAATTAATTCCATAGTTTGTGCTTTGTGCAGCAGAACTTTTTGAAGTTCCCACCACCAGCTTCATGAAATAACCCTGGGTTCCAGTAATAACAGTAAGGGAGCAAAAATAATCCACCTTCTCCATACCATGCATCATTTTTATACTTCTATCATATCTATCCTTAGTCGCCTTTTTCCTAACCTAAACAATTCCAGATGTTTCCTTACCCTTGTCCATTTTAGTTGCCCCTTTCTGCATGTTTTCCAACAGTACAACATACATTTTAGATGCAAAGACTGGAACTATACACATAGTATTCCAAGTATGATCACACCACATATTTGTATAAGTGGAGCATGATAGTGTTACTGTGATCTTCAGTTCCTTTTCTAATCATGCCTAACCTGGAGTTGGCCTTTCTTACAGCAACTACATACTGGAATTATATTTTCATTCAGCAGTTCCCTATAACCTTAAGATCTCTTTCTTGATCAATCACTGCAAGCTCATATCCCATCAGCTTTTGCCAACATGCATAATCTTATACTTGTTTACTGTGAACTGCATTTGTCATGTTTATGGCCATTGTCCCCATTTGGAGAGATCCTTTTGAATCTCCTCCCTCTAGCTTTTTAAAACTCCATGATATAATTTTATGTTACATTATGTGGAACACTTCATTGCTCACTCATAATGGAAATTATTCAGTTTTCTACCAGTCTGTCCTACTAGAATGGCTGAAAATGGTCTGTAGCTCTTTTGGAATCTCTAAGCAGGAATAGGCAACTTGTGGTCCCCCCGATGGGCGTACAATTCCCTAATCAGCTTTGCTGGTGGTTTGATATGCTAGGGCTTGTTGACTGAATTGTCTGGATGACCCCTGAGCCAGAGCTTTTAAAGCATAAAAAGGCATTGATTTGGACTCAGATTTGTTTACTATTGTTTTCAGAGCTAAGCAACCCTCTAACAAAAATTAGATAATCTAGATGCATCCAACATTTTCTACCTTGAATCCTTTTATTTGCTAGCCATCACCCTTTACTCACAGCAAAATTCCAGTGAAAAGAAGGATAAAATTAATTAATTCAGTTATGAAAAACACTGTCGTGTTGGCTGAAACACCACAAAACAAGAAAATTGTAGGCCAATCCTGGGATCAGTGCTGATGTTATGCATTGTCACAAACTATGTCCGCTTACAGCTTATTCTCCATGTACCATACTTCTCCTTGGCCTTTCAGGACCAAATTCAGATGCAGGGGAGGGGGGCGCTAAAGTGCCTTGGATCAGCATAAAGCTTGTATTGCCTTATTAAGCATCTGAGCCTTACTGTTTTTGCAATGAAAGATGTGGATTCCAGTTGAAGCCTGTAATTTCTTTCCTATTTTGTTTAATCATTAAAAGAAAGCCAACTTATATTTGAGAAAGAAAATATGGGATGCAGAACAGCTCCAGGAACTTGTGTAGGCCTGTCAGTAGAGTTTATTTCAGAATAACTTGCATAGAATTATAGTTTATAACAGCTGTTATTCCAACCTCCCACCCCTATTTCCAGAGCCACAGAGCTTAATTCTGAATTTGACTTATGTTTCTGTTCTGCTTATCTCTTTCCTCCAGTGGTCTTCCTGCCATGCCCATAATCTGCAGATGCCATTTGCCACCTGTCTAGCTATGTAAACATGTTCTGATCTTATCTCCCACAAACAATTTCTTAAATTATACTAGTGTACTATACTTGTTATAAGGTGGTATGGCATGAACCAGTAGAAAGTGGTTTCTACTCAGCAGGCAGAATGCCATTCCTTGAGTGAGAAGGTTTTGGAATTCCTTGAGAAATACAGATAAGGTGGAATGGGATCCAGGCTAAAAGAGTAAAGTTCATCCTTCCAGCTTTACACATGTCTCTTGGATAACTTGTGGTGTTCAGGGTCCTGTCCCAGTAGAAGCTCTTCCTGGCTTCTACTCAGAATGGACAGAATGCAATAGAAATTGACTTAAACCATTTGTTTGAGCATGAAAGGCTGGAGGCCTAGAATGTCTTGACTATAATCACCCAACAGTATCAATGAGCAGAAACAAAGGGTTCTTCTTTGCATGCTTCCTTTTACGAGGCAGATGACCTCTCCTATGAATATTCATAAGCCAGAGTCTGTTTCTTTTGCTTGATCACAGAGACCTATCATCAGCACAATGCTAACACAATACTCTTGCTGAATTTTGAACTTCTGGAATGTTTCTAAAACAAGCACAGCTGGGTACATGTGTATTTGTTCTTATGTGTCATCAAGTTGTTTGCAACTTATGGTGAGTGAAAGACCTCCAAATCTCTCTTGGATGCATGCCTTAATGTGGAGAGGGGGATTCCAAGTGTCAAAGAAGCTGAGACCACTGCCACCAGAGACTGTCTCAATAAGCTGATCTCTTAACAGGGTGACCCAAGGTAGAATTGTCAAAGCAGACACATGAATCAACCCTGTTCAGGACTAAAAGTCCCATTATCAGAAGAGAATGGATATCCCTAATGGTGATGGGGGTGGAGCAACTTCTGAAGGACAGCTACTGGGCAGCAGTGGTAGTTGAAGGTGACACTGATGAAGGATCTTTCACAGACAATGGCAGTGACACTCACTCTTACTTTGGTTAGTACAATACAGAAGAAGGCAATGGCACACCACTCTGAATCTTCTTACCTTGAAAACTTTATGATGAAGCAATCCAAAATAAAACAACTGTGTACATTATGTTGTTTTGTGTGCAGAGAATTCCAGTATAATCTTTTCCTTCATGCCATCTTCAACAGTGATCTGTCTATCAGTAAGAGTGATCCCCTCACCCACCAGTCTTCAAAACTACTTGACTCTCATCTCAGCTGTCAGTTAAGACGACCTCCCTAACATCTCAGTTGACAGTTCTTGTCAACCCTCACACCACTATCAGAATGCTGACAGAACACTGGAATTCCTCTCACACTCTTGGAGTATTGGCAACATTCTTGCTTCAGAGTAACAATGAGCATGGTCAACGTAACTTATTCAGCAGTTGTTGCTACAGGCTGCAACGAGAAAGGAAACAAACCTTATTGCTTTTGAACTGCTGCTCAGAATTTCACCAACCAGTGAAAAGCATGCCTCTTTGGCAAACCAGAATGAAGTGCATCAGTAGTTTCCACTAAATGTGAAACACATACGATATCCCAAGCTGTAGTGTGGACCAAAAGTACATGTCAGTTTTCAGCACTTTTTATCTTGTAACCATGGCAATATTTATCACATCACTTCAAGTTTCAGGTTATTTAGCTAAATGGTATCAATTTATAAGCAGCAGAAAGTTGAGGCTTCTAATAGTTGGAACCACTTTTTGTCACTCACCTTAATGAAGGGGGCACCATTCCTCCTTTAATCAGATATAGAAAGTTGCCACTGAAAATTCTAATTCCCTTGGTCTAGAAATGGTGGTGGGTTTGTATAAATGTCAGACTTCATTTGGTCTTCAAAGTGTTTACTAATTTTCTATACTTGTTTAGAAAGGTTTTTCTAAGTAACTACACATATATAAAAAAGAAATAACCAGAATGGTCTGGTGTGAGCAGACTCTTCCTGAACAACAGAGAGATTGTTTCTTCTCCACTGATGTGGTGCCAGAAGCAAAATCGGAGTGATACATTAATATTTTGCCAAGCACCCACATGTTAGTGCATTAACTACAATAATTCTTCTCTTTCTCCTCTTAAGAGTTTCTAGGATATCACACACAAACTAGGGTAAAACAGAGCTACTGAACAGAAAATGTAGTGTCCCCATGTCATTTTTCCCCTCTTACTGTCAACCACAAGAGGATTTTTAATAGTGACTGTCTGCCATCTCTACAGATTCCTTTGCTTTGCATATACTGTACATAATGCCTGAGACTCTAGTGACTTGAAGCTCTTAGCCTCAGGAGGCCTGCAACAGTTAAAGTCTGACTGCATGGAAGAAGCTGAAAGTGAATGAGGCTTCTTTAGCCAGAAACTGTAAGGACAAGATGGGGAAAGTCAGGAAGATCTGCTGAGGATTAAAAACACAGCACCTGATTCTGGACAAAACAAAACCCTGGAAGTCACAAGCAATCAGGGAAGTGAGGCTTGCCAGTTTCATCACTGGAGCATCACTTTGTGTAGACAGGGCAATGGTGGAGCATCTATACCAGAGTAATGACACTCATCTAGACAAGAGGGAACAGCAAGCACAGTCTCAAAGCAACAGGTTAGCTTGCTTTAAAAAGACTTTAAAACTGCTGCTAGAGTTAGTAAAAATACATTTTGGAAGTGCAGTGTTTTCTAACATCCAGAGCCTTATTATAGTGAATATGTTTGTAAGTGAGTTACTCCGATACTCTGATATCAAAGTAAAGTGATGCATAAAACATTTTGGTGGAGTTCAGATGAAAAACAGCAACCACTGTACTGAAGTAGGAGTTGGTGAGAATTGTAATTCCTCCATCTTACAAGGCAAAGGTGATGGGGATCAAGAAGCTTCCACCTTCACTCCAGGAGGTGAGCATCTTGATGGCAAAATGTGGTTGTTTAGAGTCGTTTTTAGAGCTGAGGCTCAGGTCTAACTGAAAATCACATGTCAGGGTAAGGCTGGGGCTTCTGGTCCACCAGATGTTTTTGGATTCCAATTCCACCAGCCTCAGAAGTGAGGGATGATGGGCATTGGAGTCCATCAAAGTCCAGCAGGAAGCCATGCATCTCCATGCATCTGATGCGATCCGCGGAAGTTCAAGTCAGGGTTAGTCTTTAAGATGCCGCAAGGCTCTGTTTTTCTTGCCCTTGCAGGGGAGATCTGCTTCAAGTTACAGCAGGAAGGGAACGGGGGAAGAAGAACAGAACCGGGGGAGCCTGTCGTTTCCTTACCTGAGTGTCTGGAAGAGGAGATGAACCTGGGCGCGTGTCCAGCAACTCGTTCCCTGGAGGAAGAGGAGGAGGACGAAGCCGTTCTGCCCTCTTGGTCAACCGCCGGCGAGGCGTAAAGGGCGCCGCCGTTGGTGTAACGCCGTGCGATGACCCGTTCCGCCCCCAAGAGGTGGGAAGGCGCCTGGTGGCTACTGCTGTCCCCGAGGACTTTGAGCAAGAGTTCGAGCAGCATCTTCCTGTCTCCCGCTGAAATCTGGAGGTCTCCGGTCTTGCTCTTGACGGAGGCGCCCTCCACACGGGAGGTCCGTGCCGAAGCCAAGAGCAGGAAGAAGAGGAGAGCGGGCAGCGCGTGGCTGCCGCGGCGGTGCCGGTGCTGGCGGCAGCATGGCTTGGCCCCGGGCATCTCTCGTCCTCCTGGGAGAAGAGAGACAGAGACGGCGCCCGACAGTTAGCTCCTGCCTGCCCGCAGCTGCCTCCTCATGCTGAAGCAGAGCGCTGCCCGCAGGCTGGGAGAGAGCCCGGGAGACGGCGCCCGAAACGGGGACCGCGAGGCTGCTGCGCCGGGCGCCCAGCGCGGGATTGGCCGCTGCCGGAGCGGCAAAGCACGTGCCGCCGCCGCCGCGGCCCGATCTGGCGCGGGGAAGCGGGCTACCTCGCCAGTATCAGCCTCGGCGCCCCTGCCCAGCGTGGCCAGCTCCGGCGCCCCTCCGCGGCCGCGCGCGCTGCGAATGGGTCTGCACCCGAGGCCCCTGCTCTTTTCCGCTCGCGTCCGAGGCCAGGCAGGACGAGGGGCGCGGGGCGGGGGCGGCGCTCCGTGGGCTGGTCCCGCCACGGCAATCCCGCCCACCTGTGGCCGCGGCGGCAGTGCCCTCGCTCTTAGACCCCAGATCCTTCCAGGGAACATTTATAGACACGGATTATGAAAAGGGCATTAAGCAGGCAACGCATATTACAGGCCAGGGGCTTTAGAGGAGGGGGGATTTGCCTGGCTTTCTTTCCCAAGCGCGCCTGAAGCGTTCGTCGGACAAGTTTCGCCTTCCAGCCGGACTTCACTTCGTGCAACGGTGCCTGGACCGCAAAGACGGCTAGGAGGACCTATCCTATACAACTCGCTATTCAGAGGTGTGAGTAGGGAGGGCAAGACCGGCATCTCGACATGCAACTTCAGTTTCTCAGGGGCGTCTTGTCGGATCGGGGCGCGCGCCCTCCAGCATTTCCAGCTGGCTGAATTTGGTGCATTTAAGCACGTGGCTTGCTTACCACAATTGTTTTGTTGTAACAAAAATGGGACCTCTTGCGGAGGTGGGAAAGGGGGATACAGGATTGGGAGTTTACGTCTTCAATGAGTTAAGGCTTCGAGCCCAATAGCTGGGGAATTTATTTTCGAAGATGCTATTTAAAACTTCGTTCCAGGATCTTCAGGCAATCTGCTATTCAATTTTATTGATTTATTTTGTCTTCTCTTTTCAGATTTTTTTACAGGTTACAGAAGCAGCCTTTTTCCACAATAGTGTTCAAAGGCCAAAGTAGCGCACTTCATTAACATCTTAAGCGATCTCCCCATTTTTGGTGCCCAGGGAAAATTAAAATTCACCTCCTGATAGCAACTGATTAATTTCCCAGAGAACATTTTTTTAAAGCTGTTTGTAACCAATCTCAACGGGCTAAGAGCTCTCAAGCTTGCTACTTAATACCCCTGAGTAAACTATTCCAAATATAGATAACAATTAGGATTAAGAGGGGAAGAAAATTCATTCAGTTATTCATAAACCCGCTTCGGATTGTATCTCTTTCAAAGCCCTATCGCCCAAAGATTTTCTGAATTGGGGGGAGGGGATCTAGAAGGGAAAGCGCTTCGCTGATCTTTGCAGAGCCTCAAAAGAATTGAACTTCCCCCAGCCTGTTGCTCAGCAGGTGCGTTCACTGGGAGCAGGGTAGCTATTCGTTCATTACCGCAATGGGAGCTCCCCGCCTAATCCCAAGCAATACTTTTATGTATATTAAAGCGAGACAAGCGAATACACCTAACACGACCTCCCCACCCACCCATAACATTTAAAGAGCCGCCTCGTATAAACCCAGGGGCTGACTAGGCAAAATCAATCCATCCATCACCCTCCTTTTTCCAACAGAGGATGGCTAGGAAAGGGGTTTCTAAACAATCGCTATTACCGTGCAAGAGGTGCTTCGCCATACGGGACGTGTCTGGCCTTCCCCTCTGGCGTTTGGTCCGAAATCAGTCAAAATTCCACCCTGAACCTCGAGAAGTGGCCCGTGGAATTAGCAGCCATACACCTGCCTTATATAGTCCACCCTCCGCCTGTCCACTGGAGTGCTATCGACTTTAGGTGGGCGGAAAGCGACGAAGCCCTCTCTTAATCATCCTTCTGCAGCTCAACGAGGGTCTTTTCTCTCTCTCTCTCTCTCTCTCTCTCTCTCTCTCTCTCTCTCTCTCTCTCTCTCTCTCTCTCTTTCCCTTTCCCCCTGACACATTTCCTCCTCCCCACTTGTGCCCCGGAGGATGCTAATTCTGTGCCATCAATTGAGATGACTCTCACATAGCTACTTGTGAAATTAGATTGTCACGCAGATTAGGGGGATGTTCCCGGCTCCTGTGTCTGTGCAATCGCCTCCCCCAGCACCTTTCTGTGTCTCCGTTCTTTCTGTCTCTTAATCTTAGTGGGATTCCCTGGAATTGATGCCCCTATGGAAGGGATGGTGAACCGTGTGGGATGCATGGCAATAATGTGAGCCTTTCTCCCACTCCTGAATGGAGACAAGAAAAGAGTTGTGTCTACATGGCGTATAACCAGGTTAATCCTGAGAGGGTGACAAGTGGTGGATGCGGGTTTAAGATGCATGAAGCATTCAGTATGTTAAAAGTTTGAAGGAAGGGTGTGTGAGCTGATTCCACAGATAAGTGACACGTGTATCCCACCAACGATCCTATATGCTGGCGATTATGTGAGTTTGTCTGACCTGTCACGAAGAAGGTGAGGGGAACTTAAATAGCTACTGTTCAAGGGAGAACTAAGAGCATCTAAACCTGTTGAGAATCAATGGGCCTTAAATATAATTAGAAATGTCTGCAGAAGGAAATTGAAATATTTGTAAGCATGAATGGAATGAATTGACATCACCCTGTTGAAAACGAAGTGGTTCACAAAGGAGAAACTTTCACACCATAACATTAATTATTTCAAGAGAGTTTGGGAGCAGGCTTGGTATTGATCCAAAAAGATTTTTATTTCACAGTCCTGTGCATGTCTACTGGAAACATTCCCTGGGTGCTTCCAGAAGATGTCTTTATAATGCCAGCACCTTAACTCATTTCTGAAATGTTAAGGGGTCTGTCCCACCTGTGTTTCCCAGTGCTTCTTCCATCTTTATACTTGCCACAGTAAATTTGTTAGGGGGAGAAAGATGGAAATGGAGGCCTGCCCATCTCAGGCATTGCAATCCAGCATCAACCAGAGTCTTGCTTTTGAGCTTTTTTCTGCAGAAGGCTGTTATTCAGTTATCTATCATACATTTAGGGTACAGTCCTATGCATGTTTAGGCAGAAAAGGTGCTACATCTCATAGTTATGCTGGCTGGGGAATGCTGAGAGTTTCATCTAGACTTTCATCTTTTCATCTTAACATGCATAGGATTGAAGGGTATTGTGCAATAAGATTCACCATAGCTCTCAAATCTCAGAAGAATATGGTCATCCTAGGGGGGTGTGGAACTAGATGCAGCTAGATGTCTGAATTTGACTGAGTGTCAAATGGGGAGGAACACAGTTTCGGTACCACCAGGCTATGCCATATATTGGTGGCAGTGGTTTCCTACCATCCTCAATCCCTTCTCCAAAGTTGCTCTAGCAACCTCAGAGACAGCCAGCAAAGTTTCCTCCACATCACCTGTGAAGAGTGGTGGAGGGTGTTCTGGGCATGGAGTCCTAGCCAGAGCTCTTTTCTGATGCCAAAGCTGGAACTCTGAAAACTCTGTGGCCCTCTAGATGCTATCTAGAGGCCATGGAATCATTCTGCCCATCTCTCTGTGTATGGGGGAAACTACTGAGTAGCAATGGTGAATATGATAAAATAGCAATACTTGTAATGGTAGATTCTGCAGAAACGTTCACTAATGAAATGAGACACAATTAACATATGTGCTGTGCTGTGTGTAAGACAGATGTGGAGCAAAAATTGTTGATATGTCATCATGCTCATATGAAAGAGAAAAATCTATCTTTCTCCTATTAGGAGGATACATCCAGAAGTTACTTAACTGAGAAATCCAATGAAATTGAAGGCAATAATAAAATATTTCTTTCTTTTTTTATAAAGATTTTTATTAAAATTTTAAACTAAAAACTAAAAAACATCAATCATCAAATACATTGGACGAGCTGGGTCTATAGAACATTTTATATAAATTATAAATTATACGAAGTTGCTAAAGTTACCTTAATATTTCTCTCCCAAAGCTTCTGCCACTTTTCTAATTCAATATTATATCCAAAATTTTGTGACCATATTATCATAGTTTCCTTAACCTGTTCCCCTTCCATTTTTCTGTCAAGTAAGAACTCATAAATTCTTTTAATCATTTTCTCATCAGTTTTTAACATCACTCGATCAAAGGCTGTTAAGTCTTTATAAAACCCCCATATTTTGCAATCTTTAGCATATCTTGATTGCATCTGCATCTTGTACCACCAAAAGATATTAAGTCCCTGTTCTTGTATTTCTTGATCCAGTTTCAGGCCTCCATCCTTATCTAAAATATCATCATATCTTATGATCCCTTCAAAATTCAAAACATTTGGATACACAAAGGCTTCCATAGGTGAAAGCCATCTTGGTAATTTATTATACAATTTTAGTTTTAACTTTTCCCACACTGAGAACAATGATCTTCTAATAAAGTGACTTAAAAAAAGTCCCCTGGAATTTAACCTTCTCATACCACATATAAGCATGCCAACCCATTTGCAAATCATGTCCTTCGAGATACAAAATTCTCTTATTTCGCAAGGTTATCCATTCTTTTAGCCAAGTGAAAATAGACGCTTGATAGTACAACATCCAATCCGGTAAACCAAAACCCCCATTCTTTTTGGTTTCTTGAAGTATTTTTAGTTTAATCCTTGTTTTGTTTTTTCTCCAAATAAATCTTGAAATTTGAAAATTTAAATCCTCAAAAATTTTTTTATCAATTTTTACAGGGATCATTTGGAACAAAAACAAAAATTTTGGTAAAATATTCATTTTGACCAGTGCTATTCTTCCCATCAAAGACAGTTGTAAATTGACCCATCTTTCCAAATCACCTTTAATATCTTTCAGTAATTTATCATAATTGTCTTTTTTCAAAGTTGTACATTTAACTGTAAGGCAAATTCCCAAGTATTTTACCTTTTTAACAATCTGCAAGTCCACTTGTTCTTGAAGTCTTTTTTTCTGATCTTGCGTAAGATTTTTAACTAAAAGTTTTGTTTTTTCTTTATTTATTTTCATCCCCGAAACCTTGCCATATTCTTCAATCCATTGTAAAAGTTTAGGG
The DNA here is from genome assembly GCA_023646645.1 of Varanus salvator macromaculatus. NCBI lineage: Eukaryota > Metazoa > Chordata > Lepidosauria > Squamata > Varanidae > Varanus > Varanus salvator. The sequence continues at coordinate 69,508,526 of JAIXND010000773.1, forward strand.
ATTGTTACAAAAGGTTCCTCTATTATAAAGACCAAGTCATCTGCAAATGCTTGCAATTTATATTTTTCATCCCTAATTTTAGTACTTTTAATGTCCTCGTCATCCCTGATGCTTCTATTCAAAACCTCTAAAGTCAGAATGAACAATAAGGGTGACAACAGGCATCCTTGCCTTGTACCCTTTTGTATCTCTATAGCCCTTGTACATTCTCCATTAATTAAAATCCTGGCCGATTGTCTTTGATAGATACTTGATATCGCATTCATAAACTTTCCCCCGAACTCCATTTGGTCCATCTGTTGTATCATAAATTGCCAATTAACATTGTCAAAGGCTTTCTGAGCATCTAGAAACAGTGGGGGGATTGATTTTTCCGTGTGCATCTCGTAATATTCTAGAATATCCAAGATAGTCCTCAGATTATTCTTCATTTGTCTTTTAGGCAAAAAACCATTTTGATCTGGATGGATAAAGTCTATCAGAAACTTCTTCAATCTTTCTGCCAATATAGAGGCAAAGATTTTATAGCCCATATTTAGTAATGATATAGGTCTGTAATTTTGAATCTCTGTTAAGTCCATATCTTCTTTCGGTATTAATATGATATTTGCCTCTATCCAAGTATCTGGTATTTTTGCATTTAACAATGCTTCATTACATATATCTTTGAGAAACATAGCAAAAACTCCCTCAAATGATTTGTAAAATTCAGCTGGTAGTCCATCCGGACCAGGGGTTTTATCGTTCTTCTGTCACATAATTGCCTCTGTTACCTCCATAGTAGTTACTTCTTGATTCAATATTTTTTGGTACTTTTCTGGTAGTTTTGGTAAGCCTCCCTTTCGTATATATTCTTTTACCTTCTCGATCGAAAAGTCCTCCTTCCGGTATAACCTTGTAAAGAAATCTTCAGCTATTTTCTTAATTTGTGTATTTTGTACCTGCAATCGCCCTTCTCCATCTTTCAGTTTTGAGATCAATCTCTTCTCTCTTTCTTTTTTAACTTTTTATGCTAACCATCTCCCTGGTTTATTAGCATTTTCAAAAAAATTCTGTTTAGCCAATTTCACTTGCTTAGTATGTTCGTTTGTATCCAAGAGATTCAATTTATGCTTTAAAGAATTCATTTGAACCCTAAGATTTATTTTTGCTGGATCTGCCTGCAATTCTTGTTCCCATTTCCTCAGCTCTTCTATTAATGTTGCTCGCTCTTGCTTTTTCTTTTTCTTTATCTTTTCTGAATAAGTTATTACCAGTCCCCTGACATAGGCTTTCGCTGTATCCCAGACATTCTGTAAAGAAGTTTCTTCGGCTTTGTTTATTTGAAAAAATATTTGCATCTCTTTGCTTATCTCTTCTGTAAATTTTTTATCTTTTAATAACGCTTTATCTAGACTCCATCTGGGCATCCTTGCAGCCCCTTTCAATGATATAGATACAGGATTATGGTCTGCCCAGACATTTGTCTCCATTTCAGCTTCTATCAGATCTGGAACTAAGTCTGGGGTTATCCAAACCATATCAATTCTGGACCATGACCTATGTCTGTTTGAATAAAAAGAATAATTAGCCGAAGATGGATTTTTATGTCTCCAGGTATCTATCAATCTGAATTCTTCAATCAAGTTGGAACAAGACTTTGGAAGGATCCTCCTACCCTTTTTCCCCTTACTTTCACTCTTGTAATCAATTTCCTTGTTCACAATTGCATTAAAATCTCCCATTACACACACAGTCTGATAGTCTACTTGTAAAAGTAACATATGTAATTTTTGATAAAAAGTTTCCTGGTGGTCATTTGGTGCATATATTGCCACTAAAAGCACCTTTTTAAGTTTAACTGTAATTTCTACCATCAAGATCCTACCATCCTCATCACCAAGAATGTATTTAGGGTCCAGTTTTTCTTTAACATACAGTGCTAAACCTCTTTTCTTTTGGGATGCAAAAGATACAAACAATTTTCCCAGTTTTGAACATTCCAGAAATTTAACATGTTGTTTCTTGTAGACAAATTATCTCTAATTTTCATTTTTGAAGTTGGGCAAAAATCCTTCTTCTCTTAGTCAATAATAAAATATTTCTGTTAACATGATGTTGAAGAAAGTCTAAATTGAACTGCAGCATGGATGAGGAATCCTAAGCAAAGTACAAGAAAAGAAATTAGCCAGTTTAAACATAATGCAACAGATAATAAAAATGCCATGTTTCAGCACCAGAAAAAAAAATGAACAGGAAATAACAGCACACATATTAAGAGAAGCAGAATGTGAAATCTACATGGTAGATTATTTTGAATGTAACAAGAATGTTGACTGAGTAAACATGCAATTCCTCTGCTTGTTTAGACAGAAAGTCCTACAATTCTCAGAATGTTCCAACCAGCTATGCCTAGTCCATACTGTCTGATGAGTGCTGTCTAAATAAGCATAGGATTTGATCCTAAACAATGAAAGTGATGGGTATACTCAAAACCTCTTGCAGCTGCAGCTACAAATAGGAACATAGAATATTCTAAGACTATTGACCAACTCAGTAGGCTACTTATTTTTGTTTTAAAATGCACTAATGTTTGATACCTTGAAATGCTGATATAAGCATGTATTAAAATGTTTAAATAAACTAAGTATGTGATTTCTTTAGCAAGTGACAACATTATTTATATCATGAATGGCAAACTTGTGTTCTGAGATGACCCTGATGATGACAGTGTTGTAAAGCAACTAGATGCAAAAACAACAGCAAAGAGAATAAAATAAGGAACAGCCTAACCCTAGTTGAACCTCAAAAGTCATAGATGTCATTGAGCAGGTAAAGATTAATAAAACTGTCAGAGAGTATTAAATAATTATGTGAGTTCTAAAGCATTGAATGATGCTTTCATTGCTGCAAGGTATGGAAAGTGATTTTGGTGAACTCATATTTAATGAATTATGCAAAAAGCAGACACAACCTGGGGTGGGGAAATACGTCATAACTGTGAAGAAAAACAATCTATATATTCATAATTGGAGATGAGTTTTCCCAGTTCCTGTTCAGGATATAAAAATACTTGTTCTGGCATGGCTTGCAAGCAAGAGGGATAAAAGAAAGTTATTTGAAGCATATGAAATCATTGTGCAACTGGAGCCTACATGTGCTTATTTGGAACTCCGTAATGCCAGTAACTGTGGGTTTGCTTCCACATAAGTGTGGACTGGATTACACTCTTAGAGAGCAATCCTATGGGGATCCCTCTAGCTCTCTTAACTCAGAGGAACATTGCCGTCCTGCACAGGGCAGGTTATCTCCATACTTCTCCTGCTCTGCAAAAGATGCTAGACAGCCACTTTTGACTGTTTAACTGTAGCACTTCAGAAAGGGCATGAATAAAGCTAGGACACCACCAGGATATTTTTGTGGCATGGCCTCTTCCCCATTCCCCAGAATACCCACTTTATGCCCTCAAAGAAGCAGGCAGTATGGCTCTGTCTTTGCCACTGTGAGTGGGGGGAGATCTGAGTGCAGATCCCCATACTTGAGGTCAGAGAGATTTTCTGACCATGGAGCGATTTTCCACCCTTTTAGCTAGGAATCCAAATAAGTCTATATCCCCCTAGATACTTTGTAGGAGACATAGCATTGCTCTGCTCAAAGCCTAAAAATCTAGAGGTATTTTCACTAATTGTTTTGTTAGAGTTTTTACAAATATGGAGTTGCCATATTCTCCATGAGGAACATCTGCATATGTAGAGACCACTTTCTCCTTCATGCCCTGTCATGATCTCCCAAACACCTTCTTAGCTATTCCACCTGTGTCCCAGAGGAAGACAGAAAGAGAGAGAAATAAAGGATTGTGGAAGACAATGTTGTGAATTATCTTTATCATCAGCATGTTTATTGCTTTCACAGAAAATGCTTAGAGATGAAAACAAAGGATGAGATAGCTAGCTGGAAGTGGCAGTTGTAGGCCTTTTACTGTGTGAAAATACACAAGATAGTGGCCTAACTTGTTCTAAATGGTTTATGAAACATTTCAGTCTTCTCTGAAAATAAGGATATAGGAGGAGCTCTCCTGAATCGATAAGACCTACCTAAAACAGTATCCTGCATCTCACAGTGACCATCCTGATGATTCTGAAATCTTCAAGCTGGGCATGAAAGTAAAAAAGACACATGTGGTACCTGCAACAAAATGCTTCATTCTGTTCCTGCCTTTTGATGGAAATCAGGGAGCCCTCCAACAAAGGCAGTACTGTGATAATTATCCACACATTGACTGGATAAGTGTACATTCCCATTCTGACACATTTTGCTTTGTTTTGTTTTGTTTTGTTTTGGGATGCCCTAAATGACTGTGCCCTGCAACAATTGGTCAAGAAACAAACCAGAGCAAAGCAATCCTGGATTTGGTCCTAGATGAGGTTGCTCAGACTATAGTACAGGATCCATTGCTGTTGAGCCATTAAGTAGTAACGGTCATGGCAGTAAGAGATCACCATTAGGTGGAAGAGTGTAAACACTTTATTCATAAGTTTCTTTCATTATGTTCTATGTGGAAGCACAGGGTAATAAGGTCAACAGTGCACAGATATCAATAACTGTAAAGCTCTAACCTGTGAGTAGCATGATGCTTATTCTAGGTCTATAACTGAGGAAGCCAGTTCTATATTGAGAAAAATGAGGTGCTTCTGCCTCTAGGCATTTGTCCAGAAAACAGAGTGGTCACTGCGAATACAGAATCTGGCCACCTCTGCTTCAGACAATGCTAAGCGTGATAAACCAATGGCCTGACTCAGTATAGGGCAGTTGAGTATAGCAAAGCATCACAAAGTTAAGTCCCTGCAAAGAAGAATACCTAAAGACCCTTGCAATGAAATGTCCCTCCTGCTTAAAGCCAGGGAAAAGGTGGATCTCCCTTCAAAGGGCATTCCAGAGTCTTTGAATTATAGCTTTGCCCTCGTCTCCCACCATTCCTCCAGCAGGAATAGAACACTGAGCAAGGCTTTGCCATCAATCCAAATCTTCACATAAGTTCATAAGGCAGTTCTTAAGGTAGCAGAGTTCCAGATCCGTAATAAAATTCAAAGGCAATTCCATATAGAATGCATTAGGAGCATAGGAAGCTGCCTTATGTTGAGTTGGGTCATTGAAATATTTCCAGATGTCCCTGGAGATGGCAGGGATCGAGTCTGGGTTGTACTGCAAGTAGTACATATGGTGCCTCCAATTTTGATGTGACTGGGACATGAAGCTAGCCATGGATTCCAAGTGTTCATGCACAGCTGGAACCCCAAGACCCCAAACCAAGTAGTAGGACTATTTTTAGGATATCTTTCTTTATAGCCTTAAAATAGCATAGTTGTGAAACAAAACAAAAATGAAAACAAATACTTTTTAATTACAACCTCCTTGATAGTTAGGAGGGGTAAAAGGGCCCAAACAAAATCAATCTGAGGACCAGTCCAGCCCAAAGAATATGCTGACTTTTCCTGAAATAGAGTGTAAATATGACTTGCAGGTCCTGGTGCCTTTTCTTCGGTGCCATCGCTGGATTGGTTTTGGTTTGTGTGCCCTGTCTGGATCATTCTCTGCATAGCAGAAGCCTGGTTCTGCATTTTGTCTACACCACAAAGCATGATTTGTGTTCATCCGAGTTTCCTCTTTTGGGTCTTCTACATCAGACCCAACAACAAATTATTTACCTCTGTACTGATGTCTGACTCTAAGGGCATCCCAGGTCTGTGATCTATAATTTGAACTATACTATTTGGTAATATTTGTTTTGTTCTCTGGCTTCATTGGTTGGAGAGATTTATGTTCAAGATGAGTGAAAGCCATCATGGCCTGTTCTCATCTTATATTTGCCTATTTGTCTGCTTTAACCAAAAACCCTGTCAGTTTTGTCTGAATTCATCATGGTGTACTGATCCATGAGAGGATTTCCTGTTCTCCAGAGAAAATTATTAGGTTCTGTGAGCTGTCTCTATTGTGAACCAAATCATGGATTCTGTTTTCCTTATAATATAATGCTTTAAAGTAATATACATCCCATATAATGAATTTGGGTTTAACAGATTTTCCTTGACACACATTTTTATGCAATTTTCAAAATAATCTTATCTTAATCTTAATTTACCTCATCCCCTTTCTTGATACATGTCTACATGACAGATGACTCCCCATCCCTTGCAACAAAGAGAGGAAATGCATACTTAATGCATACATGCATGCATGTATGGTCAAACATAATCATTGGCTATCAAGCCAATGAGAAGAGAACAGTACATGAAGAATTTGATGGACCATCTATTTGAAATTCAAAATCATTAGGTACAGTAGCAATCACAGCCCATCAAATAATGATAACTATTTTAAAACAGTGTAAAGTTTAAACTACAATTTTAAATATTGCTTCCTTTTAAAAAATGGGCCCAAGAGTCTAAAAGGATTTAAAGATTTATTTTCTGTTATTGTACAAAGCCTTATCTCTGCTTAGACTGGTTAGCCATGCGTCTTCTGCCTGTATTTCAAAAGATGACACATAGACAGAACCTGGGAGAAGGTGCCTGTGTTTCTAATCCCAGACAGTTTGTGATAAGTTGAAATCCTGTTCTCAGGCTCAGGCTGCAGGCCCTATCTGGGGGGAGCCACAATGGGCTCCTCCATTAATCTGCTCAAAAAAAATTCCAGGGTGAACTCCGCAGCCAAAGCCTCTGAAAAAGCAGTGAAGAGACAAATGCTTAATCCCACCAATTGACACTGCAATTTTGTTATTTCCTAAGTAAAGAACATAGATACAATCACCATAAATCAGCTGCTGGAAGTCAGCAACATACTACAGGAAACAACTGAAAACAACAACTGAAAATCTTTGGTTTAATCATGATATTTGTGACAGAACTCCCATTTCCACTTTTACATTAAAGTTATACTGCCATTTCATATTAATTCCTTCCATGCTGGAACAAAGCTAATCTAACAAGGTTCTGTAATGAGTGTGAGCAGAACTTTACCTTACTGTGGGCACCCTATTACTATAGGAGCAAAATTTTCTTCATTTATTTAGTTATTGCATTTCTAAACCACCTGAGAGTTGCAACCTTCTTTGGTCAATACCACCTGACTTCAGAAACCACACCAACCAAGTTGCTAGAATGAGCCTCTCATAACCTACTTGCCTAAAGGGCAATCTTATAGGCACCTGTCTGGTCCATCCTATTCTTGCTAGTTAAGTGCTGGATGGATATAATCTCTCTAGGATCCAAGGGGAGCCTGTCTCAAGCCAGGTAACAATGAGAAGCTGATTCAGACAGTGACTTTTTACCTTCTAGACAAAGGTTGCAAACCAAGGTAACCTATCTTACCCAGTGTACCTGTAGCACCTGCTAGTTGTGACCTGAAATGGGACTCAGTTTGCTGAATCAAATATCACGGGCTGAACTTGTACTCTTTCATGGGACAGATGACAGGTTGCCATGCAATTATGTGAGAGAGCAGTGACACCTTATAAAGTCCATGCTTTCTCTTTCCCTGCACTGAGCTTGGAATGTGATGTAACCTCCCACCCCACCCCCACACACACCATGAACTGGTTAATTTAGTCCAGTAGGGTCAGAGTCATCATTCAGGAAAGAGCAAGGACAAAAAGGCAGCTTGTTCTGATGAGGGTGCTAATGTGCAGTTACCACCATATGTATGATAAATTCTGTGTGTGTGTGTGTGTGTGGTAACAGAAGAGCACCTGCAGTGTCCAACACTTTGGTAAACCAGAAGAATGCTGGGCAGGCCAACGATAGATGTTTGCAAGCAGTATTGTCATATTACTCTGTGGAACAACTATTCTTTGATGGTCCCTGTGTCAATAGACCACTTACTAAACTCTAGTGCCCAACTGCTCTATTGTTTTGTGGGGTCCTAACTAAAACCCTTAGAAGCTTTATTCTGAGTAAGTCCCAAGGACCCAGGTAGGCAGAGGTGACACAGTCACATTTCCCTTCATTCTGCCTTGAATGGGGACAGCATACAAAACCACTCCCACCTGAGAGATGGGAAAAGCAACTTTGCCCAGCTCTGTAGAGATGAAATCAGGGAAACTGTTCACGTAGTGTCCTAGCATCCTTCCAGTTCAAATGTGACTTCATTGCACCAGAGCAAAGATCATCAGGCTGAAAGAACTCAATGGCATTACCATGTGTGCAAAGTAGCGTGCTTCCAACTAGACAGTTTCTAGGCAGCCAATTTACTTACATCAATACACTTGAACACAATGCCAATCATAATACAAAGCAAGCAATGGCAGTCTTTATGATCAAATACTGCTCTATCATCAGATTGTTTTTAATAACTCAGGCATTATGAATAACAATCTATTAACAGCACTTTCCCTTAGTGTGTAATCATGTCTACTCAGATGTTTGTTCAGTGAAGATTACTCCTACAAAATTGTACTTGAAAGAGCATGGAAAATGACAATATTTGGAACAAAAGCCTGCCCATCCTAATTTTTCCATTCTCTTTTTCCCCTTCTAAAGTATATGTTGATTTTTTTGGATAAAGAAAAAAAGTTTTATTTTCTGCCAATACAGAATGTTTTTTTCTCAATTTAATTGCCATGCAAGGGACACAATTTCCAAGAGGCATTGCAGCTGGAGAGGAAAGGGTTAATTTGCCTTTCCATAGGCTGCAGTGCTCCCCAACAAAACCTGCCTTTGCATGGTGGAGGGAGGGCCCGCACTTTTTTATTTCTTTGAAATGATCTGGGGCAGAGTATAAATTACTCTGAATTAATTTATACTCTGAATTAATTACTTAATTAATTAATTTATACTCTGAATTAAGAATTAATTTTGCTTGAGACATTTTGATGATTTTACCTCCTGTGAAATTTAAATAGATCCTCATGATTATTTCTGAATTTGCATATACAGGTACAAAGTAGCATATGCAGATTTATCAGCTTGAGCCTATTATCTTTTAAGTACCCAGAAACACAAAGATCTTTATAGACAGAAAGGCCTTTTTAGACAAATAAGCTTTAACAGAACCACAGTTCTTTAGAGCACAAATTATTTTCCAACTAAATGGTTTCAAATTCTTCATGCATTCCATTTTACTTCTAATATGACTATTCCTAACAACAGCATGTATCCCAGTGGAAATGGAATGTTCATTTCTTTCTGTTCTTTTCAAAGCAATTGTTTAGAATTTACCAAGTCATATGTTAAATTAACCTAACCCATGGCAACATTAATGCTTTAAAACTTGACTCTGACTTGGGTTGACTGCACACTCATCCAGGAGTAAGCCCCACTGAACCTGATGGGGCTTCCTTCTGAATATGTGGATAGGACCATGGTGATCATGCATGTTTTAGCTGCATCAGGAACACTGTGTTTAGGAAATTAGTCCTAGTGTCCTAACTTAATACTAGGAGTCACATTATTTCTAAAAAATAAAAAGCAAAAGCAAAATGCAAACACAAAAACCATACTCTGTGTGATCTTGTTAAAGTATAACATATGAACTGAGCCCTGGAAGAATGAATAGAAATTGTCTGAATTGTTATGGTATATGAATTACAGATAATGTTGGGCCACATCAATTATTGAATGTTGGCTTCACAATGTAATATTAGATTCAGAAGTGACACTTGTTTAAAACTTTTAAAAGAAAAGCAAATCACTATATGCATTTTCTCCCATTTATCATTTCCTAAGAGACTTATGGGAATAAATTAAAAGCTATGGTGGTATTGCACATATTTTTTCCACTGAACTCACACTGAGCTTTGGTTTTCACACGCACCACACACTAGTTCAACCACTTTTGCAACTCTTTTTCCTTTTCATTAACCACATTTTAAGAAGATTATTTTGTCAAAAGAGCAAATAGAACTCAAATTGGAGGTCCAGTAACATTAAATGGCAACTGGTTCCCCATCACTCTTCTATGTACTTATCCTACAAGTACTATGTATTCTATGTACTTATCCTAATAATGTCTGCAAGAGCTTTTAAATGCTACTGAATACATTGGAATGATCCAGAGGTGACTTTCAAAGGCCCCACAGTTGGATTCTTACATAAGATGACTGTAAGAAGATAGTGTTGTATTTTTCCCCTCTCTTTCTAGAGCCAATGAATTTTGACATCAAGCACATATGAAATTTGCTAAAAAATTTAAAACAACAACAGCCTAGTCCGAGATCCAGGACTATGTGTGTACTCTGATATACATATGAAGCTTCACTGTCCACAGATGTATCAAGAGAGGGGTGCAAACATCTCTTTATTTTTGCAAAGATTCCTGCTTCCACTAAAGAGAATGGGGGAGCCTTTAAAGTCTGGAAGATCTCCATGTAAATGTTACAGCTCCTAAATATGTCAGACTCCATTAGACTGGAGTGAATAAACAAACCATATGTGGTACAAAATTTTACTAATTTTGGGGTATAATGTACTCAGTGTAATCATTGGGTATGTGTGTGTTGGTGGGCTGTTGTACATTGCAACTTTCATTGTATTTTGATTCATATGCAGTGTTTCCATTTTTATGGTGGAAAAAGAAACCTCAACTATATTCAGTTCATGTTTTTGAGATTATTCTCATGTTTTGTTTTTGTCTGAATAGAAGGCTGAAGTTCTGGAAATTTTTTCTTGACACACAAGTCTTCCTGTTTCATAACTCTCTGTGTTTGTTAGTTTCCATTGCCAACTCTAATGAGTTTATGATGAATTCTGGAAACAATGTTAACAGTTCCACTTCTTTAACAATGCCCTGTAGAGAAGTTTGAAAGGGATGTTGAAGAAAGATTGCCATAGCAGTCTTGGAAGCATCTTAGCAATGTTGTGATAAACCTGTCTAGGCTGTATTACTAGATTATACTACTTTAGACTGTTGGTTCAGGCTCCATTCAACAAAGAAACTTGATGTCAGGAAATAGGAGTCTAGCCTTGTTTGGTTCCTGCCATGCTTCTTTTCTATGTGCAGGGATTATTATTTTTATGCAGGAACATTTCAGTCCTGTGAGTACTTAGGCAAAGCACATGTGCTTTGCCTATGTGAGAACTGGATTATGGGGCCAAAAGGAATACTTCAGATTCTTATGGAAAGCTGTCCCAAAGCTGCCACAAGAAAGAAATAAAGCTCTTGTGTGTTTAATAAGGGCTATATCATATATAAGGGCCCTGTCATGCAAAGCTTGCATTGAGCAGGAATACGACTAGATGATCTCTGAGGGTCTTCCAATTCTATGATTCTAGGATTGGGAAGCCCTGGTGAGACACCCTTGTGGCCAACAACCTCTGGCAGCCTTTGGTTTGCTTCAGGTTTCCCCAGGATTTCCAAAGGGAGCAGGGAGCAGGGTTGTCTGGAGAATACAACACTTGCTCTGAAATTCAGTCAGAAAGGATCCCGATAGCAAAACTATCAGATCCAGGGGCAGCTTATGCTTGCTTCCCCAAATATTTTTGTGCAGGTGTGTACAATTAGGCTGAAGGTCACATCATGCAGTACCAGGGTCCATACATGTGCACACATGTGCTCACACACATATATTCATGTGCATGAATGCATGCACACACAAGCCTGGAATTTCCTCTGCTTAATCTAGCTCATCAGAGATGAAAGGGCAGGAAAAACTTGCTCCCTTACTAGTATTACCACTAGAAAGGGAAACCCCAGGCAGCCCTGCCACAATTTTTGTGCTGGCTTGGCAGGCAGCATGGGGCTCTCAAGACTTTATTATATATATCCCTGGCTATACATGGGAAAGGGTGAAATACACAGACCTTCTTCTTTGCTGATATGAATGTAGAAAGTCTGTGCATGGAGGAACTCTCTGCGTTCATCACAGCATATACTGGTTATTATAACAGGCCCACATAAATACATGACTAGTCTGAGATGGTATTCATAAAGACTCAGAAAGACATCATCTTGTTCCTGCAACCACTGGACTCCATAAAAGGAACAAAGGAAAAGATATTTACTTCCACTCAAAGCAACAGAAGCAGTTCCATGTCACTGGAATGGTGCATCCATTCCAGGTTTTAGTGGCTAATTTAAGGAGCAACCCAAGAAGCTAAATGCTAGCACCTACTGAATAGGTTCAGTACAACAGATAATTCCCTTAATGTTCAGGCTCAAAACTGGAGTAGACACTCTACCCCAATAACACTGGATCTGGTCCCTGGCTCACTTGGAATGGTTTTGGCTTTGTATTCATTTTCAACTTCAAAGATTTCATCTATAATGCATTCAGAGAAGTAATATCAGGTAATGTCAAATTCTCACATTTGTCATTCATTTAAAAAAAGTTCAGCATTTCATGTACTAGTTCTCTAAATGGACAAGAACACCCTGAGCATAACTAGGTTCATGCAGAAATAAAATACTTTATTTATTTATTTATTTAGAAGACTTCTATGCCGCCCCATTCGCCGAAGCCTCGGGGCAGCTCACATTCATAAATAAATACAATATAATTAAATATAATTTGAGTCGCCCTGGCCAGAAATTAAAATAGATAAGTAATATTAACAGTTAAAATAACATTTAAATAAAAAGGTCTTCGCCTGGTCCCGAAAAGCAAATAACGACGGCACCAGGCAGACCTCTCTGGGGAGCGCATTCCATAGATTGGGCACCACCGCAGAGAAAGCCCTCCTCTGAGTAATCACTCTCCTAATTTCCTTCATGGAGGGTTCTTGGAGAAGGGGCTGTCCCGCTGATTTCAAGGGGTGGGCGGGCAAGTACGGACGTAAGCGCTCCTTCAGGTAAGCAGGGCCCAAGCTGTTCAGGGCTTTATACATCATAACCAATACCTTGAATTGGGCCCGGACTTCAATGGGAAGCCAGTGTAGCTGATGGAGAACTGGGGTTATATGAGCATAACACCCAGTCCCCGTCAGCAGCCTGGCAGCTCTATTTTGAACCAATTGAAGTATCCGGACCATCTTCAAGGGCAGCCCCACATAGAGCACATTACAGAAGTCAAGTCAGGAAGTCACCAACGCATGTGTCACTGTCGCTAGGCAGTCATTCTCCAGGTAGGGGCGCAGCTGATAGATCAGCTGAAGCTGAAAGAAAGCGCTCCTCGCCACTGCTGTCACCTGAGCTTCCAATGAAAGCTCTGGGTTGAGGAGCACTCCCAAGGTGCAGACTTTGTCCCTAGGGGGGAGTGCAACCCCATTCAGGACTAAGTTCAATTCACCTTCCCCGAAGCCCGATCCACCAACCAACAGGACCTCCGTCTTGTCTGGATTGAGCTTCAGTTTATTGGCCCTCATCCAGCCCATTACCTCAGCCAGGCACCAGTTCAGCACAGCCACTGCTTCACCTGGATTGGTGGAAAACGAGAGGTAGAGTTGGGTATCATCAGCGTACTGATGATTCCGCAGCCCATACCTCCTGATGACCTCTCCTAGCTGTTTCATGTAGATGAAACAAAAAGCAAAGGGGACAAAATGGATCCCTGCAGAACTCCATGGCGCAGAGCCATAGTCCCCCAGCACCACCTTCTGGAAACGGCCATTGAGGTAGGAGCGGAACCTTTGCAAAGCAGTGCCTCCAAGCCCCAATCCCACTAGCCTATCCAGAAGGATACCATGGTCAATGGTATCAAAAGCCGCTGAAAGGTCCAGGAGAACCAACAGGGATGCACTCCCCCTGTCCCTCTTCCTGCACAGATCATCATACAGGGTGACCAAGGCAGATTCAGTACCGTACCTGGATCTGAAGCTGGACTGAAATAGGTCCAGATAATTGTTGCTATGCTACAAGTGTGGCAGGAATAGCCTGCTATGATGACACATAATACTTCTTATATAAATGTCACAATATCTACACATCTGAATAAAGTACTGAAGTATTCTGTTTATCATCTGCCAACAGATGGCAGTGATTCCTCAGTTTGCTAGAAACAAATTTAATAGTATTCAGGGATCAAGATCACTGTATATGTAATAATCTTCAATTCAAATGTTTCTGCCCTCCTCTAACCTGTGATTGTATATATTTATGCTTATTAGTAGCTTCATCCTTTTCAGATACAAGAGATCAACTTAATGGCATGTCCTAAATGAAATGCTGCTCCTCAATTTACATTTTGGCAGCTTCAATATTTTCATGCATCACCACTACATCTCACACATCTTTCCAATGTGATAAATCAGAGGTGGGCATCCCATCATATATGGGGCACACATGACTCATGCATTTTTTTAATGTAGTTCTCATTCTCCAATTTCTCCCTGGACTGCATGAAAAGAGAAGACAGGCACAGAGGTCATTTATTTATTTATTTAAAACATTTGTATGACGCCCCCATTACAACAAAGCCTCAGGGCGGCTCACAACATAATACAAACACATTACACATTAACAATTTAAAACTATTTAAAACTGGCCCATCTTGAAATACCAATTAAAATACTATAAATACAATTTATACTAACAATTAAAATAACTTTTAAATGAAAAGGTCTTCGCCTGGCGCCGAAAACCAAATAACGACAGCGCCAGGAGGACCTCTCTGGGAAGCGCATTCCATAGGTGGGGCGCCACCGCAGAGAAAGCCCTCCTCCAGGTACTCACCCTCCTTATCTCCCTCACGGAGGGTTCCCGGAGAAGGGCATCTGCTGCCGATTGTAAGGGGCGGGAGGGCATATATGGGCGCAGACGTTCCTTTAGATAACCAGGTCCCAAGCCATTAAGGGCTTTATAGGTGATAACCAACACCTTGAATTGGGCCCAGACTTCCATCGGGAGCCAGTGAAGCTGATGGAGAACTGGGGTAATATGAGAACCACACCCAGTCCCCGTCAGCACCCTGGCAGCTCTATTTTGCACCAATTGAAGTATCTGGACCATCTTTTGCTGTTCTTATCCCCAAGTTGGTGTTGTTGTTATGTGCCATCAAGTCATCTCCAACTTATGGCAACCCTATGAATGGAAGCCCTCCAAAATGTCCTGCTTATGACTCTACTCAGCTCTTCCAAGTTGAAAGCTGCACTTCCTTTATGGATTCAGTCCATCTTATATTTGGTCTTCCCTTTGTCTTCTGCCTTTGACTTTCCCTAACACAATTGTCTTCTTCGGTGAGTCTTACCTTATCATGATGTGCCTCAGTGTCATTTTTACTCCTAGAGAAAGCTCTAGCTTGATTTGATCCAGGACCGATTCATTTTTCTGTTCGCCCAGGATATTATCAAAGCTCTCATCCAGCACCATGCTTTGAATACATTGATATTCTTCCTATCAGCCTTTATCACTGTCCAGCTTTCACACCCATACATTGGGAATACAATTGTTTGGATAATCTTGGCCTTGGTCTCCTGTGAAACAGCCTTATCTTTATATTTGATTATCTTTTCAAATTCCTTCATTGCTGTCCTTCCAAGCCTTCTTTGAATTTCTTGGTTGCAGGTTCCCTTTGAACTGAGCTGAGGTAAGTGAAATCTGTCACAATTTCAATGTCTTCATTATTAGCAGAAATTTTGCAATTCTTCAGTGAACTTGATTTTGTTTTCTTAATATTCATCTATAGTCCTTTTTGTGCTGTCTTCTTTCACTTTTATAATGAATCATTTCAAGTCATTGCTGCTTCTGCCAGTAATATGGTACCATATGCATATCTTCAATTAGAGACTTTTTCCCAACACTTTTCACTCCTTCTTCTGATTCTAATCCAATTTTCCTTATGATATTTCTGTATACAGATTGAACAGATAGAGAGATAAAATACATCCTAGTTTGATACCTTTGCATTATCTCTGTGGTTTTACTTTATTAATTTTAATTTTGAGAGGGAAATAACTGAGAATGGAGTTATTTTCTTTTTCTCTCAACTCTTATTTTAGTGCAATAGCCAGCCCTAAATGGCTGCTGTACAGGAGGACCAGGAGAACAAGGTAAATCACAACAGTTGTAAAGAAAATTTACAGTCACAACCCGCTTGGGTCCTGAATACCTGGAGGAATGCCTTCTTCCCTATATGCCCTCCCACTCCCTGAGATCTGAGCAGAGGTCCTCCTCTGGGAGCCCTCCTTGAAAGAGATTAGGAGGGTGGCTACCTGGAGGAGGACCTTCTCTTTCAGCGCCAGGTGAAACCCTTTTTATTCTCCCACTATTTTAATTGCTAATTTGTTTTAATCTGTGGTTTTACACCTAATGCTGGATGCTGTGCTACTCTTATCTTTATTCTATTTTATTGTTGTTGTTTTGGACTGTCTTGAGACGTTTGTGTTGGGAAGGTATACAAAAGTTTTAAATAAATAAACAATAAATGTCTGCTATATTTCAAATTTCTCAGTTAAGTTTGAACAGCTATCAAACAGAAAATGTGGTTCTGAATGATTTCAAATAAGTATTTTGTGAGTTTTTAGATTTCTAGTGAAATAGTGTTGTCTGACCATGACTGATTTAACACATGATAGACTATATATCTACTATTTTTGTCAGATGCATTGACAGATTAAAAAAAACCCACTAGCTCTGTTATGAAATCAACATCATAAAAGAAATTTAAGAAATTATATGTTTAATCAAAACTACATATTGCGCAAAGTTGAGCAAGGGCATCGGTTTTCCATAGCACTGATGAAATAAGTAATTTCTATGCAATATTCATCAAACTATCAAAAAATCACAATATTCATGACTCACATTACAGGAAGATTAAGAAAAATATTGGAAACAGTGCTCAGAAAAAAATCCACATGAACTTGTTTGGCTGGGGAAATAGGTCCTGTCGTGAGAATTTCATCCCACTGAATTTAACTGAAGAATTTGGGAAGAGACAGCTAGATTACTATGGTAAGTCACAACAGCAATCACACATAAAATAAACTATTCATGGGACCACTAGCTATTTTAACTATTGCTCTGAGCAATTGATAGGTGTCATGTGCTGAGCTGGATTCTAACTGTTTCTTTCATTCATCACATCTGATTTATCAGGTTCCTTTTCACCACATCAAACCAGCTATGTAGTATAAGCCCTAATGAATTAGTTATGAGGTACAAACTGTCCCAAATTAGAAAGTAAATCATGTAGCTCTCCTATTGCTATTGTGGCAGTGCTTCATGCACAGGAGAAATATATTTCATATTACAGAATTCATGATCCAATACCAGATGTCTTCTTATAATCCACTTGTGCATGAGATCTGTTACTCACCGGTCAGCCAGATCTTCCAGGGATTTCTTTTCTTATTTTCCCATTCTTTTCTTCAAAGACAGACAGACAGACAGTAATCAGGAGCATTCTTCTTCTTTGCCTCAAGGAGTCAAAATTCTAAGCAGATTCAGCTTATTTTCCCAGCCCAGCCGCAGATATTTCTCTGTAACTGCCATCTCTGTCATTGATATAGAGGGCTGCTGAACTGATTATCTTCCAGAATCCAGTAAGTGAAGAGTGGCAGAGACATATGCATTCAATATTTCTCTTGTCCTGGCAAAACTCTAAGAAAGAATGAATTCCAAGCAAAAGAAAAGAAACCAGGAAGATAATGCTTTAAGGAAGGATCCCAATTTTCAAGAAAATAAGAAAATAAGGTAGTTTTTCTAAATAAAAAGCAGACTTATGTCTAATAAAAGAAACAGAGAGAACTACTAGGTGTCAGTTTCTTTCATAAATAGAATGATGACAATTTGCATTTTTCACTTGAGGAAATCCAGGTAATCTTTCTTCTGAAAGAGTTAATGATTTTCAGACACTTCTGGTATTACAGATGTGTGCCTTTCTTAAATAGTTAAGGATGATTTGGGTTGGAAGCAGAACATGGCCTTTTAAACAGAAGGATTATAGATAATGGGCTAGTAGTAGACTGCATACATTGTTTATTTGGGACTGTCTGCCAAGTTATGGGTTTTGTTTTGTTTTTTAACATTGCATATGTTGTTTCCCATATATAGGACATATTTTCCACAAACTTTACCAAATGGTGTTTTTAGGATAAATATAAATGGTTTCTGCAAGGCATCCATAATACTTTATGCCACCACAAAATAACAAAGACTGTAGTATCGATAGGTTGGGAGGATATTAATGATAGGTTCATTGAAATGGATGGGACTTAATGCTTTCAAATACCCGTTTGAATCACATTTCCTCAAGCATAATATATAATGTCAGTCCCTGTAGATTTATACCAAAAGGTTTATTTGTCAGACTTCATGTGAATGGTATACTGCTCCAAACAGGGAATGTTTTATACTTTGTTGTTGTTAGTTGTGAAGTCATGTCCGACCCATTGAAACCCCATGGACGAGATTCCTCCAGGGCTTCCTGTCCTCCACCATCCTCCAGAGTCCACTTAAGCTCACGCTGACTGCTTCAGTGACTCCATCTAGCCACCTCATTCTCTGCCGTCCCCTTTTTCTTTTGCTCTCAATTGTTCCCAGCATCAGGCTCTTTTCCAGTGAGTCCTTCCCCTTTTTTTGGCTCTGGCCTCTTGGCAGAGCAGCAGAGCAGCAGAGGCACAGGCTGGGAGAGAGTGCTGAGGGACTGGTGGGACTGGCGAAGGCAAGGTAGGAACTGGGCAGAGGAGCAGGGGGACAGGAACAGCAGAGAAGAAGTGGGGCAGGGCCAGAGGGGCCAGGAGGAAGCAGACAGGTGGGGCCACTGGCCTGAGGGACTGATAAGGTATCATCCCTTTTCTGCATCCCTTAGCTGTGGCCCGGGCGGTTCGGGGACTCCCTTCCCTGGGACGCAGAGGGGGGGGGGGTTTGGCTTTGTTTTCCTTTCTTTCTTTTTTTTTTTCCTTCCTTCCTTCCTTCCTTCCTTCCTTCCTTCCTTCCTTCCTTGGTTGGTTGGTTGGTTGGTGATTTTTTTTGGTGCTGTGCTGATCTTTGCTTTGTTTTTCCTCCAATTTAACTTTAACTTTATTTTATAAATTTAAGTTTATTTTATCCTTGTGTGTGTGTGTGAGTGGGTGTTTTTCTCTGGTAGAACTGGGCGAGTGAGAGGAACTGCAGGACAAACAAGGCAGGAGACCAAGGTAAGGAATCAGAAGGGATCCCAATGGCAGACCAGGAGATGGCCCTGGCGGGAGTCATGGGTGTTGCTGCCCACTGCAACTTGTGAAAAGGACCTCTGGGTACTTGTTGACTGCAGGCTAAACATGAGTCAGCAGTGTGATGCGGTGGTCAAGAGGGTGAACACCACCCTTGGTTGCATAGCCAGAAGTGTGGCTTCTAGATCAAGAGAGGTATTACTACCACTCGATATGACTCTGGTGTGCCCGCAACTGGAGTATTGTGCTCAGTTTTGGGCCCCTCATTACAGAAAGGATATAGCCATGTTAGAGTCAGTGCAGCGTATTGCCACAAGGTTGGTGGCCGGTTTGCAGGGGATGGGGTATGAGTCGAGACTGAGGGAACTGGGTCTCTTCAGCTTGGAGAAGAGGAGACTCAGAGGGGATATGTTGGAGACATATTGGTATGTGAGGGGATGTCACATGAAGATGGATAGAGACCTGTTCTCCCTTGCAGAGGAAGGCAGGACGCGCTCCAACGGAGCAAAGCTCAGGGAGCCAAGGTTCCATTTGGATGCCAGGAAGCATTTCCTGACAGTTAGAACCCCAATGGTGTGGAATGGGCTTCCATGAGAGGTCGCTGAGGCCCCATCGGTGGGGGTGTTCAAGGATAGGCTGGACGTGCACATGGTGGGCAAGTCATGAGCGGAGCCGGCTGGTGCCGAAGTCAGACTAGATGGCCTGGGAGGCCGCTTCTAACTCACTCTGTTTCTATGTTTCTCATTAGGTGGCTAAAGTATTTGAGTTTCATCTTCAGGATCTGGCCTTCTAAAGAGCAGTCAGGGTTGATCTCTTCTAGGACTAACTGGATTGATCACCTTGCAGCCCAAGGGACTCACAGGAGTCTTCTACAGCACCACAATTCAAAGGCCTCATATCTTCGGTGCTCAGCCTTCCTTATGGTCTAATTTTTACAGCCATACATTGCAACTAGGAAAACCATAGCCTTGACTATACACACTTTTGTTGGCAGGGTGATGCCTTTGCTTTTTAGTATGCTGCCTAGATTTGCCATAGCTTTCCTCTCCAGGAGCAAGTGTCTTGTAATTTCTTGGCTGCAGTCCCCATCTGCTGTGATCTTGGAGCCCAGGAAAATAAAATCTGTCACCACCTCCATTTCTTCCCCATCTAGTTGCCAGGAAGTGATAGGACCAGATGCCATGATCTGTTTTATACTAACATAAAACAAAACAAAAACTACAACTAGGCAGAAAATCTCTAGGCAATTATTAGATTTACTATATTCTGTACACCAATGATACATTTCTGTCTAAAAGGTTATGTTTTGAATATAAAATACTTAAATATTAAGTACTTTACTTACATTTCTGGATATTAAATACTTCCTTAAGTATGTAAGGAAGACATCTATCTGTTAATTCAAAAGTAAATTCAAATCTAAGTGGAGAATTATATATAGTATTTTATTACTGTAACAATTCTGTGAAGAAAGTCTAGGTGGAAACTCACAGGTTAATGGAGACAACCAGGTTTTCAGATGTTCTCTCTTCTTTCCTCTGTAGGTTAACCACTGGTGGGAAGAGTTGAAAAAAAACTAGATGATTTGCTCCCAATTTTATTGAAAGGAAGGGTATAGTTCTGTCTCAGTAGCAGCTGGTCACAGGTTATCATTATGGCTTTTTGGTGGTTCACTGCCTGAAGCTGGACTGGACCATAGACAGTGTTACTGGACTGAGCCAGTCAACAGCTGGGGCAAACCCGGGTGGACCCCAGACCTGAGCCAAACAGAGCCTGAGATGAGAGCCAAAATCAGCTTTATTCTAGTGCACTATAGAATAAAGGGAGACAAAAGGGGACAGTCAGCCCAAAGCAGTGTCTCATAAGTTGCACCCCAGTACATGCGTTTTATACTCTAGGTAACCAATTAGGTCACCTAATGCACATCTAATACATCGATACATCAATGTATGCACCCCCTCCTGTGCTGGAGAAAGAATTCTTTCTTCTGTCAAGGACCAGACATTTCCCATGTCTATTTCTTATCTGCTTGAGATTCACACAGGCTTGCCATTTATTTATTTATTTATTTTATTTGGAAATTTATAGGCCGCCCCTTGCCACAAGCCTCGGGGCGGCTCACAACCATGTTCTTACTCACTGCACATTTGCAACTTTCATGGCAGCTAGAACCAGTTTCCACTGTCCCTTTGCTTACTGTATTCGAGGTCAGGCTAGCATGTTAGCTGTGGGTTACACAAAGTTCATTTTGTTCTTATCTGCCCTCCCTTCTGGGACAGTATAACTGTGGTGTTTTTACTATGTGGCCTTCCTCTGGCCAACTACTTTTGGGGCCTTTCTCTGGCCAATTACTTTTGGGGTGTTTTGGGGTGTTGCAATTGGTAACAACAGGATATGCTCTAGAGATGATGGGCAGGCCCAGGATTGGCTGTTGGCTACCATGCTGTTGCCAGAGCAACGATTAGATGCTGTGGATGGGCTTAGCTTCTCTGGTGTGGTGTGGCACCAAGTCCAGTGCCCAGAGTGAGGGGCAGCCTGAAGAGATGATACTAGCTTGGCCTCTGTTGGGAGGGAATCCAGTTCCTGGGAGTAGCCACCAAGAAGGCCCTCTCTCACCTGCTCACCAACCATGCTTCAGAAAACAGTAGGAAGAGAAAAGGCCCAAATGGGATAATGTAGTCTTTCAAATAGCCCGCTCCCAAGGCATGTTGGACTTTATAGGTCACAACTATTATTCTGAATTCTGCATTGAAACAGATCATCTCATGTTTAATGCAGTGAAAAAGGCAGGTTCTGATTGCAGCCCATTCCTTAAATGTTCATTTCAGGACCAAGCCACACATGATATTAAATTTGCCTTTGTGTGCATCTTTATGCATGTTTGTGTGTATGCTTTCTTTTAAGTAAAAGGCAAAAGAAGATAGAGACTAATCTGATCTGGATTGGGACTACAGTATGACCCTCTCCCCCACCACACACACAACTTTTATGGAAACATGTATATCTATTTGCTACATAAGGGGAAAGGACTGTCAGCAACAGAATCAGCTTCCCTCTTGGAGCAAACAGGTGGCAAGAAAATAAATCTTGTCAGGGTTATGGCAAGGAGGAAAATGGCTAAACCAGATCAGAGGAATTGCTTTGTTTTTCTGTGAAGATGCATATATTTATTTCTTATTTAAATATTTATAAAATTTTTAGTTTGTAATTTGAATCATTTTCTCTTCTGTTAGCTGATTTTGTTTCCTTTAAACTACAACAACCTGTTATCAGCATGACAGGCTTTGAACAGCCAGTTCACTGCCACAGTACAGACAGACAACCTCATTTATCTTTAGATACATCCACATACCATAACACCCTTTCTTAACTATATTTCATGAATGAGATTCTTGTTAATCAGCATTTTCTCATTCCAAAAATTTGTTCACTCCAAACCAACCTATTTGCATAAAAGTCTGGTAATGAGTCACGACATTCTTTTCTCTAGTTCTCTAGCAAACAGGGTAAGGAAAACATTAGTCATCTATCTGGAAAAGCATGCTGTATTTTCCAGTAACCACAGGTTGTTCCTGCTTCAGTCAGGTACAGGAACAGACATTATGTTTAAGCAAGAGTCGATGTCTCTCTGTAAAAGTGACTGTGCTCTTCCTTGACTATAAAAAATATATTATCTGGTCACTAAGAAATTTCTGGAATTCCCAAGTGAGCTCAATATGTCAGGTACTTTACAGAACAATCAACTGAAAGATCATTTGACAGAACTGTGAAGTAACATTGCTAAAAAACAAAACAAAACAAGCAAAATGTGAAGTTCAAACACTACTTTGGTTACATTAGTCATATTCTGTTCTAGAATTTTCTGTGTACTAGATCTGGCAGCTCCTTTGATCTGGCCTGATACATGGAAGGCAGTAAAAGAGCACAGCTTCCTTCAACCTAGTACATATATCACAACTGCCATATCTGCTTGTACATATAAAGACAACCTACTACATATATCTCAAGTGCCTCTGCCATCTCGGTTTGTATATATAAGGACAGGGCCTGAACATCCTGCCCATACAGTACACTGTTAAATTGACATTGTTATTTGTTGATTTGTTTATTATATTTATATCTCACCTTTTTTCCATCGAAGGAATTTAAAGAGGCTTATATAATTCTCCTCCTTCCCTCTCCATCTTATCTTCACAATATCAGTCCTGTGAGGTAGGCTGTGCCGAGAGTCTGTGACTAGCCCAAAGTCACCCAGTGAGCTCCATGGTGGAGTGAGATCTAGAACCTAGATCTCCTGAGTTCCGGTGCCACAGTCTAACCACTGAACACACTGGCATAGACATACATTGTATAATTGATTTGCTGTTTTAAATGTAGCAAATCAACTATGCAAACTTCACCTGTGCACTTGGATTGTACACAGGCATGTGAGCATTCTGCCTCATATGTACAGATGGTAAGTCAGATGAGTGTAGAAAAGCAGCATAACCTCATGACTTATGCCCTGAGCAGTATCCAGGGCTCTGATACGGAGGAAGAAGAACCCACTGGATCAATAAGATCACTGGTTCACAAGTAGAAAGGCAATATTGCATTCACATTCTTCTTCTGGGTTTCCCACATGCAGTTGCTCGGCCCCCATGCTGGACTATACAGACCTTTGGTCTGATCTGCCATGGCTCTTTGTGTGTTCTTAAGGAGAAGAAAAGCTGAACCAAAATCTAGGACATGGCACTGATTATAAGCCAGAGCTAGTCATCCAAGAACCCCTGGGGTCAATAGCCTCTGAAATGGGATTCCTGAAAAGCATTCATGAGACAAATTCCCTAATGCAACCTATCTAGTTTGTACTGGGTGCCTTACAGGCCCCAGTTCCCTCTCACTAGTGCAAGCCATCCACAAGGCAGAAACTGATTGAGAGCTAACAGTGTGCTGGGGTCCAAGCAAGGAAATTGCTCCTTTGAGTCTTCACAGGAGTCATTCTCTTCAAGAATGGGGAATAGGACTAGGAATTGGGGGCTAATCTAGTGGAAGAGGAATGAAAAACCTTAATTGGGTTCCAGATATTGCTAGAGTTGTTTGGTTGGAATGATCCAAGGTGCTACAACTCCATACTGGCCCTAAATATTTTAATACTTGACTCCACATGACTCATGGACTCCCACTTGTGTCCAGGACATGATACATGCACTTAGTTTAAGGTGACAAGCTGTCTTTGAAAGCAGGGGTGTTGTGGGATGATGGCATGCTTGAACCTTGCCTTCAACAGCATTCACTTCACACAGACACACATTTGATGCCAAGCTGTGATGGTGCAAGCAAAGGCCGATGGCCTGTACAAGCTGTGCTATCTGACCCAATTCTGCTCACAGAAGTGCTTACTTATGCAATTAGCCATATTCCATTTTTCATCATAGCCCAGGTGTTAGGTATTTCTTTTGTCCATCTAACCAGCAAAATCAGTATATACTGAGAGGAAGGCAGATAGCAGCAAAGTATAGATAAGGCAGAGTGCTGTTTCAGTCATGAACCAAGTAGGCTGCCTTATGCAAAAGTAGGACAGATCTTTTAAGTCACTAAGGTTGTTTGTGCAGTGTGTTGTGCTTATTTCAAACTCTGCAACATAATTGTATGGTTTGCATTATAGCAGCTTTTCCCAGGGTTCTCCTAACCCCCTTCAGTGCAAACAATTGGTCTTTTAAAACACCTAATTCCACACTAGGAAACTGGAAATGCTAAAGGACAATTGCAGAAGTTACTTTTGACTAAAGCTTCAAGTTCTTCACAGGCAATGTCCTCTTAAAAATCATGGAAGAGTAAATAGGGTGAGCAATGGAAAAAGGCCTTCAGTAATGCATAAAACCCAAAATAATGACCACTATTATTTTTGGTTTAGTTTTTGGTGTTATCTGGGGATACCAGCATGGGAAAGCTCACAGAATGTCCTCAGCCAATTTGAAGATGTGCTTTAGAAGGCAATCATTAACTCATTTTCTTGGGTTCTAAAATTTCTAAAGATGATAAGTAGCATTCATATATGAGTCATGTGGTGGGACATTTAGCCTCACACTCACAGTCAAACTTAATGTAACATTAAAAGTGGTCCCAGCCCTTCCTCTCCATCCCTTTAGAGGAATAAATCAACAGGGATGGGGAGAATTTTACCCATGGATTTATTTTCCCTTAAAATCACCCATGACCCTGACATGCTATGTACCTTAGAGACTGCAATTTTATACAAAGTTTTGAGCTCTGAGCCAGCAAATATAAAAAATTGATAAAACAGCAGTTTCTAAAGCTTTTTCCTAATTTTTTCCTCTCTTCTCCATTAATCTAGAAAAATGCATATTTATAGAAATTAGAAAAAATATAGCTGATTAACAAGTCCAGAATCTGCCCACATTGAAGGTTGGAAACACCTTCATATTTGCATTTCAAAATGGTGACCATGTAGTCATCTCTAAATAAGTATAATTACTCTTTAAACTTTTCTTTTTTCCATTTCTTAATGTCCCACTGTCTAATAATTGTTTTTAAGGAAATATACAGGCCCAGGAACATGGTATTCTATGCAGTCTCAAGTTACAGACATTTTTTAATTCAATAAATCTTTATTGAAACCTGTCTCCTGTCTGCCTGTATGTAAGAAAGAAACAGAGTCATTCTTGAAGCAGTGGCTTTGGAGAACAATGCTGATTAAATATGTTAGGATACAATATATTTGTCAGATTTTGATCCCCTTTATTTAGTGATCTCATTTCATTGTTGACAAATGTTCCACTGGCATGCATGAAGTGCATTGAGTTATAGAGGAATAGTCATCCAGCAGCACTTGGAGTGATCATGAAGATCATAACATAAGTTGTATGACAGGCAGGAAGGATTAGCTTGCTTATTTCAAAGCCAATTGTACCTCCCACAGCCAGGATTTAACTGCAGGTGACTCATTTTAATTATTCTGTCACATGCAAAATTGTTTGCTGCTATCAGCAACCTATGTTTACCCTGCTTTCCTATTCCATCATGATCCTTATCTTACCAATGGACATGCCAAAAATTTTAGTTTTCATGCTGTTCTAAAAAGGACTGCCTGATAAAGAATGGTTCTTTTCATGTTTGATATTGGAAGGAAAGTAATGTCCATGGGCAGTTTTAATATTTATTCAGACTGAGAATCCCGCAGACAGCTGAGATTTGCTGCAGAGACGAATAATCTTTGCTAACATTAAAATTTATTATCAGCACGCTGCCCCAACTCATTTATAAAATGCATGCTGGATTGAACCAACCCTCTGAAAACAAATTCTCCACTGAAAACAAATAACCACTGTATTTTCTGAAGATTATGCAAGCTGAGTATATTTTTACTGATTTGTGTGCATAATCTATTCTGGTGCATTCTGCTGTTTAATGCTTATTTTTGTGTGAAGAAGATTAAAAGTAAGTAAGTAAGCAGTCCACCAGAGATGCCCCCAAGCCTCCAAACTTGGAGGATTACAGGAATTCTCTTTAAGGCAAGAAGACCATGAACATAATTTTGCCTCTGTGACCCTCTCACCTTGCTAATCAGCTGGAAGGCCAATTTCAGCCACCCAACTTGGTGCTTCAAGCAGGCAGGAAAAGAGGCTGGAAGAAGGTAGAGGAGAATTTGAGTGTGGATTCGAAGCTTTGAGGTTAGAACCTGTTTCTGCTCCCTGACTCCAAATGCTTCCATAGCCTTCTACATCCTGGCTAGGGGCCATAGGATGACTCTGTAAGTAAGTAAAGCTGTTAAGGCCTTTAAAAAACAAGCAAACAAACACTCTTTTCTCTGAAGATGTAGTAAGATCTCATCGCACTTTATTCACCTCCATCAGTATTAGCCAGTCACAAGGGAACCAAGTAGGATTCTGCCTTCTTCCTAGAACTTGCACTTGCCTTGTGGGGTGGGAGTTTTGCCCTCTGTTCATGGCATAATCAGGAGGCAAGTTATACAATAAGTCTTATGCGCTCTGCTTGCTCACGACAGGCTAGGACAGTGCAGACAAAGAAGGGAATGGGAGAAATTAACATGCATACTTAAACATAATGCTGGTCCTGTACCATCTGCATTGGCTTCCAGTTGAAGTCCGGGCCCAGTTTAAGGTGCTAGTGATGACTTACAATGCTCTAAATGGCTTAGGACCTGGATATTTGAAGGAGCACCTCATTCCATATATACCTGCCCAGCATCTAAGATTTGGAGAAGAGGTCCTTCTTTGGGATCCCTCTTTGAAGGAGATCAGAAGAGTGGTTATCCTGAGGAGGGCCTTCTCTGCAGTGGTGCCCCGGATATTAAATCAGCTCCTCAGGGAGGTGTGCCGGGCACCAACACTTTTTTAACTTTGGCATCAGGCCAAACCCTTTTTATTTCCCCAGTATTTTAAAAGTTTGTGTTACTTTTAGTATTGATTTTATAGTTTGTATGTGATGTTTATGTCCTATTTATGTTATTGCCACCCTGATCCAAAATTATAAATAAACAAACAAACAAATAAACATCAATTTGGGAGAAGAAGGTTCCTCAGCCAGTGCCCCAGGCATAATAGGACAGAAGGATGGAACAAGAACACCCTTGGCACATGCCGGATCCATACATATGGAAATTATCTACTCCAGGGTTAGTGATTCATACAGAAGATATGTAGTAAGGATGACATAGGACAATGAAATAGAAACATAGAAACATAGAAACAGAGCGCGTCAGAAGGGGCCTCCCGGGCCATCTAGTCTGACCTCCGGCACCAGCCGGCTCCGCTCATGACATGCCCACCATGTGCATGTCCAGCCTGTCTTTGAACACCCTCACCGATGGGGCCTCAACGACCTCCCGTGGAAGCCCATTCCACGCCCTTGGGGTCCTAACTGTCAGGAAGTGCTTCCTGGCATCCAAATTGAACCTTGGCTCCCTGAGCTTTGCTCCATTGGAGCGCGTCCTGCCTTCCTCTGCAGGGGAGAACAGGCCTCTCCCCATCTCCATGTGACAGCCCCTCACATACCTGTATGTTGCCAACATATCCCCTCTAAGTCTCCTCTTCTCCAAGCTGAAGAGACCCAGTTCCCTCAGTCTTGCCTCATACGGCATCCCCTGCAAACCAGCCACCATCCTTGTGGCCCTACGCTGCACTGACTCCAACCTGGCTATATCCTTTCTGTAATGAGGGGCCCAAAACTGAACACAATACTCCAGTTGCGGGCACACCAGAGTCATGTAGAGTGGTAGTAATACCTCTCTTGATCTAGAAGCCACACTTCTGGCTATGCAGCCAAGGGTGGCATTCGCCCTCTTGACCACCGCATCACACTGCTGACTCATGTTTAGCCTGCGGTCAACCAGTACCCCGAGGTCCCTTTCACAAGTGCTGCTCTCCAGCCACTTGTCACCTAACCTGTACTTATGACAGCTATTCCTATGCCCCAAGTGCAAGACCTTGCACTTCTCCACATTGAACGCCATCCTGTTGTCTCCTGCCCACTTCCATAGTCTGTCCAGATCCTTTTGGATCTGGTGTATCTGCTCCTCAGTTGTGGCCACTGCTCCAGTTTTAGTGTCGTCTGTGAATTTGATCAGCAGACTGTTCACCCCTTCTTCCATGTCGTTAATGAAAAGATTAAACAGGATCGGCCCCAGGACAGAGCCCTGGGGGACCCCGCTTGTCACTGGCTGCCATCCCAACGATTCCCCACTAATGGTTACCTTCTGCTTTCGGTCAGTCAACCATGCTCTAATCCACCGGACAGTGCTTTGGTGTATCCCAAAACTCCTCAGTTTCTCCACCAGGATATCATGAGGCACTTTGTCAAAGGCCTTGCTGAAATCCAGGTATACCACATCCACTGCATCCCCTCCATCTAGCCATCTTGAAACCTTGTCATAGAATTCTACAAGGTTTGTCTGACAGGACTTGTTTTTGCGGAAGCCTCCCTTTCCTATCTAGCATCACTAGATCTCTCTCTATTATGAGCCTTTCCATTGTTTTTCCTATAATGGACATAAGGCTAACCGGTCTATAATTCCCCATGTCCTTCCTGCTACCCTTTTTGAAAATTGGGACCACTGATGCCACCCTCCAGTCCTCTGGAACTTCACCCGTTCTCCACGAGGCCTCAAAAATGGAGGCCAGCGGACGTGAGAGAACCCCTACCAACTCTCTAACTACTCTCAGGTGTAACCCGTCAGGGCCTGGCACCTTTGCAATGTCCAATGCCCTGAGGAGCCCCTCGACTTCAAGGGGGGTGATTCTAATCTGTGCCCCTAAGCCCCCAGCCTCATCCAATCTCCTATACGGATATCCCCCGTCCTGCTTTGGGGGGAACACAGAGGCAAAATAGTCATTTAGCATCTGTGCCTGGTCCCTCATGTCAGTCACTGGATCTCCTTCCTCCTTATTTAGTGGTCCCACCACTTGTCTCCCCTTCCTTTTCCTATTTACATGCTGGAAGAAGCCCTTTTTGTTGCTCTTGATATACTTGGCAAGTCTCAGCTCATAATCAGCCTTAGCCTTGCGAAGAATCCTTCTGCAACGGGCCTCCTCCTCCCGGTATACCCTTTTGTCTATTTCCCCCAGTACCCATTTCTTACGGAGGCTCCTCTTTCGTCTAATCCCCCTAACCACCTCCTTTCACATCCATGGCGGCACTCTCCTCCGCCTCCCCACCTTACTGACTAGAGGTATTGTCAGGGCTTGCGCCTGCAAAACCTCCCTTTTGAGTGCCATCCACCCCTCTTCAACTCGCTTACCTTCCAGTAACCTATCCCAGGAGACATTCCCCAGTCTGGCCTTCAGTTGGCCAAAGTTGGCCCTCTTGAAGTCCCAGCTTCTAGTGCTCGACCTGCTGCACAACCCCAGTCCCCTGATCTCAAAGCAAAGGATGGAGTGATCACTCGCATCCAGAGCTCCCCTAATCTGTACTTCATCTATCAGCTCCTTCCTATTGGACAAGACCAAGTCCAGGATGTTTCCCCCCTCGTTGCCTCTCAGACCCTCTGTGTGAAAAACCCATCCTCTTAGAGCTTCTAGGAAGCGATGTGACTTGGCTGTCACCGCCGAGTGAGTCTCCCAAGTAATATCCGGGAGATTGAAATCCCCCATAATTACTGTGTCTCTCCCCCGAGATATCCTTAGAATCTGGCCTGTCAGGACATCATCCAGGGTCTCAAGTTGACCTGGAGGGCGATAACATACCCCCACTGTCAGGTCTCTTTCCCTGTCAAAACCCCTAAGTTTCACCCAGACTGCCTCTACCGAATCCCCATCTGTGCTGCATTCTATCTCACTGCATCCTATCCCTTCCCTGACGTATAAAGCCACGCCCCCACCTCTCTTCCCCTTCCTGTCCTTTCTAAAAAGGTGATACCCTTCTATGTTTACATTCCAGACTTGCCTTTCATCCCACCAAGTTTCTGTGATTCCCACCAGATCGTATCCTCCTATTCCCAGGAGAGCTTCAAGCTCTTCCTGCTTATTACCCATGCTCCTAGCATTGGTGTACATGCACCTCAACTCCTTCCCACTGCTTTCTTTCCTTGGAGTGCCCAGCATCCTCCCTCCTCCCATCCTCCCTGGTACCTGGCCCCTCTCTGTAGAAGTCCTGTCAGTCCCTGCAGTATATCTATAGCCCTGCTCCCAGAGCCCCGATCCTCCCCGCACACTTGTCCAGTGCAGGCACGTTACTGGGGGGCCTGAACCCACCCCCCACTGGCTCAGTTTAAAGTCTTCCGGATGAAGCTCGCTAGAGCATCTCCAAAGGACCTTTTCCCCATCCTCGTGAGGTGTAACCCGTCCCTTGCTAGAAGTCCATTGGCAAGAAAACGAGTGCCGTGGTCGAGGAACCCGAAGCGTTCCTTCTGGCACCTCACCCTAAGCCAGTCGTTCACCTCGGAGACCCTCCTGTCCCTTCCTGGCCCAAATCCCCGGACAGGTAAGATTGACGAGAAGGCCACTTGGGCCTTCAGCTCCCTGAGTTTCTTCCCCAAGGCCAAAAAGTCCCTGGTGATCCCGACCACACCCTGCCTGGCCACGTCGTTTGTGCCCACATGGATCACCAGGAGTGGCTGGTGACCCCCGGAGCGAACAAGACGCTCCACTCTGTCCTTCACGTGCCGGATGCGTGCGCCCGGCAGGCAGCAAACCTCCCTTGTCTCAAGGCTGGGGCGGCACACCACCACCTCAGTGCCCCTCAGCAGGGGGTCCCCAACAACAATCACCCACCGCCGTACCTTCTCGGTGCTGGTGGGCAGCCGTGCCCTGGTCCTCGCCTCTCCTGCAGTGGCTCCCTTGACTCCTGATGTCCCAGGCTGCGGGTCCTGCTGGTCCCCCGAGGCCTCATCAGCCCCAGCCTCCCCAAGTGGAGAGAACCTGTTTCCCAGCTCCAGATGTAATAATTGCTGGCTGGTTGGAGCAATTGACCAATAAGTATAATCCCTTAATCAAATAACCAGCACTATGCTACAACTTAGGAAAAGCTGCTGCTTGCTGCAGGTTCAACTGAGCTTAAAGCTGCAGCCCTTTTTGTCACTGTGTCTGCATGGCAGCTTCCTATGAACAGAGAAAAAATATGTCATTCAAGCAAATGCACAGAGAGGCTTCTTGTTCCATCAGTCCTGAGACTATATTAACATTGAACATAGCAAAAACACTGTTTTAAGTAGCATGCAAGAACATTAAAATCTGAGGTAGAAGTTATATAAATGTGGTAAAATGCATAAAGAAGAATATTGTTATGGTATTATAAAAAGTATTTGGCTGTTGAAGAGTTTATGCTAAATAGCAGTTTACCTCTAATGAAAGACTTAGTGTTGTTATATTAGAGGCTTGATCTGGCCCCCTGCCAACTGCCATTAAAGATGAACTCTTGCTACCAAAGCAGCAGCTATCATTTTAACAGGTTCACAGTTGGTTCAAGTACTTACTGAGCAAGAGAATAAAAAGGAGCAGGACTGGATAGGTCAGGAATATTATTTTAGGGACATGATTGTGACCGTACATGAAAGTGACTCAGACACATTGCATTCCATCACCAAATGTAGTATGTTCTACAGCTTATAGTAGGAAAATGTCTCAATAGGTAATGCTGAAACTTGTCAGGGTAGGAGAGGTCAATCTGGGGATTTTTGGTGCCAATTTTGAGTCAGAACGGGGAAGAAATGATTTATTTATAGAAGTTTAACTCTTGACCTCCAGCATTGTATGTTTCCTGGAATGACTTCTCCATTTGTACAGCATATTTCAAGAACTGATTGGTTATTTGGTCAGTTAAGGTTTTCAGCAGAAGGAGTGACAGTTGGGAGGGAGGGGAGGGGAGGGGAGGGGGGAATAGGATCTGCAGCATTATTCCTACCCTAGAAAAATAGTTACCTAGGACCATCATCATGACTTCTTTTCTCTGTACCCATGCATATTCTAAGGATCCAGCCTCTATATGAAGGTGGCCTCCTTCTTCATGTGGCTTTATTTTTATTTCCTAATAGCTAAGCCTCAGGACTGTTATTGGCTCAAAACTTTACATTTATTTACTTTCTATACTACCCAAAATGTGAAGTTCTCTTGGTGGTGAAAAACAGTAATAAATATATTAAATGCAATGTAAAATAAAACAAAACATACAATTGCATTAAAAATTTGAAAACACTATTTTACAACTAAAGTAAAAACAGCCCATACAGCTAGGCCTGTTGAAAAACAGCTGGCAGTACTCCCCCAACCTAGATATGCTGTTTGGAATTGGCAAATGTCTCAGCAAAGAGGGCATCCCCATGTAAAGCACATCAGGGCATTTTGTTTAGAAATTACCAAAGCATTTTTATTCCCATTCTTCACCATCCAAAGAATCATAGAATAGTAGAATTGGAAGGGGCAGTGAAGGTCATCAGATCCAACCCCCTGCTGTTGCAGGACACCATGTTACACCATCTCACTCAGATGGCTGTCCAAGTTCTGTTTGAATGTCTGCAGTGTGGAAGCACCCACCACCTCTCCAGGCAGCTGGTTTCACTGTTATATTGCTCTGACAGTGAGGAAACTTTTCCTGATATCTAGCTGAACCTGGGTTGTTGCAACTTGACTTGATTATTCTGTGTCCTACACTCTGATATCAGCAAGAAGAGATCTTGACCTTCCTCTTTGTGACAGTCTTTGAGGTACTTAAAGAGGGATATTATGTTGCCCCTTCTCTTCTCAAGGGTAAACATGCCCAGTTCTCTCAGTCTCTTCTCATAGGGCAGTGTTTCCATACCCTGGATCATTTTTGTTGCCCTTCTCTGGACCCTTTCTAATTTTTTCTGCATCTTTCTTAACTCTTGGTGCCCAGAGCTAGACTCAGTATTCCAGATGGGGTCTGACAAGTGAGGAGTATAGGGGAACTACTACTTCTCATGATTCAGAAGTAATACTTCCATTAACGCATCCCAAAATAGCATTTGTGATTTTGGTGGCTGAATCACATTGTTGGCTTTATTTAGCCTGTTGTCCATAATACAAGGTCTTTGTCTTTTTCAGTTCTGTTGAGCCACATATTCCCCATTTCGTATTGATGCATTTGGTTTCTTTTTACTACGTAGAGGACTTGGCACTTGTCCTTATTGAATCTCATTCTGTTGCTTTCAGCCCAGCATTCAAGCTTATCAAGATCGCCCTGGATCTTCATACTGTCTTCTTGCTATTCCACCCAGTTTTGTATCATCTGCAAATTTGATTATTTTTCCTTGAACTTCCTCATCTAAATCATTAATAAAGATGTTGAAGAGCATTGGACCCAGGACTGAACCCTATAGCACCCCACTAGTTTCCTACCTCTGGTTTGAGAAGGTGCCATTCATGAACACTTTCTGTCCTATTTAAAAGCCAATTTTGGATCCACCTAATAGTTTTTCTATCTAGTCCAGTGTTTGATAATTTACTTATCATAGTGTTGTGGGGCACTATGATGAAAACTTTGATAAACTCCAGGTAGGTTATGCCCACAGTGTTCCTTCTGTCCATTAAGGAGGTTACCCAGTCAAAATATGAGATTAAATTAGTCTGACAAAATTTATTTTTGATAAATCCATGTTGGCTTCTATTAAGCACGACATTTTCTTCAAGATGTTTGCAGACTGATTTTCAAAAATAAATTTCTTCAGCTTTTTCCCCTGGATTGATGTCAGACTAGCTGGTCTGTAGTTCCCAGGGTCATCTTTTTTCCACTTTTTGAAGACAGGGAAATGTTAGCCCTTCTCAGTCGCTTGGCACTTATCCCATTTTCCAAGATTTATCAAAGATAATAGCCAGTGATTCTGAGAGTTCCTCCACTAGCTCCTTTATGACTCTGGGATGGAGTTCATCAGGCTCTGCAGATTTGAATGTATTTTTTCCATCTAGGTCCTCCTTGACCATTTGTCTGTCAATCTTGGGCTGCCATCTCTAACATTCTGCTTGTACTTCCTCTTGGTTGTAGATTTTCTTGAAGGAGAATACTAAGGCGAAGTGGGAATTGAATGCCTCATCCTTTTCCTTCTTGTCAATATTTTTATTGTTGTAAACCATCTAGAGAATTTCTGTGGTATAGAATAATTTTAAATAAATAAATATAATAAATCTAGCAACTACTTCTAGGAACCTTCATTTTGTATATGTCTGGGCCCCATCTCTCTGGGAGGGTCCTTTTGGAAGTAAGCAAGTCTTTTCTCTGTACACCATCCTTCTAGTGGCCTAGCACCGCTCTCCCAGTGCTGCATCATGGGGTCAACAGTCATGCCAGTTTCATCTGGCTCTGAGAACTCCTCTCCCAAATCCCCTTCCAACAGTTGTGCATCTTGATTATTCCCTGAGCTTGCCTGAACACCTGGAGAGAGTGGTGTTGAGATAAGCTCCTCAGCTTCTCCCATCTCAAAGTCTGAGCCCCCAAATACCCAGCACCTCCCATCTCCTCCTCTTCTTCCTCTGAGTCCAGATGGCGCAACACAGCAGTGCGTGCCAAGAACAGTCACCCCTCTCATTCCCAACAGAGATAATTGACAATATCTTCCACAAGATCTGTGGATGCAAGAAGATAATATAAGCATAAGTAGCACCATATATACCAGTTTGGGTATCACCTGATTCAGTGCTGACATTTGGATTGCTAAAGGTTACTAAATCAAGTTTCACTCAGCAGGGGTGTGGCTAAAAATGCAGTTGGTTGTTGTCATTTGGTTGCTATCATATCAAAAGGAGAATCTTGCCTAGGCTGATCTTTTGCCTGGTTGTGATGCTGCTCTCCCTCTGGCCTCAACCCAATGCTGCCCTTATGTTGCTTGAATAGATTAGACAAAGCACTGCCAATTATCCTTATTACAGCCTTCTCTTTACTAATACCATCTCTTTAATCCAGTGCCATAATTTCTGTGTGAGCCTTGTCACCAGAGCACAAATAAATGGTGCATAAGATACACACACAGGAAAACATTGTGGCAGTTTTATTATTATTTTATTACATTCATATCCCACCTTTTGTCCATTGTACTTCCCAAAGAATTTTCCATTCAGGCACTGATCAGATCTAGGGTTTTGCGACATGAAATGTTTAACCCATTATTAAAGGTTCATGGAGACATCTTCTTTCATTTGCATTACAGGAGAAAAAGTGCATCCTTTATGCAACATTTTTCCTCCCCAGATTTGTATGTCTCTGCCCTTCTATATACTTGATTGTCCAATCTCAAAGTGGTACTGCAGTATAGATGCAGTATAGCAGATTGGCCACGGTATATGTGGCTTTTATTCTAGTTTAAATCTAATAGTGTATTATTCCTGCATATGAAAGTAGTTCAAATCTCTGTGAAATCATTCAAGAAGCCTGATATTGTGACTATGCATACATAAAATATATTGCTAACATGCAAAGGATTTTGTTCCTTTCTGTAAGAATTCAATCAAATATGACATTTTGCTTAGAGAGAAAATTAATGGCATTTGACAATGATGTCAAGCATTTAAAGCCATTAGAGTTCTTCTGATAAACTTTTAAATCAATATATTATTTTAGTACAGAGCAAGTTCATGCTTTACAGTGTTTTAAAGCAGTGCTTGTGAATATCTTATATTTTAACAGTTTATTACAGTCAGATGTTTAAGAACAGATTGATGTCATTTATTGCTTCTACTAGTAACTGATGGTCAGAAGTTTATTTTCTCTGGAACTAATTCTGCCATCAGTTGACTAAGAGATGGAGATGGAGTTAGTGTTTTAGGATAAAGCTATATATAAAGCTTTGATTATTAGAATTTAACCCATGTCACATAGTTTATTTCTGAACAATGACATTGTGGGGACCATAAGTAAAATCAGGGTTTTCTTGACAAATCAATTGTTTTCTTTGTTCGTACTGACAGGACATGAAGAAATGTATCCCATTCACAATAAAAAAGCTGTAAGTTATGCATAAGTCTTTAGTCAAAAAAAGGATATAAGACTGGAATGTATCACCTTGGGCATATATGACAGAAATCTCCAACAATAAGGCTGTTAAAAATAGATTAAACAAAACATGCATATAAGACTAGCTTGGGTGAGACTGAAGGACTCTAACAGTCATTTGAAGCTCTATATATGTCAGGATATCTATCATTAGATATAAGTCTAGGTAACACTTTGGCAAAACTAGCTTTAGGTTGTTTAGTTCATTAGAAAGTTGAACTGGATTCATGAAGTGCAATTCCATGGCTATATTTAGACATAATAAAGTCATGACCTAATGCATCCTGAATTATTCTCAGGCTCATAGATATTTCCCCTTCTTGGATATGGTAACAAAGAGTAGACTGGAACCATCTGCTTCCATTCTCTGTTGATCATAGTTTGTTATTCCTTCCAAATGAAGACTAACTGTGGTTTGTCCAAATAAGTCAACTTCTGATTATCATTTGTTTAGCTAAGTTTGGCTTAGCCATTTCCTGGTTTGGCTAAATGACAAACTAGTTAGGTGAAAATGGAAGTGGAGACAGGAGCATGCTCCTTCATGTAATGAGGAAGTACAGTTTAGGATTACATTTAAACCTAGTCTGCATATGTAGGATTTCATGGACAGTGTAAAACTTCCTTTAACTATCCAAGTGGAATAGGATACAGGATTATCCACATCAGGACTTCTTCTATCCTCAAGGTCCTCTTGAGAGAGATGAAAAAAAATTGAACCTCCCCAATCACAAGATAGGGACTGCAGGTGGCGCAGTGGTTTAAACCGCTGTGCTGCTGGGCTGGTTGATCGAAAGGTCGCCGGTTCGAATCTGCACATGGGGTGAGCTCCCGTGCACCGTCCCAGCTCCTGCCAACCTTGCAGTTCGAAAGCATGCAAATGCAAGTAGATAAAAAGGTACCACTTCAGTGGGTAGGTAACAGCATTCTGTGCACTTTGGTGTTTAGTCATGCCGGCCACATGACCACGGAGACTGTCTGCGGACAAACGCTGGCTCCCTCGGCTAGGAAATGGAGATGAGCACCGCCCCCTAGAGTCAGGCATGACTGGATGTAACGTCAAGGGGAAACCTTTACCTTTAATCACAAGATAGCACTGCTGGAAAAGAGCCATTCACATAAAGAGGGAAACAAAGTTTGGAATTATAACTTCTCAACTATTTACAATATTTTTGTAATAGTACTGTGAGGAGCAATCTCAAGGACTTGAGGGAGATGAGGCAGGAGCAAAGGATGCTGAAGCATAGTGGGGAGAGAAGGAAGGCAAAGCAGAAGTAGGGAGGCTCACAAGAAGTAACCCAAAAGGAGCTGACCAAAAGGGAGAGAAATTCCTAAACCTGGAAAGATATCCACTGACTCTTAGAGGGAGAAAATGTTGAAACAAATGTCTGGCTGCTAAAAGAGCCCTTCTAGCATGGATTGTAGTGAACAGACAAATACAAAAAGGAGTGGATTCAGAAAGATTTGACCATTTTGGCCACAATTTCATTAATAGTGCATCTTTATCCTGCAGTTGCTTTCTGCCAGCTAACTTCAAATTCTGATGGTGCAGGTACTCACTCATATCAATCCACATACAACTTGGTCCTGTATCCACATACCCTGCTCAGAAAATCCCTTTTCTGCAGATACTTATTTGCACCACATGCAGACATTCAGCCTGGCCCTGTAAATACTTACAAGCATTGTTGTTAGTCGTGAAGTCATGTCCAACCCATTGCGATCCCATGGACAACATTCCTACAGACCTTCCTGTCCTCCACCAGCTCCCGGAGTCCACTCAAGCTCACACCAACTGCTTCAGTGACTTCATCTAGCCCCCTCATTCTCTGCCATCCCCTTCTTCTTTTGCCATCAATTGTTCCCAGCATCAGGGTCTTCTCCTGTGAGTCCTTCCTTCTCATTAGGTGGCCAAAGCATTTGAGTTTCATCTTCAGGATCTGGCCTTCTAAAGAGCAGTCAGGGTTGATCTCCTCTAGGACTGACCAGTTTGATCACCTTGCTGTCCAAGGGACTCGCAGGAGTCTCTGCCATCACCACGATTCAAAGGCCTCAATCCTTTGGCGCTCAGTCTTCCTTATGGTCCAGCTTTCACAGCCATACATTGCAACTGGGAAAACCATTATACACACTTTTGTTGGCAGGGTGATGTCTCTGCTTTTTAGTATGCTATCTAGATTTGCCATAGCTTTTCTCCCCAGGAGCAAGCATCTTTTAATTTCTTGGCTGCTTTCACCATCTGTGGTGATCTTGGAGCCCAGGAAAATAAAATCTGTCACTACCTCCATGTCTTCCCCATCTATTTGCCAGGAAGTGAGAGGACCGGTTGCCATGATCTTAGTTTTCTTAATGTTGAGTTTCAAGCCAACTTTTGCACTCTCCTCCTTCATCCGCATCAAGAGGCTCTTTAGTTCCTCTTCACTTTCTGCCATGAGAGTGGTATCATCTGCATATCTGAGGTTGTTGATATTTCTCCCAGCAATCTTAATTCCAACTGGTGATTCATCTAGCCCCACCTTTCTCATGATGTGCTCTGCATATAAGTTAAATAGGGAGGGAAGAAGTATGGTGTCGGGACAAGACAGATGTGATTAATGGGGCTCTGTTAGCATGCTGGTAACTGTCCAGTGGTGGGTTGTGGGGGCCCAATCTAAGCCCTGTAGGGGTGAAGATAGATTGCTTGGCAAAGTTCCCAGCAGGTGTTTGAATGGCAATTCTGTGCTTACTGGGAGAAAATCAAGCTTTTCTCAGCTGGATGGTACAGGAGAGATTTCAGCTCTCTATAAATCCTCAGCATGCTTTTTTGTTTAGGCTACTTTAGTTATTAGCATCAGATCTACTGGGAACTATTTTTATTTCTTTTTTGCAATAATACCCGTGGAAAAAGCTGCATTGTTTGCTAATTGATATAAAAGAAGAAACAGAAAGCCCTCTGGATGGAGGAGGGAAAAGAATTCTCCCCCCCCCCCACGGAATTGAAAGGCAGAGAATTACATGAGAGAGAGAGACAGAGCTTTTTGTAAGTAATGAAAAGGGTTTTTT
This sequence comes from Varanus salvator macromaculatus, assembly GCA_023646645.1. Classification (NCBI taxonomy): domain Eukaryota; kingdom Metazoa; phylum Chordata; class Lepidosauria; order Squamata; family Varanidae; genus Varanus; species Varanus salvator. The sequence goes on from JAIXND010000773.1 coordinate 69,548,017, forward strand.
TTCTTCTTTAATCTCTCCAAGGGCAAGAGATAAAACAATAAATTAATGTTTAATTAAATGATAGAAGCAATCTTCTTGTGTGTTGGACTACTTCCAAATAACGGCCATCTTTGCTCCTTTGTTCCTGGGACTCTTGGACCTCTGCCAAGGCTGCGAAATCACTGCCAATATGGAAGAAATTAATATGCAACTTAAAGAAGTTCAGAAAACATTTTTGGGAATACAGTCTTCTCTAGCAGCCTTGCAACAATCTCAACAAGCATTAATACTGCAACAGAAGACTGTTCTAATTAAGCAACTTGACTGTTTTCTAATTGAATCAAAAGTTGGTTTTGATAAGATAGACCTTTCTAATAATCAAACTTTGACTAAACAATTTGTATCTGAGCAGGATATGCAAAATATCCAGCAAGCAGAAGAAAAAATTGAAACTAACAAGTGAATTATTACAGGATAGAACTATAAATAAACAGCAAGCAGATGGATATTTGGAAATATCAGGAATAAATAAACTTTCATGTGATTTGCTTGTCAACCCGGAAAAAGAGAAGATAGCTGGGTTACAGTCCAAGACACATGATCTACTGAAGACACTACGATATTCTAATGTAAACAAAGAAGCAACGGGCAGACACGATTTATTACATGATTTATTACAGGCATTTTTTTTGTACGAGCAGAAAAGCTGGCACAATCTGTGGAGCTAATCAGCATGAGGTTATTGGATTTGCTTGCTATGTTGGAGAAGGAGAAAACAGTTAACCATTTAAGACGATGTTATAATGTAAAGAAAACAGAAAGATTTGGTAGACGTGTAAAAAAAAATCAAAGGGAAGATAAGAGAACTCTCTTCTTGTTATTTCAAAAAGGGGTGACGCATTGAGGTTGACTTCCTCATATGTAACATAGAAAAGCTAAGCTACTGTTCTTGGTGAAGCATTAGTAATTTAGTTTAAAGAAACTTCGGCTAAAAGATATTATAGGTATTAGTTATCACCAAAAAGATAAATTAATGGTGCTTTTAAAGATGTTAAGTGGATGTTTTTGATTTTATCTGTATTTGAAAATAAGAGAATTCATTATAGGTATTAATAGTCACCAAATAGAGTTGTTAAGCCATTTTTAGAGATGATAAATGGATGCTTTTGATGTTATTTGTAACTGTAAGGATTTTTCTCTCTCTTTCTCTTTGTTCCTCTTTTCATCTTAAAAAGGGATGATTTAAATAGACTGGTATGTATACATGAGATACAGAAAGGCTAATTTAATAGGGTTGGTGTAAATTTAATAACTCAGCTTAATGAAACTTTGTTAAATGGATATCTCTGATTATATCTGAAATTGAAAATAGGAGAACTTACTATTTTTAAAAAAATCAATGACTTATATGGGTTGGTAAGTTTATATGTGATACTGTATGAAGTTAACTATATTTGACTAAATGGAGTTTAAACTAAGATGAAACATTAGTGAGTTTAAAGAAAATTGGCTTAAAGTTATCACTAAGCAGAGTAGTTAGGATGCCCTTTGAGATGTCAAAGAGATCCTTTTGAAGTTACTAGTAATCATGGTAGTGAGGAAGTTATTTTTTTATTAGAAAAATTGATAAATTTTGAATTCATTCATTCGATTTATATCCTGCCTTTTTCCCCAAAGGGCTCAAGGCAGCTTACATCATCTTTCCTCCTCCATCTTATCCCCACAACAACAACCCTGTGAGGTAGGCTGGGCTGAGCGTCTGTGACTGGCCCAAAGTCACCCAGTTGGCTCCATGGCTGAGCGGGGACTAGAACCCAGATCGTCTGAGTCCCAGTCCCGTGCTCTTAACCTACACCACACTGGCTCTCAGTGAATTGTTCAGAAATGTTTAGATGAAACCTATTACTGAAGGAGAAAGAAGATTTTGCAATTTCACCCAGCCTGGAGAAGCGCCCCTTAAATAATGCTCAAGAGAAACAGGACTTTTCAAGAAAAGATGGGATGGATTTTATGGAAGAAGGAAGATTGTGACTTCTATCAAATTTGGAATTACATTATTATTTGGCTGGAGAAACGGGACTTGGTTTTGATCTAAAGATATTTTCACATTATTATAAAAAGGAGTATAGTAAGATCATAGAATGTTAAAAGACATGTTGTAGGGGCTGACCCAGTAAAGCTAATGTGTGTGATGATTGATATGTGTAGTTTTAGTTTAAAATCTTAATAAAAATATTTTTTTAAAAAAAAAGTTAAATAGGCAGGGCGACAGTATACAGCCTTGCCAAACTCCTTTCTCAATTTTGAACCAATCAGTGGTTCCGTACCCAGTTCTCACTGTTGCTTCTTGACCTGCATATAGGTTTCTCAAGAGACAAATAAGATTGTCAGGTACTCCCATCTCTTTAAGAACTTGCCACAATTTGTTGTGATCCACACAATCAAAGGCTTTAGCATAGTCAATGAAGCAGAAGTAGATGTTTTTCTGGAACTCCCTAGCTTTCTCCATGATCCAGCGTATGTTGGCAATTTGATCTCTAGTTCCTCTCCCTCTCTGAAATCCTGCCTGTACTTCTGGTAGTTCTTAGTCCACATACTGCTGGAGCCTAGCTTGTAGGATTTTGAGCATCACTTTGCTAGCATGTGAAATGAGTGCAATGGTGCGGTAGTTTGAACATTCTTTGGCATTGCCCTTCTTTGGGATGGGAATGTAAACTGACCTTTTCCAATCCTGAGGCCACTGTTGCAAGCATTGCTCCAGGCCAATTACCTTATCCTGTGAATGTTTACACAGTAACCAAAGAAGTAGTCCTAATCCTGTAACAAACTATAAGGACCTTCAGAGGAAACAAGGATCAATAAGTTTAATAGCTATTATATTTATGTTGCTCTTTTTGGATAACAATAATGGGAGATGACATGTTCATCTAGATGCAGAGGATACCTCTTGAGACAGCTGCCTTTTGGGCAAATTGCTAAATTCTTTGCTGCTCTTATTTGCTTGTGGAAGGAAGCTTCATAATTCAGCTACCTTCAAATGAAGCACAGACATTGGCTCTGGAGACATTGCTAAACATTCCTCTTCAACCAGAAATTGCTGATCTGGAGGTTCTAAGGCAAGATATTTAATATTGTTTTCTTCCTCCTCCACACATGCTTCCTAGAGTCTTTTTTACTCATTTCTAGTCATCTTGTCTCTAAAGTGGTTCTGAATCAAACATGCTAATCTGATTAATTGGATAGATCAAACAGTATAACTTAATTTGCAAAATCTGCTTTGGTTAACATAACAATTCATGACATTTAAAAAGTATTTTGTAAATGGAGTCTAGCAAATCAGCATGCAACTATTAGGTATGTACCATAAGCATATAAGGAATACTAGATGTGAAGATGAAACAGACAGAAAGCCACTGGAAAGTACATACTTTAACAATTAGTCAAAGACTTCCAGGAAGCAAGTGAATCATAGAATACATATTTTTATGGCTGTTATGAAGTCAGTCCACTGCTAGTTCTCCATGTCTGACATAAATTATCAGCTAATACAAGGTCTTAAAATGACCTGGATAATTCTTCCAAATTTGACCACAGTGTATCTAGTCCAGAGTCCCACAATAGATTATGTAAGTGCTAAATTAGAACAATCCATACATGTAAAGTTAAATGGTTAGCCAGTTTTAAACATCCCAAAATATCCACACTTCCCTCATTTAGCAGAGCCAATGTGCCACAACTGGATTTTTACTTTTGTTACATTTATTTTACATGTCCATTATATACAAACCCATTTCCTATAGATAATTTGTTTAAGAAATTTGGACCTTTCTACTGAACCAGCACAAAAAGACATGTTTTCTTTATTCTCACAGTTGAGTCCATATGCTCACATCTAAATGTGTAGTTTCAACTGACATTATATTGTCTGGTTGTGGCATTTAAACCCTGTTTTTTGTGAAAGCTCTCAGGACCACTGTGGTCAGTTTTAAAGGGGGGTTGGACAAATTAATGGAGAAGGCTACTAGATCTGATGGATCTATGCTGCCTCCAGTAGCAGTGTGCCTTTATGCACCACAATGTGTGAACAAAATGCTAGGTTAAATGGACCATTGGTGTGATCCAGCATGGCACTCAGGTTTTACATGAGTGTCTTCTCCTCATTGGAATACTATGAAGTAGATTAGACTAAGAAAGAATGTCTAGTCCTGAGTTGCTCAGGAAGCTTTATGCCTGAGTATGGATTCCAATTCAGATCTCCCCAGTCCTAGTTCAATACTCTAACCACTATACCACATGTGCTGTCATAAAAATTAACTTACCATAGTATTGGCTTGCCCCTGCAATAAGAAATGGAAACTGAATAAAGAAGGGGCAAAAAAACAAGAACAAACAAAAAGCACCTGAGGATCTGGGATATATGTGTAGTGTCCTTTTCCACCTGACCAGAAAACTCTTACTATGGGACATGCTAATTGAATATAGATAGTAAGGTTTGGGAAAGGATGTGACAAATCATATCCAGTTTACTTTCTCACAATAGCAATGCTATCCTCATTCTCTGTACTTGAGCCAGTACAATTCAGAGTTATCACTATTTCTGCCTTTGTATCTTAATTAAAATTTGGGCCACAGTAAATTGCTTCAGTTTGAAGTGTGCCACCAGACTCCTTGTTTTTGCAATATGAACCTAACTCAGCTACCCATTTGGAATTCATTTCTGCCCAGGGAGATTGGCCTAAGCATCCTTCAGCTGTTCTTTAACTACAAGAAATCTGTTGCTAATAATTCTCTTCCTGAGTTTCACAACATGACAAGATGTCAGTAGATGTAAGCATCCACATAATGTTTTGCTCTGTTTCAAAATTGAAACTTGTTTGATTTTATTCTTGCAGGAAGGAAAGGTTACAGAATAAAACATTTCTGCTTGTAAATCCATGCACTGAAATATTTATGGGAGTAATAATCAATGTGGGTCCACATTAAGTAAGACTAGCACTGGATACAAATCTTATTTTATATTTATAATTAACTAACTGTGTGTTACATGGTGTTTGGGTAATTTATTCCATTGATACACATCATCCATCATTACTAGATAATAAGGAGGAATGTGTTTCCATTTGTAGGAATATCTTACTTACCAGACAGACTAGTTTAGGAAATAAATCCATAAAAATCTGGAAAGACCAGTTAATCTTTATCTATGTGCCATATGTCAAGACACAGATGGAATGACCCAAATCTGCTGTAGACAAGCTAATTAATGTTGTATCAACCAACGGTACTGAATCATTTATTTATTTTATTTATATCCTGCCTTTTTCCTACAAGGGGCTCAAGGCAGCTTACATCATTCTCCTCTTCCATCTTATCCCCACAACAACAACCCAGTGAGGTAGGTTGGGCTGAGAGTCTGTGACTGGCCGAAAGTCATCCAGTTGGCTCCATGGCTGAGCGGGGACTAGAACCCAGGTTGTCTGAGTCCCAGTCCCATGCTCTTAACCACTACACCACACTGACTTTCAGCACATCAGCTGCATTTCATAGGGAGGACACCATGCCACATGAGCATGTGTTAGACTGCCATCTTCCAATAGGTGAGCTCAACTGACATAGTAACCCACCATGTGAAAAAACTGGAGTGTTGATTGGTTGTGCAACAACCCACAGTGTGCTCAAAAGATTTTCAAGCTCTTGGGGGCTGTGTCCAATGCCCTTCACCCTTTGCTCTGCAGGCCATATGTGAGAGGGCTTGGTGATGGAAGCTCCCTTGTCTCCTCACTGCAACTGAAAGCCATTTTTGCACTCGCTGAGCTTTTCCTGCCCCTCCCTGCCCCATTTCCTCCAAAGATCTCATTTTGTTGTCTCCAAGAAGACAGGCAGTAAGAGCCCATCCAATATTTGGGTAATAATGTCTTGTGATTTAGGTTACTGCATTCCTCCAATGTGTCCTGTCTCTGACAATGTATCACATAGTGGCATTCATGGCACAATGTGCCACACATGGCATTCATGCTGAGACTTGTCTCCTAGGAACCCAACAGTTGCTCTAAGAATATAATGGTTCACAAGGTTCACCTGGTTTATAATGCCTCAAATGTTACAACACATTGAAGCAGACTGTTTGGTTGGACAATCTCTACACAGATGGGTCATATTCATACTTGTAGACCTGGTTCACACCGTTACCATGCAGTGGCATTGTTCCTTCATGTTTCTTTCACTGGCAGGGGTTTTGTGTCTCCCATGTGACCTTCAGCAGCAGCATCTTCAATTCCTGTCTTAGTAGCTGCAATGGGCACACTACTTGGTTGTATTCTGCCCTTTGCTGCCCAGAATAATCAGATCCTAAACATTTGCTGTTTCCTTTTATACTTGAAAAACCTTGTCATAGTATCAGCACTAAACTGCATACTAGTTTCCCAGATGACTTTACCAGTACTAAATGGCAGTGTTTGCATTGGAATATATTCAACCAAAATATTTACCTTTCTTTTATATTTATGAGACACTCTTTTCCTTCTGATGTCTACTGCTAATTTGCCTAGAGTAAATCCATCAATGCAGTCAACAAACTACTTGCACTTTTTACTCACATTATCCTACACAGATTATTTCTACAAACCAATCAAACCCACATCTGTTAACTATGGTATTCACTAGAACAAGTTTAATTTTTCAAAAGACCACTCGACAGTGAATTTCATGCACAGCAGCTCTGTTTGAGCTCATATGTTGGTAACACATTTATACATCTTCCTGTCTTCATCAGCTCTCTCCTCCTTTCTCCTTTTCTTTCATCTCTGTTGAGTGATGCATCAAATTATTAAATAATAATTTAATATTATTATTATAAGATTATTCATTAAATGAATGAGACCTTTTTATTTAAAACTTATTTTAATTGTTAAATTATTTGTATTTATAGGATTTTACATTTTTAGCCGAGATGCACCAGAGGTTTTTAAATAAATTTTTTATTGTTATATTGTTATGTATTTATGTATTTTGTTTCTGCTGTGAGCCACCCCGAGGCTTCATAGCAATGGGGGTGGCATAAAAATGTTTTAAATAAATAAATACTGGGATGGTCCCATAACCTGACCATCTTTGGGTCTATGTAAAGTGTTGTATATTTGGAGTGTCTGCCACACTGTCAATACTCAGGCCTTCTTGGCTCACCTTCTACTTATTGTCAGCATATTTTGTGCATGCTTTGCATTCATTTCCTTGGTATTACTTTTGCATTTGCTGTCATCCCAGTGAATGCTCAATGTGCTATTCAACCAATTTGCATTGCATGGGAATTTGGGAAAATGCCCACATCCAGCACTTTCTTAGTTGATTCAGTAGCACACCAAGCACTCATTTTTCCTGAACTGTTTCTTTAGGATCATTTTCATCAATCACACACACAGGTGAAATTGTAGCAGAAAGTTTCATGGTGCCCTTCAGTGATTAAATGTATTTTAAAACAAAGTTATCCAGATGGGTGTGCAGAACTGTGTGCTTCAATTCTGTGTACTTGAGGTATTTGAATTAAGTCTTGCTGGGAAGTGCTGCTAGGTCTATTGCCACCATAACCACAGAAAAGTACTGGCACAGCTATGTGCAGTGGAAACAAAGGTGAGACTTGAATAATGTCATCTGTAAGGTTTGGAAGCTTGTAACTCATTGTCTCTGACTCTATCAGCACCTTTCTTGGGGTCAATATACTTTAGGGTCAATCTACTTTATTTCCTGTACCATGAGTGTGGAAGCATGTCAGTTATGCATTTGTGGGTAGTCATGCAAAACATGGGGGTTCTGGTGCAAAACACTACAAAACTATATCAGGACTTTGGAAAAGGGTTTTGAGTAAAGACCATAAGTTTGGTTTGGGATGCTCAGTAGGATCCCACACTGTGTATGCCAGTCTCACAGTTGTGAGTGACAGTAGAAAATCTATATCACTACTGCTAAACTTGGGCAGATGGTCTGAGTGAAAATGGCCACGTTTTGTTCTGAGATGTTAACTAGGACCCCAAATGAGTAGAGCAGGTTGCTTACCTGTAACTGATGTTCTTTGAATGGCCATCTGTGCAGTCACACATATGGGTTCTGCGCCTGCGCAGTGCCCTTGGCCAGAAGATTGATAGCTAACGGTTTGGTGGGAAACTCCGCTCCCCCTCCCCCCAGCACTATATATGGAGCGGAGTGTCTGCCCTTTTCCAGTCTTTGACAGACTGGACATTCGCTCTTCTAATAAAAAATTTCATCGGTATTGACAGAAGAAAAACATCATGGCGATACGAAGAGCAAAGAAAAATTAACTCGGTACCGAAGAAAAAATTAGAACCACCCAATGACACCAAGCGAGGCCGGTGGGTGGGTTGTGTGACTGCATAGATGGCCACTCAAAGAACATCAGTTACAGGTAAGCAACCTGCTCTTCTTCATTGTGGCCTCTGTGCATCACACATATGGGTAGAATGACAAGCTTACCCCAAATGGTGGAGGGAGGTGTCATCAACAGAGAATAGCTGAAAGAACAGCTCTGCCAAAGGAGCAGTCCTGTCTAGCACGAACATCCAGTCTATAATGCTTTGCGAAAGTACATGGAGTAGCCCAGGTGGCAGCTCTGTAAACAGCCTCAATCGGGACTCCTGATGCAAAGGCTGAAGAAGCAGCTACAGCTCTAGTGGAATGACCTCTGGGAACTGTAGGTAAGTCTATCTTGGCCAACTGATAGGACAAAGTAATAGTGTGAACTATCCATTTGGACAGTCTCTGAGAAGTAACTGGGAAGTCTCGATTTTCTTCCGAGTATTTAATGAATAGTCTATTGGAACGTCGAATAGACTCAGTCCTTGATCTGTAGAAAGCTAGGCAGTGCCGGACATCGAGAGTATGCAGGGACCTCTCGATCGGATTCGAAGGAGATGGGAAAAATGCAGGCAAGATAATATCCTGGTCCATGTGGAAAGACGTAGCCACTTTTAGAAGAAAAGACGGGTCCATTTGGAGCACTACTTTCTCTTTGTGAAAATTCAAAAATGGAGGGTCTACTCTGAGGGCACAGAGTTCACTAGATCTACGGGCTGAAGTAACTGCTATCAGGAAAGCAGTTTTCCACGAAACAAGACGTAAATCAATTGTTGCCAAAGGTTTGAAGGAGGTCTTGTTAGTGTCTGTAGTACCACTGAGAGACTCCACGTGGACATAAGTGGTCTGATTGTTGGATGAAGGTTGCAGAGTCCCTTAAGAAATCTCTTAACCAATGGCTGAGAAAAAATGGAAAAACCCTGCACTGTCCTGCAATAGTAGGAGATTGCCGCCGTATACACTCTTATGGAGGATGGTTTAAGTTCAGAACAGTGGAGTTCGAAGTGGAACTGGAGAATCTGATCTATGGATGCAGAGCTCAGTTGAAAACGAATGAGATTCGGCAAAAACAGAATCTACGCCACTTCGCCGCATATGATTTTCAAGTGGACGGCCTTAGCGCAGAATCAAGAATATATTGGATATCCGGATGAAGAACTCGCGAAGCTGACAGAATATTCATCAGATCCAAGGATGTAGAGGAGGTAGATGGATTCACAGCATGGAATGGCATGTCGGATCTAGGAATAGGATCAGTAGGAACTGCAGATGGCATCTGTACCGGGCTGGCATTGACAGCTATTGAATTTGCCAGGCTGTCAGTTTCAGCGATGCTAGATCCAGGTGCCGGATCGTGCCCTCCCGCTGAGTTATAAGATAAGGAATGGGAGGGAGTTGAAGGTATTCCTCTTGGGAAATGCAAAGAAGTGTGGAGAACCAAGGCTGGCATGGCCACCAAGGAGTTATCAGCAGTCCTGTGGCCCCATCGTGAACTATCTTTGATATTACTCATGATGAGGGGAATCAGGGGGAAAGCATAAAAGAGCATATCGTTCCAAGGGATCATAAAGGCATCCATGGACGACCCCTGTCTGATTCCCGCTCTCGAGCAAAAAGTCTCGCACACCTTTTTTTGTCAGGTGGTGAATACGTCTATATCTGGGAGACCCCATCGCTGGAACAGCCTGTTGCAAGTCTGGCGATCCAGTTCCCATTCATGTAACATGGACATGTGCCTGCTCAAGAGATCTGCTTCCACATTGTCCATACCCGCTAGATGCACTGCTATCAGGGTGATGTCTCTTGGTATGCACCACTCCCAGATTTGCATCGATATTTGGGCTAACTTCAGAAACTTTGTCCCCCCTTGCTGGTTCAGGTAAAAGACCGTGGCCATGTTGTCCAAGGTTATTTGGACAACTTGACGGCAAAGCACGTCCTTGAATGATTGTAGTGCTTTTAATACTGCAAGAAGTTTCAGGAAGTTGATATGATTCCTGAATTCGACATCATTCCATCATCAAGTCCTATCCGGTTTACTCCATGCTCGCCGGTATTATTAGATGAGGTTCACCAACTCCTGTCTAAAGGAGTCATTTGTCGCTTGTCTTTATCAGAAGGACTCCACGGAGTCTATTCTAGATATATTACAGTCCCGAAACAAGATGGAGGTCTTCGACCGATATTGGACCTGAGAGCTCTCAATAAATTTATAACACCAAAAAAGTTTCGGATGACCACACTTCAAAATATCCTGCCATTGCTGGGGAGAGGGGATTGGTTCACCTCAATGGACTTGAGGGATGCCTATTTTCATATTTCGATCCATCCACGTCATAGCGTTTCCTCCTTTTTGCGGTAGCTTCTGAAATCTATGAATTCAAGGTGCTGCCGTTTGGACTGGCCACCGCACTGAGGGTTTTCACGAAGTGTATGGTCCCCGTCTGCGCATACCTTCAACTACATGGAATTCAGATATACCCTTACCTCGATGACTGGCTGTTGGTTTCCTGGACTAGGTCCTGCTATAAGTCACAAGCCATATTTACAGAGGAGCTAAGTCCTTCTCTAGTCCACTGGGGCAGTTGTTTGCGGCATTGTTGACAATGCTGTGGCTGTTGGCAGGGTGGGTATTGCTGTCTGTATTGTGGACAGGTCCACGACCACTTCGTCAAGGAGGAGGTTGCATCTCCATATGCTGGGCCGTCATCTTCGACTCGTGGATCTTCTTCAACTTATGGTCGGTCTTTGCGTTGAAGAGGCTGGATCCATCAAAGGGCATCTCCTTGAGCCCAGCAGGCAGCTTAGGTGTCAGGGACCGAGCCCTCGGCAAAGAGTCTTGAATCTCGCCATCAGAGATCGAACCACAAGGTGGATCCTAGTGTAGTTCTGATCCCATACGGCACGGAAAGGCTGGAGGAGTAACTCTCATAGCCTCCTGAATGGTCAGACCCGAAGGCGTCGGCACCGGGATCGCGGTCAGAACCGAGGAAGCCACCGAACCCGAGTGTTGGTGTTTCAAATGCTCAGGTTTCTTTGGGTTTTGTTGGTGGTTTTTCAGCCTTATCCCTTTTGGCTTTCTTGTGCACAGGCGGCTTCTCAGGGCTGCTGTGTTTCCTCTTTTCCCGCTGTTTCTTGGGCAGCAAAACAGGATGCTCTGCCATGGTGGAAGCACCCTCACCCGAAGGGCGTGAGGACAGAGCAGCAGAGGAAGGGGCTGGATGTTGTGGTGGATCGGCTGAAGACAGACAGTGGTTGGGTGGGGCCAAGGTTGTAGCAGGCTTAGCCACCAGCCGGTCTGATTGTAGGAGGGCCTGATCCCACAGGAGCTTACATAAACGGTTCTCCCTCTTCTTCCTGGCCTGTTTAGAGAAGGCCAGACAATGGCCGCACTCGTCCATCCTGTGACCCTCCCCTAAACAGAGGAGGCACAGGTCATGTGGGTCTGCAACGGGCATTTTAGAGCCACACTCTCCGCACTTGCAGAACGCTGCTCATTGAGCCATCGCGGAAAAAAGAAGAAAAAGAGGATAGATAATCATCTGATTATTTGCTCTGTACTTGCAGATGTTGTTTTGTGCTTGTGCAGCAGATTGCCACCAAGCCGTGTTAGGTTGCTCAGCAGTTTTCTGTAGGAAAGACCATAGCCCAGTGGAAGAAAGCACATTTTGCATGCAAAAAATCCCCAAAGGTTCAAGCCCTAGCATCTCCAGGAATGAGTGGGGCTGTTGTTGAACACCAGTTAATTCTATAGCCTGTAATACAACACAAAGATGGTAGATCTGGAAGCAAATGCTAGTCTCTTCCAAGCCTCTCTGAGAGAGTTAACATCAGATATCTTTCAAGAAATACAAGCTGTACTATATGTATGTATGTATGGGACACTCATGTGCTTATAATGGTTATTTTTAGAACATGCTTAGCTTGGGACCTGGCCTTTTTTTCTTGGAAAGCATCTCTATCTGTAAAACCCAATGTCAATACAGCTTTTGTTATTTCATAGTTCACTGGAAAAAGTAAGTATACTTAAAGTGCACATAGTATTTCCTATGCACAGATCTGATGTGGCCCTTTGAAATGAAAGAGTCAGTCTCTGCATACAAGAGCTCTGTGTGTACAGTTTAGGATGCCTAGGACTACAGAGTTTTGTCTCTTCTTTTATCATAGCTACTAGCCTATGAAGTCATAAGTCTAGTTCCCTGAATATTTGAGTTAGTTGCTCTACCCAATTGTCCAAGCTGCACAGTCTGTAATATCATATATGTACATATGTGAGGGGAAGTGTATGCATAGGAAGGTTGCTCTTTGCTAAATGGCACAGTTTTGTCTAGGCAGATACACTTGCTTGGTTAATACTGCTTTTCCTTTACAAGTAATGCAGGCACATTTCTTAACGTCTGTGAATGTTTATGCTACCCAGTAGAGCTGAAGGGAGCAGAAAAGCAAGTTACGACAGTAACCACAACTAAGACAATATCAGCTTAAAGGAAGTCATTACACATCTAGCACCTGCTAGCTGAACTGAGACAAAGTGCATGTGGGGGGGGGGGGTAGCACAGTAGAGCTCACTTCATGGCACCTCCCCAAGTCTTTCATCCTGTTTCAAGAGGAGTTCTAATTGAATGCTGGATTTCATTTGCACATGAAGGTGAAACATTGTTTATATGAGTTACAGTTCTTCCATACCTTGCACACCATGGGCAGCCTAAGCTGAAAGTACTCTGCTGGAGGAACCACTGACTCTCTTTAATGCATAACATATGTATAGCTTCAGTCTACAAAGGTATTTAATTCAAGCACTTGGTGAGCTGTTCTTGTTGATATGCTCTGCAGTATATCAGGAGAGCTAACTCAGAATAAAAAGAAAAGATTAAGCCTGGGGGGGTGGGGGGAATGCTACACAACTGCTGTTAGAGTTCTGTTTAATGGCTTTTTCATCTGCTTTTAACAATAACAGTATACAAGGCTCTTCAAATCCATATTAGAGAAACTGCAATAAAACAGTGATTATACTAATAGATAATAGCAACAGGTAAAACAATTGTTAAGATATAGCACTCAGATACAATTTGGAATGTAAAAAAAGAAGATGATGATGACAACAATGGTGACTTTAAGCCTCTTTTCTAGCAAAGACAGGGTGTTCCTTCCTTAGGATAGGTATTCCACAAATTCACCTCAAAGAAGGTCCTGTTTGTCCCTGATACTCATTAACTTAGCAGTTCTCACTGACAGACCAGAGAGCAGAGCTTTAGATGCCTACACTACAGTGAAACATGGGCAGGTTCACATGGATAGCACCTGGATATTCTGGCCCAAAATCATGTAGTACCCTTTGAAACACCTTAAATTGGTCCCAGGAACAACTAAGCAGCAAATGCCTACCTCATGTTCTTTGTATGATTATGTGAGCATGGTGAGAGGACCAGTAATGTTTGTTCAACCACATCCTCACACACAATTCGCATCTCCATGTCTACAGGAGGGTCCGCCCATCAGATGTTATGCTGAACATGCAACGTGGAGGCAAAGGTGGAAGCAGTGGTTGAAAGCATGTCCTCAAGATGCCCAAGGCATCTACCTGTCGGGGACAGGGTATTTGCCTGTCATAAAGAAATGCATAGATAAAAAATAAATAAAATTCAACAAGCCTTTCCCCAGCTGGTATTTGTAAAGTGCAAATGCTTAAGAGATGAGAGAGCTATTCATTAATTGCCACTCTCACATGTAACTCAGACATAAGCAGGGCTGGATCAACCAGGCCTTTTCTGATTATGCGTGTATTCTCTCCTATTTAAATAACAGCATGTGATTTAATGTGCAGTCCTATTGATTGTGCCCTTACTGCTTGGAAGTTCCCAAATTGCATGGTTCTGAGATTCCTATGCTCAGCCAGGCTGAAACCTGTGAGCTAAGAGGATTGGCAGAGGTGACCTTCAACTTCCTGGCTTCCATCTTTTAATTTTTGCTAGATGGAAAGTTCAGCCTTCGCAGTGAGTGCAAATGAAGCTGGGGGAGGTTCAGGGTAAGTGCCATCCTGGCCTCTAGTGTTCTCCCCTCTGTGACCAATGGAAAATCCCCTTCCCCTTTCAAGGTAACTTTTCTTTCAAGGGCAGCCACTGCAGTGCTTTTTGTACTAGCCATGAGGGAGCAGGGAAACTGGGATGGACCTTGGACTTCCCCTTCTAAGGTGAGAGTTGTATTTCTGGTGTTGGAGGGGGCAATGCAAACTGAGTAATTGTATTTGGAATGCTTGCCAAGGGACCATGGGATTGCTTTCTTATTTTTTAAATCATATGTAAATATGCATTTAAGCTTATACATACATAAATACATACATACATATATATGCAGCTCTGAGTCTGACTTTATCTTCACTAAAAGTACCCATTTTAAACAGATTGAATAGAAATCTCAATATCTGATAGAAATCTCATGTTGACCAGTGTTTGGGCCATGGCCAGAGAGGTATTTTATATAATGCTTACTGGATCATGGCCCTTGGGATCAGATAGCATCATGTTCTGTTTATTTTACAAGAAACACACATGTGATTGCTATTTCCAGTTAGTGCATCCAAGACAGACTAATAATAAGTGTTTTAAGGTGGTTATCATGGCTTGCTGAGTCATGTAATGCTTGATATTTGTAATTGGTGCTTAGAATAAACTCCCAGAAGAAGTGCAAAAGCTTGTCAAAATAATGAACAGGAGGGCTATCTTTTAACCTTTGAAAGAATATAAGATCTTATAAGGGATATATGTGGCACAGGACAGTTTGTTCTGCTAGGATAAAATTTAATTTAGGCTAAAACATGGGCATTGCTGTGAGTCTTTAATGAGTTAATTTAGTTCATTGCTTCAAGGCCATGGCATTTCTGAATGTGAGGTTTTTTACTACTCCCTCATTTCCCATTTTGATTAACAAAAAGTGTGAAAGAAGCACAAAGCCTATATTAAAATGTTCCAGTTGGGACTCTTTTAAAATGGGGTGCTTTATAGTTTGAGGTCACTTCCCTTAGGAACTGTCACTATTTGTGTCACAGGCTGGGAACTGACATTAAGTTTCCATTTCAACAATTCTGTTAAAGAGTGGAGAAAAGGCGAGAAACCACTTGACTTATGCCAGTTAAGGAGCAAGAGATACACACTCATATGCTGAATGCAGTGAATATTTCCTTTTTTAATATAAAATTTGAAACACATTTTTCAAATTCAAGTTTTGATTCTCCCGCTTCCCCTGGCTCTCTCTTCAGAAGTTTCAGGTTTCTTAGTAGCTTGTGATTGAAAAGAAAGAAAGAATATGAAATTTCATAACCTGTCAACTGCCAATAATAACTCCCTATTATTTATCACAATTATTTATTTATTAGAAAAATTTCTATGCCGCCCCTTGCCAGCTAGCCTGTCCTTCTGTTCTGTCCTTCTTTTTCCAAGTTGAGAAATGCTGAACAATTAACAATAAAATAACATATTAAAATAAACAGTGCAATTTAAAATCATAAAATATTTTGAGAGCAGTCCTAGGCTAATAATACATTAAGAGAAAACAGATCTTACAAATGCCTGTTGAAATAACATGATTCTCAAGACCTGCCTGAATGCAAACAAGCAAGCTATGTGCACCATTCCACATTATGAGCACTACAATTAAAAAGACCCACCCATTTTGCATACATCAGTAAAGGAACTGAAGTTATCTGAGAGAGAGTGAATCCAGTGAAGCTTTTCCAGTGATAGAACTACTTCCAGGGAGGCAGAAAACTCTCACATCAGTGGGGCTCCTTATCCATTGCAGACCTATTGCATCAATGGGGCTGGGAGTGATCACCTCTTCTCCCTACAATCCACTGTCTATCCTTAGCTTCTGTTCCAAATGGTTAGGAAACTCCCAGAATAAATTTTTGTGTGTTTGGGGGGTTCTGTGGCATACATGAAACAGGGATAGAAGGAAAAAGTCTTATCAGGTGAGCAGACTTACACTTGGGCAATGCTGGATTTTACTGATAGATTCCCAGATGATTCCTATAATTTTACTTCTTGCTGCTGTTTCACTGTTCTAGTGTTAAGATTGCACTGTTGTTTTAAATGCTTAATTTATGGTTTTATCCTTGTTAGACAGTTTGTGCGATACTAAGGAAAAGGAAAAGAACTAAATACTTTAAATAAATAATTAAATAAATGCATGTAAATAGAGGAACATTCTTAATAGCAGTGTTTTCTGAAATTCTCTGTTCCCAGGCTATTTAGAGCTTTTCAAGGTCAATCCAGTTCTTTGAACTGAGACTTGAAATTGCTAGCTGCCGAATCTGGTAATAGATTGTTATCATATGATCTGATCTATTCAACCCAGACAAATCCTGACTGGCTCATTCTGGACCAGCTGAAGTTACCCAACTGTGTTCTGAACTGGGTTAAGGTCCAAGCCTCAGAAAGAGTATTCTGTAGCAATCCAGCATGTAAATGATGGAATGAGGCCAGGGCTCACTTTTCCAGAAAAGGGTTGCACTGATGTAAGAGAAAGTTGATAGAAGGCAGTACTTGCCATTGTGACCAGCTGGGAATCCAGAAGAATGGCAGAGGATAGGTATATCCCCAAGGAAGAAATCATACTCTTTGGGGGAAGGCAATCTCCATCCAGAACAGGCTACCCACCTTCTAGATTTGGTCAAGACATGATTACATAATGTTCCATTTCAGGATAACAGTGGATTTCAAACCACCCTTTGAGCACTTCAGCTTCTTTGGAAACTTACCTGGGTTCTTCAGTGAGAAAATCAGTGATGGCAGGCAAGTTTTTCTAAAAATTACTTCCCAGGCACAAGTTGTCTTTCTCTGGAATACAATGAGCAACCTAAAGGGAATGTTGAACAAAGTCTAAGGCATATTCACAGTTCACCATATATGATGCCCCAAAGAGCTTTATCTGAATTATAAACTTTATGTGAAGTTTAGAACCTATCCTAGAATTCACACCCCTTGTTACACACAGTTGTCCTTGGCAGACCAGTCAATGTGGAACTTGATCCACAGGCAGTGTTTTTACCTTTATTGAACTCAGATGCCAAATAATGTCATTGCATATGAACTGTTAAATACTCAGATATGATACACTGTCATTCAAATGTAAAAAAATACAATAAAATAAAACATTCAAAGGTATATGAGCAGGTTGCTTACCTGTAACTGATGTTCTTCGAGTGGCCATCTGTGCAGTCACACATATGGGTGCTGTGCCTGCGCAGTGCCCTTGGCCGGAAAGATTGATAGCTAACGACTTTTGGCGGGAAACCGCTCCCTCCCCCCCCAGGGTATATATAGCGGAGCACCCACCATTTTGTTCAGTCTTGAAGACCGAACTTTCGCCCTCATGTGGATAAAGTAAGAACTTCTACATTAAACATAACTATCGGTACCATAGGGAGCAAAATTTCAACCCGGTACTGAGAATACACTTCCACTCACCGACACCGAGTGGGGCCGGTGGGTGGGTTGTGTGACTGCACAGATGGCCACTCGAAGAACATCAGTTACAGGTAAGCAACCTGCTCTTCTTCGTGGCCTCTGTGCATCACACATATGGGTAGACTAGCAAGCTTACCCTTATCGGTGGTTGGGAAGGTGTCATCAATGCAGAATCAAAGATAGAACTGCTCTGCCGAAAGAGGCGTCTCGTCTGGCATGGACATCTAAACAGTAGTGCTGGGCAAACGTGCATGGTGTTGCCCAGGTAGCTGCTCTACATATTTCATCAATAGGTACCCATGCTGCAAACGCTGATGATGTAGCAACGGCTCTCATAGAATGAGCCTTCGGGATCACTGGTAGATCGATTTGAGCCAGTTGGTACGCCAAAGTAATTGTTTGAACAATCCATTTAGAGATTCGTTGAGGGGTTATAAGAGAACTCTGATTGTGGGCTGAGTATTTCACAAAGAGCTTATAGGAATGACAGATAGACTCTGTGAGGAGGTAGAGGGGATGCGCTGCCGAACATTCAATGACAGCAGACCGGGCATCCAGCCAGAGCCGGCCGCAACGGAGCGCGGGCACTTTAAAAGCGCGGAGCGAACGGGAAGGCGATCAGGTGCACCTGGCGTCGGGGGGCAGGGTCAGGGCGATAGAATAAGAGCAGCCGAGGCGGTGGGAGAGGGAGAGAGAGGAGAGGAGATGGAGCAGTGGAGTGAACAGAGGAGAGCAGAAAACACACGGTGGAGAACGCGGCAAGAACCAGCGCTGGGCTGGAGAGGTCAACGGGGGTCCCTGCCATAAGCCCGGGAGCCGGCAGCCGCAGAGACAGGGACAGGCCTTTCGCGGAGTGACGGGGGCTGTGCTCACTGGAAATAAAGGCAACTGTTGCTGATTCCCCTTGTGTAGACGTCGTTATGTTGCCCAGAACAGGTGGGTTCGCGGTCCCGCAGAACGACGGCATGACAGACTCAGTCCGTGATCTGTAGAATGCGAGACACCGTCGAACATCCAAGGTATGAAGAGATCTCTCCAGTGGAGTTGACAGAGATGGAAAAAATGCTGGCAGCACAATGTCCTGTTGCAAGTGAAAAGGGGTGGAGACTTTTGGAAGAAAAGTCAGATCCATCCTTAGAACAACCTTCTCTTTATGGAAATTCAAGTATAGAGAATCTACGCAGAGGGCACAGAGCTCACTCACCCGTCGAGCTGATGTAACTGCTACCAAGAAGGCAGTTTTCCACAAGACTAACTGGAGGTCTACCTTTGCCATAGGTTCGAAGGGGGGTCTCGTAAGTGCGTGCAGCATGACAGATAGGCTCCATGTAGGCATAGTCGATTTAATTGCCGGAGTGATATTAGGAAGTCCCTTGAGAAATCTTTTAATGAGTGGTTGGGAAAAAATTGACAATCCCTGGAATGAGCCACGGAAGTGAGCAATCACTGCCATATAAACTTTAATGGAGGATGGCTTTAGTCCAGAACGATGGAGTTCCAGGAGGAATTGTAAGATTTGAGGAATTGATGCCGAGAGTGGTGGGAATGAGTGAGACTCGGCGAAGGTCGAAAAACACTGCCATTTAGCCTTGTATGATTTTTGAGTGGAAGGCTTCAATGCAGAGCCAATGATGAATCGAATCTCCGAAGGGAGAATTGTTGAATTTGAAACCAAATCTGTCAGATCCGAGAAGGTACATGGCAGACCTAACATGTTAGTCATCGATCCCGACGAGGATGAAGACAGCAAAGCCGGAGGCATATTCATCAGACGCGAAGCATTGGATGTAGTCATCGGTATCGATGGATCAATAGGATTCATGAGATCCGCCAAGCTGTCAACTTCAGTGACTCCAAGTCTGGGTGCTGGACGGTCCCATTCTGTTGAGATATCAGATCAGGCACCCTCGGGAGGTGAAGAAACTCCCCTTGGGAAAGGTGAAGTAAGGTTGGGAACCATGCCTGACATGGCCACCACGGGGTTATCAGTAGTCCCGTTGCTCTCTCGAAAATAATCTTCGATAGTACTCTCATTAACAGTGGGATGGGTGGAAAGGCGTAGAAATTGCAGTCGCTCCATGGGATCATGAATGTATCCCCTGATGAGTCCTGCCCGATTCCTGCCCTGGAGCAGTAGCTGTCGCACACCTTGTTGTGGTAGGTGGCGAATAGGTCTATGTCCGGGTTGTCCCATCTTTTGAAGATGATGTGGCGCACTCTGGGTTTCAACTCCCATTCGTGAGAGGTTGACATTCGCCTGCTGAGAATGTTGGCTTCGATGTTTTTGGTACCAGCGAGATGTACTGCTGTCAATGTGATCCCCCTCGGGATGCACCAGTCCCATATTTGTATTGACAGGTTGGCGAGTTTCCTGGATTTTGTTCCCCCTTGCTTGTTCAAGTAGAATACTGTCGCTATATTGTCCAAAGTCACTTGAACTACGTGGTTCCGAAGGATATCCTCAAAAGAGCATATAGCTTTGAATACCGCAAGGAGTTCCAAGAAATTTATGTGATTTACAGCCTCCTGTCGGTTCCATAGCCCTTGCGTTGACAGATGGGTGCAAACTGCTCCCCATCCCAGGAACGAAGCATCGGTCCCGAGTGATATGGAGGGACCTTGTGTTTGGAACGGAACCCCAGTGTCCAGGTTTGATTGTACAGTCCACCAGCAAAGGGAGCTCAGGACAGATGTTGGAATTCGAAGAAGTTTCAATGGGTCATTGAGTTGTGGTTTCAATGCGCCATTGAAAAAAAGTTGAAGGGGACAAGAACGAAGTCTTGCATATGGGACAACCGCTATAGATGCGGCCATATGACCTAAGAGTCTTTGTACACTCTTGGCAGAGGTAGTCCTGTCCCAAAGAATCATAAGAGCGTGTCATGCAAGAGCCCGCTGACGGTCCCGTGGGAGGAATGCTCTCATTTGTACAGAATCGAGGCATGCTCCAATGAACGTAATGTTCTGTGCGGGAACAAGAGAAGACTTCTCAGTATTAATGCACAGTCCCAAGTCCTGAAGCAAGGAACATGTTGCCTGGATGTCAGAGAGGAGTTGCCATTCTGTTTGAGCAACTAGAAGCCAGTCATCCAAGTATGGATAGAGCAGAATTCCCCGGAGACGCAAAAAAGCGCACACAGGTGCCATACATTTTGTGAAGACATGGGGCATGGTGGCCAGTCCAAATGGTAGAACAGTGAATTCATACACTTCAGGACTGACAGCAAAGCGGAGAAAACGCCTATGAGATGGATGAATGGATATATGGAAATAGGCATCTCTCAATTCAAGTGAGGCGAACCAGTCCTCTCTCCTCAACAACGGCAGGATGTTCTTAAGGGTGGTCATTCTGAACTTACGAGGAGTGATAAAGTTATTTACACCCCTTAAGTCTAGAATTGGTCAAAGGCCACCATCTCATTTCGGTACTGTAAAATATCTGGAGTAGAATCCGAATAGTCCTTCCATACGAGACAACTGTCAGATTGCTCCTTTGCGCAGAAGCTGATGAACTTCGCCAATAAGTTCTGGTGATGACAAAGTGAAACGGATTGGACTCGAAGGGGGAATAACGTCAAATTCAATTCGGTAACCGTGCCGTAGAATAGATAAGACCCACTGGTCAGATGTAATGGACTCCCAAATGAGGAGTCGGTTTCACAACCGATCCCCAAATGAGAGCGGGGTGGGTGGAGTGAGGAAGAGAGGAGTGGTTCACACGTCCCGTCAATGGTGTCGTTGGTCAACATCATAATGGCGGCGGGCTTGCTGGTACCGCTGGGCCAGTTGCTGGTGATGTCGCTGAGGTTGTTGCTGCCGGAAGACGGGTTGTTGCCTTTGTTGATAGGGATGGTAAGAAGGCCGAGTCCAGGACCACTTACGCTTGAGTTGCAGTTGCAGTTCCATCCACCGAGCAGCCATCCTGGACTTGTAGA
The DNA here is from genome assembly GCA_023646645.1 of Varanus salvator macromaculatus. Taxonomy (NCBI): domain Eukaryota; kingdom Metazoa; phylum Chordata; class Lepidosauria; order Squamata; family Varanidae; genus Varanus; species Varanus salvator. Next base: position 69,569,759 of record JAIXND010000773.1, read on the forward strand.
TCTTCTTTAATTTGCAATCCGTCTTAGCATGGAAGAGACCAGAGCCGTCAAAAGGCATTTCCTCTATGTGACGTTTGGTCTCTTCAGGAAAATTTGAACTGTGAAGCCAGGCGTGTCGTTGCAAAGAGACTGCACTAACTAGGGCTCTGGAATCCGAGTCCACGTGATGGTGTGCCATGGACAACTGTTGCACTGCAACTTGTTTCGCCTCTTTAAGCAGTACTGTGGCCATGTTGGATTGGTCGCTCGGGATGGAGGAGAGCACGTTGTCTAGCTGCTGCATAAGGAAATATTGATAGCGAGCTAGTGTGGCCTCATAATTGGATATGCATATCCCCAATCTGGATGCAGCATACACCCTACGGGCGAGAGAATCAATTTTTCTGCCCTCCTTGTCCCATGGAGAGGTATGGCCTCTGGACTCACTGCCTTGAGATGATTCTACCATCACCGAGTTTGGTCGAGGCTGACGGAGCATGAACGGGATGTCCTCCTCCCGAACCCAGTACATCGATTCAAATCTTCTCGATGTTGATTGAGGCTGGCTGGGCAGGTCCCAGGTCTGGGACATTGCTTGCCGCAGGGTGGTGATCAGGGGTAAAACGATTGATGTAGAGTGCTCGCCCCTGACCACATCGTAGAACTTGTCTGCACTTGGCCCCGGCCGTTGGATGGCGTCAATATCCAGAGAATGGACCAAGCTGGACATAAGCTCCCCGAAGGATGAATAAGATTCATCGGGAGATCCCAGGCCCTGGGATGTAACAACAATATCCAGTGATGTGGTATCAGCATCGGATCAGTCAGACTTGATTCCGTACTACGGAGGAGCTGAAGAAGAGGACTCAGCGGCTGATGACGACCTGCTACTTTCCCTCGGATGCGAGGTCGAGGGCTGCCTCGGAGCCGACGTAATCAGACGATCTCAAGAGGGAGATTGACTCTTTCGTGTCAGATAATAACCAACCGACTGGTATTCTCTCCATGTATCAGCAGGATACCAGACGGGAGATCGCCCGTCCGAGGACCTGCTCCTACGCCATCTCAGAGACATCTATGTTTCCACATCCCTCCCAACGGGAGACATGGATGCTGGGGCTCCAGCCCTCGGAGAGGAATCTTCGATTTCCCCATCCGAGATCGATTGCCTTGGTGGAACAAAGATCAGTTCCACCACCGGTTCCACTGTGCGTCGGGGCGATCCCGGGGGCATGACCCTCATCGCCTCCTGTAAAGTCGGTTCTGGTGGAGTCGGGACCAAGAAGGCGGCTGGCACCGAAGGGACCGAAGAACCGGAGTCCCGATGATGAGGGCGTTCCGGCTCCTTAACCTTTTTAGGCTTGTCAGCCTTATCACATCTGGCCTTTTTCAGCTCAGACGACTTATGGGAGGCCACATGCTTCCTCTTCTCCGTTTTTTTCTTCAGAGCGGAGGCGGGCTGATCAGGCAGGGAGGACACATCAGAGGCTCAAGAAGGCGGAGCCTTAGATGGCGGGCCTGATGCAGCAGGTGGAGCAGGGCGAGACTCTGCAGCTGTGGTCAGAGGAGGCCAAGCCACCTGAGGGTCCAATTGCAAGAGGGCACGGTCCCAAAGTAGCCTCTTGAGCCGGTTCTCCCTATTCTTCCTGGCCTGTTTGGAAAAGGCCAGGCAGTGGGAGCATTTATCCATCCTGTGCCCCTCACCGAGGCAGAGAAGGCACAGGTCATGTGGATCTGTGGGCGACATTTTCGACCCACAGTCCATGCACTTCCTGAACGCTGTGTGCTGCGCCATACTGCAAAAGGAAAAAGGAAAAAAGAAGATAGGCAAGAGGGTAAGTATGTATTTTTGGTTTTTTTTTTATAGAAGAAAAAGGGAAGAAACAAAGAGCTATAACTAGAGAAGAAAGAATAACTGTAGGGATAAGAACTTGGAGTTAGAAATACGAACAAGAACTAGGCATGGCGAACGGTGGTCGCGAAGACTGGACAAAATGGCGGGCACTCCGCTATATATACCGTGGTGAGGGGGGAGCGGATTCCCGCCAAAAATCATTAGCTATCAATCTTTCCGGCCAAAGGCACTGCGCAGGCGCAGCACCCATATGTGTGATGCACAGAGGCCATGAAGAAGAACTGGAGGACTATCTGGAGGAATTTCTGGAGAATATTCAATAGTAAGATTTACAAATGCTAATGTGAAGATGCTTGATAGCTAAAATCCATTTAATAGATACAATCAAGATGACTGCATTGCTTTTAGTGCAATCTTGTTGTTGTTGTTGTTGTTGTTGTTGTTAGTCGCGAAGTCGAGTCCGACCCATCGCGACCCCATGGACAACATTCCTCCAGGCTCTCCTGTCCTCCACCATGCCCCGGAGTCCACTCAAGCTCACACCAACCGCCTCAGTGACTCCATCCAGCCACCTCATCCTCTGCCGTCCCCTTCTTCTTTTGCCATCTATTGTTCCCAGCATTAGACTCTTCTCTAGGGAGTCCTTCCTTCTCATTAGGTGGCCAAAGTATTTGAGTTTCATCTTCACTATCTGGCCTTCTACAGAGCAGTCAGGGTTGATCTCCTCTAGGACTGACTGGTTTGATCGCCTTGCGGTCCAAGGGACTCGCAGGAGTCTCCTCCAGCACCACAACTCAAAGGCCTCAATCCTTTTGCGCTCAGCCTTCCTTATTGTCCAGCTTTCACAGCCATACATTGCAACTGGGAAAACCATAGCCTTGACTATACGCACTTTTGTTGGCAGGGTGATGTCTCTGCTTTTTAGTATGCTATCTAGATTTGCCATAGCTTTCCTCCCCAGAAGCAAGCGTCTTTTAATTTCTTGGCTGCAGTCCCCGTCTGCGGTGATCTTAGAGCCCAGGAAAATAAAATCTGTCACTACCTCCATTTCTTCCTCATCTATTTGCCAGGAAGTGAGAGGACCAGATGCCATGATCTTAGTTTTCTTAATGTTGAGTTTCAAGCCAACTTTTGCGCTCTCCCCCTTCACCCGCATCAAGAGGCTCTTTAGTTCTTCTTCACTTTCTGCCATGAGAGTGGTATCATCTGCATATCTGAGGTTGTTGATATTTCTCCCAGCAATCTTGATTCCAACTGGTGATTCATCTAGCCCTGCCTTTCTCATGATGTGCTCTGCATATAAGTTAAATAGGCAGGGTGACAGTATACAGCCTTGCCGAACTCCTTTCTCAATTTTGAACCAATCAGTGGTTCCGTGTCCAGTTCTCACTATTGCTTCTTGACCTGCATATAGGTTTCTCAAGAGACAAATAAGATGGTCTGGTACTCCCATCTCTTTAAGAACTTGCCACAATTTGTTGTGATCCACACAATCAAAGGCTTTAGCGTAGTCAATGAAGCAGAAGTAGATCTTTTTCTGGAACTCCCTGGCTTTCTCCATGATCCAGCGTATGTTGGCAATTTGAACTCTAGTTCCTCTCCCTCTTTGAAATCCTGCCTGTACTTCTGGTAGTTCTCGGTCCACATACTGCTGGAGCCTAGCTTGTAGGATTTTGAGCATCACTTTGCTAGCATGTGAAATGAGTGCAATGGTGCGGTAGTTTGAACATTCTTTGGCATTGCCCTTCTTGGGGATCGGAATGTAAACTGACCTTTTCCAATCCTGTGGCCACTGTTGAGTTTTCCAAATTTGCTGGCATATTGAGTGTAGCACTTCTATTGCATCGTCTTTCAGGATTTTGAATAGCTCAGCTGGAATGCTGTCACCTCCACTAGCTTTGTTGTTGCTCAGACTTCCTAAGGCCCATTTCACTTCACATTCCAGGATGTCTGGCTCGAGGTCAGTGACCACCCCATCGTGGTTATCAGGGACGTTAAGCTCTTTCTTGTATAGTTCTTCTGTGTAATCTTGCCACCTCTTCTTAATCTCTTCTGCCTCTGTTAGGTCCCTGCCATTTTGGTCCTTTATTATGTCCATCTTTGCATGAAATGTTCCCTTCATATCTCTAATTTTCTTGAAGAGATCTCTGGTCCTCCCTATTCTATTGTTTTCTTCTATTTCTTTGCACTGTTCATTTAGGAAGGCATTCTTATCTCTTCTAGCTGTTCTCTGGAATTCTGCATTCAATTGTTTGTATCTTTCTCTTTCTCCCTTGCCTTTCGCTTCCCTTCTTTCCTCAGCTATTTGTAAAGCTTCCTCAGACAGCCATTTTGCTTTCTTGCATTTCTTTTTCTTTGGGATGGTTTTAGTTGCTGCCTCTTGTACAATGTTGCGAACCTCCGTCCATAGTTCTTCAGGCACTCTGTCTATCAGATCTAATTCCTTAAATCTATTTGTCACCTCTACTGTATATTCATCAGGGATATGATTTAGGTCATACCTGAGTGGCCTAGTGCTTTTCCCTACTTTCTTCAACTTAAGCCTAAATTTTGCCACCAGAAGCTCATGATCTGAGCCACAGTCAGCTCCTGGTCTAGTTTTTACTGACTGTATAGAACTTCTCCATCTTTGGCTGCAGAGCACATAGTCAATCTGATTTCTGTGTTGACCGTCTGGTGATGTCCATGTGTAGAGACGTCTCTTGGGTTGTTGGAAAAGAGTGTTTGTTATGACCATCGTATTCTCTTGACAAAATTCTACCAGCCTATGCCCTGCTTCATTTTGTATTCCAAGGCCAAACTTGCCTGTTATTCCGGTTATCTTTTGGTTTCCTACTTTAGCATTCCAATCCCCCATGATGATAAGGACATCATTTTTTGGAGTTAATTCTAGCAGGTGCTGTAGGCCTTCATAGAACCGGTCAACTTCAGCCTCTTCAGCACCAGTGGTTGGGGCATAGACTTGGACTATTGTGATGTTGAATGGTTTGCCTTGGATTCGAACTGAGATCATTCTGTCATTTTGGAGATTGTATCCCAGTACTGCTTTCCCTACTCTTTTATTGACTATGAAGGCTACTCCATTTCTTCTGAGGGATTCTTGCCCGCAGTAGTATACCTGATGGTCATCTGAACTAAATTCACCCATGCCTGTCCATTTTAGTTCACTGATTCCTAAGATGTCGATGTTCAGTCTTGTCATCTCTTGTTTGACCACATCCAGCTTGCCTTGATTCATGGATCTTACATTCCAGGTTCCTATGGAGTAAAGATCTTTGCAGCATCGGACTTTCCTTTCACCTCCAGATACATCGGCAACTGAGTGTCCTTTCGGCTTTGACCCAGTTGCTTCATTCTTTCTGGCGCTACTAGTACTAGCCCTCCGCTCTTCCCCAGTAGCATATTGGACACCTTCCGACCTGAGGGGCTCATCTTCCGGTGTCATATCGTTTTGCCTTTTGGTTTTCATGTCCATGGGGTTTTCATGGCAAAGATACTGGAGTGGGTTGCCATTTCCTTCTCCAGTGGATCACGTTTTGTCAGAGCTCTCTGCTATGACCTGTCCGTCTTGGGTGACCCTGCACGGCATAGCTCATAGCTTCATTGAGCTACGCAAGCCCCTTCGCCACGACAAGGCAGTGATCCATGAAGGAGAGTGCAATCTTATACATATCTAATCAAAGGTAAGCACCACCGATCACAGGAAAGTGAATGCAGAATTGCATCTCCAAGGGCATAATCTTAGGCATTTTTAGACAGGAAAAAAATGGTAGAGCTCCTAGCACTGTCCATTGAGTCCTGGATGGTTGGGGCATGTTGGGAGTTGTAGACTTTTTCTCTTTTTAAAAATGCATTAGAATGTGCCTTACTAGAGTCTTATTTGTTGTAAATCATCCATAGAGGAAAATTAAGTAAAAACATACAGGTATACCTGGGCTGTGACCTGGATAAGGATCACTTCCCTCTGAAAGCAATTGCTGCCACTCCTCCTTTTCCTCTGTCTTGTCACTTTTACTGCCCCCCCCCCTCTTGTTTTCTTTCTCTTAGGGTCCAACCCAACAGAGAGGAACAACTGCCAGTGCCAGGTGTTAGCTTACTTGCCTATGGATCCAGTGAGTGACAGAGGTGAGTGAGGAGGCCTTCAGGAACAGGAGCCCACTGGGCCCAAAGGAAGAGAGTAGATGGTGGGCAAAATGACAGTGGTAGCAGTTCTAGCTCCTTGCTGGTTTTCTGCTGCTGCATTGAGCTCAGACTGATGAACCCTACACTTAGTTCCCTGGATTAGACCCAAAGAAGAAGTTAGCTGAGGGAGCTGTCAGCCATGGTGAGGAGAAATCAGATACCATGAGCCAACAGCAGTTTGCAAGATTTCTGGTAGATGTTAGACTTCTTACTTGGTATAGACCAGGAGAGGCCGTGCTTTGACCCTCCAGATATTTTGGCTTACAACTCCCATTATTCCTCACCATTGTCTATGCTGACTAAGGCTGATAGAAGTTGCAGGCCAAAATGCATAGAGGCTACAAAGTGACCCACAAAATGCATAGAGGATGTATCACATCATGACAGGGCTTCATTTCTCCCCTCTTCACTACTGGAACACCACGAAATGCCAAGTCAGTCACCAAACAGCAGCTCCAGGGTAGGGAAGAACCACTCTGGCTATGAGAGTGGAGCAAGGGTTCACCAAATGTGGAGTCCCAATTGCAACCTCAGCACATATTTGTAAGAGCAGAGCAGAGCTGGGATCCTGGATTTTCGTATGACTGGACTCTGTCTAGGTTTGCAGCTTTCAATTGAAGTAGTGTCATTCTGTGTTCAACCTTTATTTTCAAAATAATTTATTAAAAAACTTACATCTTCTTGCTGTTCCTCAGCACTGTTTTTAAAAAGCTACTTTGTACACACACTTAATGAACTGTTGCCTTTTAGTTATTCACCACATAGATTGAAGTGTAACTTATACATAAGAGATATCATTCCTCTACTAAAAATAATGCCATTGATTGAAACAATGCCAACTTGGTTTTTTAAAGTTTCAGCAGTACTTAAAAGGGGAGAAAACCCTGACTTATTAACACATGAAATAGAACAGTTTATTCATGATGACATGCTTAGCATAAACAGTATCAATGGAAAAAAGATATACAACAAGAGATACTTTTTTCCAATGCATGCCACACATTCTGAAGGATTGCTGCTATTATTAATAGACTTTTGTGTACCTAAAACAGATTAAAACTAATCCTTTGCTATTAGACTTAGTGGAATGTATAGATTTTAATGTGAATTTCGTATCAAGAAATCTTAGCCTATTTTCATAATATATCTAAAATAAAGAGGAAAGGCAGAAGAACATGCTGCTTCAGTTTATCTTTTTCAAATCTGTTCAGCTCTTATGCTCAATCAGTTTGTTCATCTTTAAGGTGCCCCTGGATTGTTTATACTCAAGAAAATCTAAATTCCCTGTCAAACACTATGCATGGAAGCGCTGCATACCATATTTGTTCTGCATTCAGGTTGTGTATAGACAAGAATGTTATGAGTGGAGCAGATGGAGCTGGGGGTCAGACTAGATGGCCCAGGAACCCCCTTCTGACTCACTCTGTTTCTATGTTTCTGTGTTTCTAAGAATGCTATTGTGGCATTACTCTGCCTCATACACATGCTAATATATAATTACAGTAGAAATACCCTTGCTAACTGCAAATTATATGCTAACATGTGAGCACCTCATACATACCTGATCATAAGACTTCTATTTGGGTTACCTAGTTTTAGCCTTTCACATTAAGCAATATCATTAAGCAAATTGATAAATCTGTCCCAAAGATGCAGGAGGAAGGGATGTCTTCTATTTAGAAAGGACTTGGACATGGGGTATCAGTGCATTTTATCTATCAGCCTATTACTTTTCATGGCCTTTCATAATCCAGTGCTTCTGAGAAGGGTGCTTAATTCCCTTTGCAATGCTCTGAAATAGCATTAGAGTGAAAAGAAGCCAACAGATGTTAAAGAAACCAGAAAAGAGAAAGGCAATAACACAGAGAAGTGGCTAGGGAAAAATTGGTCAGTGTAGGGGTATAATGCAGGCATGTGGGCAAAAATTAGAAGTGACACATTTCAAAGTGGTAGTTATGACAGAGGTGGTCCAAGGAAGCAAATCTACCATACTGTTCTGCTGTGCTTCCATAGAAGTTCACCAGGCAGTATGATGGACATGTTCCATTTCCCTAAGTGAGTTTGGGACTAAGAGAAAAACAAAACAGGCTTGTTCTAATGTACATCAACATTATTACTCTTTGACTAATGGAACATAAAATAGTATCTAGCAGTACTAATGCTATCTTTCTATCTTCAGACAATTTCAAAGCAATTTGCAAGATAAACCAGTAAACCAGGAAAACCTGGGTTATGTAAGAAAAAAGGGTTAACACTTGCATTACCCTAAAACAGTCCCAGTGTTTCCAGGGTTATGCAAGCATTGTTTAGCACAAACACAAACATTGCACAAACAATTCTTGCTGGATTTAAGACCAATAAGCCACAGTGCCTTTCCACCATGGTCTGAATGTTTAAAATGGCCACTGGCATGTGCTGCTGCTGATGGTTCTTAAATAAGTGATGGTGGGCAACAGCAACTGTGCAAACCTGATCTGTTTGTACATATCATTTGGCACATCTCAAGGCTTTTTAGGGTACCAAAGAGGTGTCTTTCCCTACCTTACCTTGGGATGCCAGGAATTTAACTTGGTATCCGTTTTGGGCAGAGCATAACTGCCACTCAGCCATACTCTTTCCTCTGTTTTAGGTATGCTTAAATTCATTCAAGAGGTCAAAAGACACAGGGACTAAGGAACACAGATGCTACAAGCGTAACAGCTTTGCAAGACTGCTGCAGCAACTGTAACCCAAACATGACAGATTTTCCCACTGTAATGCTAGCAGACATATTCAGATGGAGCATTCAAGGCCCTGGGCCCCCTTTTTCACCTCTTCCAGGGACTCAGATTTCACCACACCATAGACAATGCAAAGAAAATTGGAGGCAAGGGGATTAGGGATTGACAGTACACTATTTTAAAGCTAAAGAGAGGTAAAGTTTGTGGCAGTGGTGAGTGTAAAATACTGTTTACTGAGGAAAGCTTGTGGTAGTAGGAAAAAAGAAACTTCAGAGCTGGCAAGAATGGAATGCTCTCAATCTTTCTCACTGCCCTTTCTTTGGCTATGTTGACTGTCAAAAAGCCTCTCCCTTTTGCACAAAACTAACCTGCTTTGACTGAAGCAAACTCCAAGTTTTGGAACAATCCTCAAAACTACGTCATGCATAACAGAGGCAAACAGTCAATCACTACTGTTCCAGGCCAAAAAGAAGGCAGGGCAGCTGGAGTGGTCAAAGGAAAAGCATGGGTAAGTAGTCAACTATTTCACATGATCTAAAAGCAAGTTGAACAGGAGTCCAAGGGTCAGTAGCAAGGAGTATCAATCATCAAGATAAGGTCCAGGAAATAAGGCAGAAGACATTAGAGTTGAAACACTAAGGGCATTAGTGTTTCCAGTGCTGGCTAGTACCAGAGCCTGGAGAGCCCTATCCAGAGCTCAGCTACACTGTATTAGATCTCAGTGATCAAAGCCCTACTCATGAAGATTCACTTTCTCCTGAGGAGGAGGTCTTTTCTGCATATGAGCACTCTTCCTCACACAAGCCCTATTGGCTTGCTGCTTGAGGCAGGGGTGGCTCAGCCTCTGCATCTGAGGGAGATTCCCATCCTCTGGACAGAGACGGACCTGTAGACATCTCCCCGAAGAGCTCAGGTTTCTCCTGTTCTTCTCTCATGGACAGTTCAGTGGCATCTCTCTCTGGCTGCTGTCATTCCTCCTCAGAGGAGTCCTTCTACAGGGAGGTGACAAAAACAAGGACAGGACTTGAGTGCTCATCATATCTTTCCATTGGTAGTAGACAGGTAAAATTTGGTAACATCCATGGTGCGGGTGAATTTGACTTTACAAGGAAGTTCTTCATAATCTCACAGTAATGCAAGATGGTCAGGGGGGGTTAACCTATTTTATTCTTTTTTCAGTTAAAACTCCTCAGAAGCAAAGGTTCTCATAAAGGCTAGGAAAGATGGGTCCTGCCTCACACTTTCAAAACAGGAATAGGCATTATATGGAAGGAAAAAAATCTTTTTTCCTTGTAATCTATGGACATTTATTTTTGTCCTTCTTCCTTGAACCCTCACATAAGTGACACTCCTATGTATTATGTATTCATTTTCATTTGTCAGCCATTCTAGAAGCCTATTAAGAAGAAAATGAAGATAAATATTTAAAGATCTCTTCATGTATTTATTAGAAGTATTTTAATCTGCTTTCCATCATTAGCTATCAGGATTGTATACAAGAGCATACAAACTAAACTATGCCACCATATATCAAAATTATAAAACATCACAGCAAAAACAAAACAAAGGTATCAAAACATCTGAGCAGATTCATCTTACAAGCACAGTACTTTGAAATGTCTGAGCAACTAAGTGAGTGTTTTGAAACCAAGTGGTGCCCAAATGATAGAAGCGTTGGCGGTGCCACTCAAGTTTCAATTGAGAAGGCATCCTAGAGACAGGGCACCACTGTCGAGAAAGGCTAAATAGCTTCCCTTGGCAAAAGAACCTAAAGGAGAACAACCTCTAAAGCTCTTAAATGGACAAGGTACTAAAGGGAGATAGGCCACTTCAGGTTAAGAGCACAATCCCAGCTGAGGTAGTTGTATGATGTATTTCCATCTCAACATGCATAGATGTTAGGTATGAGACTCATCAGCACTTTGAACTGCACTTGTAAATGAGCAAATTAGACTTTGTAAGTAAGTATATGCTCTTTAGAAGGCCAGATACTGAAGATGAAACTCAAATACTTTGGCCACCTAATGAGAAGGAACAACTCATTGGAGAAGACCCTGATGCTGAGAATGATTGATGACAAAAGGGGATGGAAGAGGATGAGGTGGCTAGATGGAGTCCCTGGGGCAGTGGGTGTGAGCTTGGGTGGACTTTGAGGGATAGTTTAGGACACGAGAGCCTGGAGGAATGTTGTCAATGGGGTCGTAATAGGTCGGGCATGATTATGCGACTAACAACAAAGTAAGCGTATATCCACATTTGCTGAATAATTATTTGTTCTGGGAACAAAGGCTTTCTTCTGCTGAGGTGTATTATATGAATTATAGTTGACCCATGCAGCACATGATGCACAAAGGTTTAAGTTATGTAGGTTATGATGCATACACTCTAGTCAAGCAAAGTCTGTTTATATTTTTCAAGTATATTTTATATCCATCCTTGTAAACCTCCAGAATGTGTACAACAAATGAGGTGCACTGGGTTTCCCATTGCATCTTCTGTATTTACTCTTTAGTACTGCCCTGCTCCCAGATGGTTACCCCATCAAAGGCTTAAATACCTGAGCTTAATAACTGCTTGGAATTTTAACAGTAGCCAAGGCAGGAATGTTGTTGCTAGTCGCGAAGTCATGTCCGACCCATCGCGACCCCATGGACAACATTCCTCCAGGCCTTCCTGTCCTCCACCATCCTCCGGAGTCCACTCAAGCTCACACCAACCACCTCAGTGACTCCATCTAGCCACCTCATCCTCTGCCGTCCCCTTCTTCTTTTGCCATCTATTGTTCCCAACATTAGGCTCTTCTCCAGGGAGTCCTTCCTTCTCATTAGGTGGCCAAAATATTTGAGTTTCATCTTCAGTATCTGGACTTCTAAAGAGCAGTCAGGGTTGATCTCCTCTAGGACTGACCAGTTTGATTGCCTTGCGGTCCAAAGGACTCGCAGGAGTCTCCTCCAGCACCACAATTCAAAGCCTTCAATCCTTTGACGCTCAGCCTTCCTTATGGTCCAGCTTTCACAGCCATACATTGCAACTGGGAAAACCATAGCCTTGTCTATACGCACATTTGTTGACAGGGTGATGTCTCTGCTTTTTAGTATGCTGTCTAGATTTGCCATAGCTTTCCACCCCAGGAGCAAGCATCTTTTAATTTCTTGGCTGCAGTCCCTGTCTGTGGTGATCTTGGAGCCCAGGAAAATAAAATCTGTCACTACCTCCATTTCTTCCCCATCTGCCAGGAAGTGAAAGGACCGGATGCCATGATCTTAATATTGAGTTTGCGGATGCCAGATGCCATTTTCTTAATGTTGAGTTTCAAGCCAACTTTTGCGCTCTCCCCCTTCACCCGCATCAAGAGGCTCTTTAGTTCCTCTTCACTTTCTGCCATGAGAGTGGTATCATCTGCATATCCGAGGTTGTTGATATTTCTCCCAGCAATCTTAATTCCAACTGGTGATTCATCTAGGCCCGCCTTTCTCATAATGTGCTCTCACATAAGTTAAATAGGTAGGGCGACATTATACAGCCTGGCTGAACTCCTTTCTCAATTTTGAACCAATAAGTGGTTCCATACCCAGTTCTCAGTGTTGCTTCTTAACCCGCATACAGGTTTCTCAAGAGACAAATAAGATGGTCTGGTACTCCCATCTCTTTTAAGAACTTGCCACAATTTGTTATGATCCACACAATCAAAGACTTTAGCATAGTCAATGAAGCAGAAGTAGATGTTTTTCTGGAACTCCCTAGCTTTCTCCATGATCCAGCGTATGTTGGCAATTTGATCTCTAGTTCCTCTCCCTCTCTGAAATCCTGCCTGTACTTCTGGTAGTTCTCGGTCCACATACTGCTGAAGCCAAGCTTGTAGGATTTTGAGCATCACTTTGCTAGCATGTGAAATGAATGCAATGGTGCGGTAGTTTGAACATTCTTTGGCATTGCCCTTCTTTGAGATCAGAATGCAAACTGACCTTTTCCAATCCTGAGGCCACTGTTGAATTTTCCAAATTTGCTGGCATATTCAGTGTAGCACTTTTACTGCATCATCTTTAAGGATTTTGAATAGCTCAGCTGGAATGCTGTCACCTCTACTAGCTTTGTTGTTGCTCAGACTTCCTAAGGCCCATTTGACTTCACATTCCAGGATGTCTGGCTCGAGGTCAGTGACCACCCCATCGTGGTTATCAGGGGTGTTAAGCTCTTTCTTGTATAGTTCCTCTGTGTAATCTTGCCACCTCTTCTTAATCTCTTCTGCCTCTGTTAGGTCCCTGCCATTTTGGTCCTTTATCATGCCCATCTTTGCATGAAACATTCCCTTCATATCTGCAATTTTCTTGAAGAGATCTCTGGTCCTCCCTATTCTATTGTTTTCTTCTATTTCTTTGTACTGCTCATTTAAGAAGGCATCCTTATCTCTTCTAGCTATTCTCTGGAATTCTGCATTCAATTGGGTGTTTCTTTCTCTTTCTCCCTTGCCTTTCACTTCTTTCCTTAGCTATTCATAAAGCTTCCTCAGACAACCATTTTGCTTTCTTGCATTTCTTCTTCTTTGGGATGGTTTTAGTTGCTACCTCTTGTACAATGTTGTGATCCTCCATCCATAGTCCTTCAGGCACTATGTCTATCAGATCTTATTCCTTAAATCTATTTGTCACCTCTACTTTATATTCATCAGGGATATGAATATCACACAGGGAGAGCCAGTGTGGTGTAGTGGTTAAGAGCATGGGACTAGGACTCAGGCGATCTGGGTTCTAGTCCCCGCTCAGCCATGGAGCCAACGTTGTGACTTTGGACCAGTCACAGACTCTCAGCCCAACCTACTTCACAGGGTTGTTGTTCTGGGGATAAGATGAAGGAGGAGAATGATGCTAGCTGCCTTGAGCCCTTTGCAGGAAAAAGGCAGGGTATAAATTGAAAAATAAATAAATAAATAATATGATTTAGGTCATACCTGAGTGGCCTAGTGCTTTTCCCTACTTTCTTCAATTTATGCCTAAATTTTGCAACGAGAAGCTCATGATTGGAGCCACAGTCAGCTCCTGGTCTAGTTTGACTGACTGTATAGAGCTTCTCCATCTTTGGCTGCAGAACACATAGTCAATCTGATTTCTGTGTTGACCGTCTGGTGATGTCCATGTGTAGAGTCGTCTCTTGGGTTGTTGGAAAGGAGTGTTTGCTATGACCATCGTATTCTCTTGACAAAATTCTACCAGCTTGTGCCCTGCTTCATTTTGTACTCCAAGGCCAAACTTGCCTGTTATTCCAGTTATCTTTTGGTTTCCTACTTTAGCATTCCAATCCCCCATGATGATAAGGACATCATTTTTTGGTGTTAATTCTAGAAGGTGTTGTAGGCCTTCATAGAACTGGTCAACTTCAGCCTCTTCAGCACCAGTGGTTGGGGCATAGACTTGGACTATTGTGTTGTTGAATGGTTTGCCTTGGATTCGAACTGAGAGCATTCTGTCATTTTGAAGATTGTATCCCATTACTGCTTTTCCTACTCTTTCATTGACTATGAAGGTTACTCCATTTCTTCTGAGGGATTCTTGCCCGCAGTAGAATACCTGATGGTCATCTGAATTAAATTTACCCATTCCTGTCCATTTTAGTTCACTGATTCCTAAGATGTCGATGTTCAGTCTTGTCATCTCTTGTTTGACCACATCTAGCTTGCCTTGATTCATGGATCTTACATTCCAGGTTCCTTTGGAGCATAAATCTTTGCAGCATCAGACTTTCCTTTCACCACCAGATACATCTGCAACTGAGTGTCCTTTCGGCTTTGACCCAGTCGCTTCATTCTTTCTGGTGCTACTAGTACTAGCCCTCTGCTCTTCCCCAGTAGCATATTGGACACCTTCTGACCTGAGGGGCTCATCTTCCGGCATCATATCTTTTTGCCTTTTGGTACTGTCCATGGGGTTTTCATGGCAAAGATACTGGAGTGGGTTGCCATTTCCTTCTCCAGTGGATCACGTTTTGTCAGAGCTCTCTGCTATGATCTGTCCATCTTGGGTGGCCCTGCACAGCATAGCTCATAGCTTCATTGAGCTATGTAAGCCCCTTTGTCACGACAAGGCTCTTCTCCCTGGAGAAGAGTGTAATGCTGGGGACAATAGATGGCAAAAGAAGGGGATGGCAGAGGATGAGGGGGCTAGATGGAGTCACTGAAGCAGTTGATGTGTGCTTGAGTGGACTCCAGGGGATGGTGGAGGACAGGAAGGCCTGGAGGAATGTTATCCATGGGGTCACGGTGGGTCGGACACGACTTCATGACTAACAACAGCAACAACATGTTTGCATCATACTCCTATTGGTGGACCAACATCCACCACCACCTCCCATCACCACAACATGCCTGAAGCCTGTCCGTTCCTGAGCCGAGGAGTCCACAGCAAGTTTTCATTTCAATTCACTGTAGTTGCATCTCATTCTCATTATAAATACACATCACTCTGCAATGTTCTATAGATGGAAATCATCAGTTCTCCATGATATGTCAAGATGTTTCAGTTCATCAAGAGCATGACTGAGTGCTCCCCAGTGTGAAGTAATTTATTTAAAGTCTCCTTGAAAGCCAACTCACAGGACCTCCTACCTAGGCTTTCTGGTACATTTGCTCTTGAGCAGTTGAGTCATAGTCACAAGGAAGCTCCACAATCCAATTTTTACTTCCTTAAAGCAACCTACTAAAAAGGTCAAAAATTCACACTACAGCTCCCATGATCTAGTACTCCAAGCAGGTTCACAAGCAGCAACTGCACAGGTGTATAAGGTGCAATTCTATAAATGTTTAGACCAAGGAAAAAATAATCATATAACTCCCGGCATTTTCCAGCCAGCCATGCAGAACATGATGTCCAGGGTTAATATTTCAGATGAGATTATTGGGGTTGGGCAGAGTCAAGGGAAGAATAGCTTTAGAGAACCTTTTGATTTAGTATTGCCTACCTAGTGGCAAGATTTAAAATATGATTTTAAATAAATGTTTATGCCCCTGTTTAATGTTGGGTAATGTTGGTTGACAACTACAGAGTAAGTTGCCATTTGGTATAGCCATATTTATAACAAAATAATGATTTTAAGGACCAAGGCACACTTTCAAGTTTTTCACAAAAAGAGTAACATGAGATAATACATTTTAAATAATCCATTAAACAGAGAGATTCCTTGGTGATGTCATAAAGTATTCCTTGTAGGATCTGTAAAGTGTTTAAGATACCATGCTACTAAAATAACAGTTTATAAACAGGCATGTGATGTATGACATTGCTTTGCATAGTTTGTAATAATTTCTCCTTGGAATGGAATTTCAGTATTTTTTTCTATGTTTCATTGGGCATTATTAAATGCATCAAATAAGATAGGGTTAATATACAAAGAAATGGTTAAAGTGTTTTCCTATAAAATATAGGTAAAGTCAAATAGAAAAAATCAACTGTAGCAAGTTCATAGGACATACATTTTTAAATATAGAAAAGCACCATAATAAGACAAAAATTGCCATATAGAATATGTCTTCAATATTACTTTTTGAGACACTGACTTTAAAATGTATCAAAAGCACATATTAGAGATGAGAAAGAAAATTGCTCATTTCACATTTTAATGTGAAATTTTGCATTTTTGAATCACCACCCAGGCCAAAACTCAGTTATCCTTTGAAATTTTCACTTCTGTGAATTTTTCAGTGGATTTTTCCAATAAAAAATGTATAAAAAATAAATATATTAGGGGAAGTACACAGAAAAATCCATATATTTGTGAAAATGACATTAAATATATGCTATATTAAGAATTGTTTGCAACAAAGTGCACATTAGGCAACATCATATACAAATTGCATTCAATAGAAAAAATGTACACAAATGTGCATGAATGTTCATGTGAAACTGAACTTAAGATTGGAAAAATTGAATATTTAAGAGAAACCAAAAATTACAGTTTTATCTATGCCTTGCAGATATAAGAAATATTCAAATTTTAAATAGTTTGGCAGAAGCTGGATGAAAAATTCAGATGAATATATCAGGTGATGTTCTTGGAATTCCACACACAGGCACCATCCTGAAATTCTTCTTGGAAGTCACATGAAATTGGCATGGAAAATGTGGAATGTGATAATTAAACTTCTCCATCAAAATTACAATGTTACTATTTTTGTACATATGCTTTAGGATCAGGGTATCTATAGAAAAGTGATGGGAGATATTATCTAAATATAGACATATCTGTTTAATCACAAAGAAAATCAGGATATCTCCCATATTTGTAGTTTGCTTGGGAAAATATTCACAGATACCAGGAAATCAATCACCATTTTCATCCTCTTCCATGTTTCCAGAGAGCCACCAATTGATTTTCTAAGCACTGAATGGACATCTAATTTATTCATTAACAGGTGTCCATTCAAAAAGGGCAAAATTATTCTTTAGATTAAAGGACTGACAGACTTTCTTGATGATTTCACAAATGCCAGCCAATCAATGCTATGCATAACCAATGTCTCCTCAAACTTGAACAAATTTCTTGAAGTGGAAGTTATATTTGAATTGAACACTATTTGGGGTTTACTGCTCTAATTTTTTTTTGCTAATCTTCAGTCCAAATGATCATTACTAATTTGCATACATGAACAAGGAAACAGAAGGTATACTGGACTGCATCTTTACCATATCAAAATCACAGTGCAACAATATAAGAAAATAGCAACTCACATTTCAGCACCACTAGAGCAGAAGTATTTTAGTCACTAACTCTCAGGAAAATATCTAGAAAAGCAGAACATTGGCTGTAAAAGGCATGTGTTTATGGAATGCATACAAGATGCCATTCACAAAGAAAAATAAATTATTCAATAAAACAGGCATCAAGTGGAAACAAAACTTATTTCATTTTGACATTCAGACACCTGCTGCTTGTCATGAAAATGAGTTCAATCTGTAAGCTGAATCAAGTTACAAAAATCCATTTTTGTTGCAATAAGACTGGCAAAAATAAGAAGCCCTTTGAAGAGGTCTGGCTCTTTTTCTCAGTGAAACTTCATACACTTACTAACAGAAGCTATACAAATGCCATTCTTCAGCATTAGCAAATATGAGCAACAGCTTAGGCATGTTTTGCTAGGGGGATGGACTCAGCCTGCCCCATTCTGAGGTCACAGCTCTGTCTACAGCCTTGGGAATGAGGGAAACTCCAACATCCTTTGGACCCACTTATGCTGTCTTAAGGCCATAGGATGCTAAATCCCACAGTGGATCCACATTCTGAGCGCAACAAATCATTCCTTAACATTATTTGCAGTATCATGTGAGATCTATCTTTGTTGGCTGGAAGAGTTTTATCCAATTCATAATGTATGCTATGAGTTCTCCATCTTAATACATTCTGTGTCCTGCTATGCTACCCTGCCACATCAATTTAAGAATTTCACTATTCTTCAAGTGAAGTTAATTAGATTCTATATATAAATCTGTTGAAGAAGGAATGAAAGTAATGCTTATTAGAAGATATCAAGTTGAACTGTGGAATGTTCTTATGACTGCATTTCATGTAATTCACAAAATGGTTTGTATTTGGGAAATTAATTGAAGAAGTTAGTATATTAGCACAGGAAGTGTCATATTTGCCTTTGCAAGACTTTAGGAGGAATTTTGGAGAATTCTCCCACCAAGGTCTGTTATTTAAAGTTGGCATTTATGGAATGAATTGCAAAATGAGTGAGGTAAGAATTCCATGTGAAAATAGCTGCACTAAATTCAACACAAGAGAACAAGAGACTTTCTAAAATAGAGATAAGAAAGGTTCATCAGGTAATTTGCCTTATGATTAGGTACTCATGTGAGTCATAGACCCAGATAAAATTATTAATCTTACTTGAAAAACAAATGATGCATAAATACAGAGATTAGCTCTGAAGTCAGAGGAATCTTGGCTTTGCCATGGCATCCTGAGTTCCTCAACCAGCAGAGTCTAACAGTTGTAAAAGTGAACAGGGAAATGATAAGACGTTCTACAATTAATGAATAATAACAGTCATTTCACAGTTACCTAATAACAAAATCTGCTCTCAGTTATCTTAAGTCTTTAATCTATTGACCACTATTCCATTTGAAACCAAAGTTAATCAGAGCAAAACACTGTAGCAAAAATTGAGCACCAGTTAGGAAGGATGAACCCTGATGGCACCATAGAGATTAATATGTTACTTATTTTATTTATTTGTTTGTTAGATTTATAGCCCTCCTTAAAAAAAACCCTCAAAGTGGCTTATATTATTTTCCTCCTTTAGTTCTCAGTCTTTTCCCCACAACAACAGGCCTTTGAAGTAGGTTGGTAGGAGAGTCTATGACTGGACTGAAGTCACTCAGTTGGCTGCATGGCTGAGTAGGTACTAGAGCCCAGCAAAACTGAGTCCCAGTCACATGCTCTTAACCACTATACCACACTGGCTCTCCAGTGAGACATCATCATATAAAAGTCTTAGTGATTTAAATAGGAAAGAAAAGATTTGCATAAAGTGGCAAACATCTGGTCGACTCTACCATGACAAACAAAAATTCACAGCCCTGTAAATAATAGGTTGGTTTCAGACTTAAAAATACTTAAATGAGAGCCACTAAAACCAGTGAAGTTTAAACTAGTCAAGGGGCATTTCCTTTTATTTCAGTGGGTCTATTTTAAATGGGACTGCAGGTGGCGCAGTGGTTTAAACCGCTGTGCTGCTGGGCTGGTTGATCGAAAGGTCGCCTGTTCAAATCTGCACAACGGAGTGAGTTCCTGTTGCTCCGCCCCGGCTCTTGCCAACCTTGCAGTTCGAAAGCATGCAAATGCAAGTAGATAAAAAGGTACCACTTCGGTGGGCAGGTAACAGCATTCTGTGCACTTTGGTGTTTAGTCATGCTGGCCACATGACCATGGAGACTGTCTGCAGACAAATGCTGGCTCCCTCGGCTAGGAAACAGAGATGAGCACCGCCCCCTAGAGTCAGGCATGACTGGATGTAACGTCAAGGGGAAACCTTTACCTTTACCTTTACCTTACTTTAAATATAACTACATCACGATCTGACAGAATGAAAGGAATCTGGCCACTAAAACTGGAGAAAACAGTTGGAGAAACAAATAGGTCTCACTGTTTGTTCAGATAGCTGCTACCAAGACCAAGGTCTGCAAGGTCTGCAAGGCTAGGGCTTCATGCTGCAGACACAACTACAAGCAGCAATCATGTAGGTCACCAAAAATATACCATAAATATGCGATAGAAATGTAGTTTTTCTATACTAACCAATGTCAACATGGTATTCTATGCAAAATACGTAAGATGGAGGATGAAATTAATATAGCATATCTTAGCTAGTATTAAAATAGTATATAATCAGGCATGACTGGAAGGGAAGGCATTCTATACAGAAGTGACATGTAGGATCTTTGAAGTTTCACTGAAGTTAGACTAAAAGTTTTTTACTCCAAATAGAAAACTTCCATAGTTTTGAATCATCAATTGAACTTTTCAGGGCATCATTTCCTGTAATGGTCAAGCTGAAGATCTTAGTCACAGATATGTCCAATGAAAACAGAAAAGATTTGTACATCTTAATCTTCCTGCTGAGCTTATTACCCTTATGAGATAAAACCTCTCCCTTCCTTTCTCAAGTACCCACCAATATGAATGCTATTTAGAAAACCTTTTTGAGTATTTATTTATTTAAACAACTTGTATGCCGCCCCATTGCATGAGCCTCAGGGTGGCTTACAATCATTAAAATCCCATATAAAATACAAAAAATTCATCAAATAAATAAAATAAAATAAAATAAAAAATAAAATAGTGGTTCCAGCCTGGTCAATTTAAACCAACAAATAAACCATTAACAGTTAAAATAGCATTTAAATAAAAAGTTTATTAGATTAGAAAAGTACACTTACACTAGAGATGGTGAAACAACTTCAAAGCATTTTTCTTTTTAGGCAATTTAGTTAGAGAACAGGCAGGGACAGAGACATAATTTGGCTGAAAATATTTCCCACCCCTGCAATACAAGAGTAATGACACATAGATATGTTTCAGGCAGAATTAAGGCTGTTGTTCATATTCCCTCACCTTCCTCAATGTCATTTTCTCTCAACTGCCAAATCTTAATGGACATAATTCCTTCCTCTTCAGTTTTCCATCTGGTCTCCCTGATAACCAGCCACACTCACTCCCATTCCACTCAGTCCTTCCTGCAATATGAACTCACAAAGCATAAAAGGGCATAGCAGCTGCTGCCACAGTAATATTAGTACTGCATTTTAGGAAAACTTCAAATATTGTTACTCTGCTATGGCAGAGTATATACTAGAACTTCCCCCTGCTCTGGTATAACAAACTGTTTGCCAATAGATCCTGAAGAAAAAGAACAGGGCAATAACATTCCTTGTGAAGTCTACAAGAAACAATACTGGTGTGGGTCATTCATCAAACATAAAACTCCTATGAATAAGCAATTCCTTACTCTATCTCAGGGGACTGCAGGTGGCGCAGTGGTTTAAACTGCTGTGCTGCTGGGCTGGTTGATCGAAAGGTCGCCAGTTCGAATCTGCACACAGGGTGAGCTCCTGTGCTCCATCTCAGCTCCTGCCAACCTTGCAGTTCGAAAGCATGCAAAATGCAAGTAGATGAAAAGGTACCACTTCGGTGGGCAGGTAACAGCGTTCTGTGCACTTCGGTGTTTAACCATGCCGGCCACATGACCATGGAGACTGTCTGCGGACAAACACTGGCTCCCTCGGCTAGGAAACGGAGATGAGCACCGCCCCCTAGAGTCAGGCATGACTGGATGTAACGTCAAGGGGAAGCCTTTACCTTTACCTTTACTTTTACTCTATCTCAAATTGGCATGGTGACATGGCATAACTTGGATTTTACATGGAAGACAAGGCTTTTGAGTTCCTTTGACTCATCTTAACTCTTTCTCTTCTTATGCAATTACTTAGCTATGTAATTATTACTGTGAGAGTTAGGCCCACTGGACAGAAAAAAAGTATTTCTTATTAAGACTTTCATTGTGCCTGTACATCTAATGCATTCCTTTTTGTTATAGGACAGTTTAATTCCTTCTCAGCTCAGAAGATGTTTCTAAAATGCTCTAGAAGTTTTCTCTTTGGCTCAGACTTGTTGTAAAAAACCAGAAGGAAATCTGGGGGTTTTATCCATCCACGTAATTGCAGCAGTTAACAAGGCTATTTTGCTATTGTACCTGCTTCTCCAAGTTGTATGTACAGGGAAAGATATGAATGGAGAATGGAAGTCAGCTTTTCCATTGAACCCTAACCCAAGCCCAGTGACAAGGAAATGTGTTGAAGAAAAGGTAAATGTGTTGAAGAAACCAATGAACTCTAAAAAGGAGAGGTCAGCTATCACAGAAATGGCAGAAGACAGTGCCAGTTATTAGAAGGATGGCAGCTTTATGATGGAGGCCTTAGAATATAGGGGCAAGGTGCCAGATGTCCATGTCATGCTGTGAACATCTCCCAGCAATCAGTATCTGGACAGAGCTGTTTAAGCTATGTAAAACCATCAGCTCTAAGGAATTCCAAAGTCCCTTTATCTTAGATCCCCTCCCACCAATAAAGTATAAAACTTGTGCCATCTCAGCAGGCTTTTTGAAGCCATCAGTGGAGGATGACATCTGCATTTGGACATCTCCTTTAGCCGTATGTATAAGTGTGAAGGAAATTGCTCTCCCCTTTTCAGAGCTGGATTGGAAAACAGGACAGACAGGTTCAGAGGCCCAAGTGGCTTTGGAACTATGTCTTTTCTTCTGAGAAACTGTGATACTGCAGCATATGTCTCTTAAATTGTAGGTGTTATCGCCACTTACCAACTTAGAGAACAGTTCTTCCATAAGTTTACTCTTAGTTTCTGATCCTAAGATAATTTCTACTGGGTTTCCAAAGATTTAGGAAACTTATTTTTGCAAAGTTTACCAGGTCATGTTCTTCTGCTGACCAAGAACATCTGAGCTTTTTATTTAATGATTGTCTTGCATGACTGATCTGGTCTAGGACTTAAGCCAAGACACCCTAATGACTAGCATTGTCTCAGTTGCAAGACGGAACCCTGTGACCCAGTGACATGGTAAGTGTATTGTCTTTTGTCTCTTTCCTTGTGTCTGTTTGCCTAAAGCTCCATTGAGTTTTTGCATGATGCACTTTGCATGATGCATTTATTAAGAACATTTCAGATTGTTTGAGGTTTGTGCTTTGCCTCTGCATTGTTGTAGCAGAAGTCTGTGTGAGAATGTGGGTTGTAACTGTCTAGGACCTATAATATTCAGCTCTATCTGTCATTTCCATCTAAATAACTGAAGGAATTGTAAGACAGGCCAGGTAAGGGTAAACAAGCTGGAACAAGATGGATGAGGATAAAGAAGCTGAAATCCAGTCTATACAAAATGGAAGTACATGGGTTGGGAAAGCAGCTATTCTGGATGGACATTTACAACTGGCCTTAGATACAGTTGCATTGCCATTCCAAGTGCATAGTCTCTGGGAGTCCTTCTGGACCTTGTGCTACCTGGGGGAGTCCAGTGAGCTGGAGTGTCCAGGAGTGCATTTTACCGGCTTAGGTAGACAAGCTAGCTACAGCTCTGTCTAAAGAGGACAAGCCTCACTTCAGTTATCAATTCACTAATGATGTCCAGGTTGGAGCACTGTAATGTATTCTATGTGGAGTGCCTTTGATGATGGTTCAAAAATTCCAGCTGCTATGGAATGTGGCTACCAAAGTACTTGTGAGGGCAACTAAGATACTTGAAGGGCTGCCTTCACCCCTATCAGTCTGCCCAGACTTAAGATCAGCAAGAGGCCCTCCTCATCTGCAAAAGCAGTTAGGTAGCATGAAAGTTTTCTGCAGTGGCATTGAAAACTCTGGCATGAGTTGCCATCAGGAGTCCACCATGGCAAGATTTTAAAAAGGCCTGAAAAGATGCTACTTTACTTTGGCTTTCACTTCATATATTGTTGCTACTAACTGTATCAGCTTTGATTATTGTATCACACTTGGAAGGGTTTCTGCCATGAAAGTTGACCAAGAAATATTTTAAATAATGAAAACACTGAAAGCCAGAAAAATCCTTTTCAAGCCTAGATAGTTGTGCTGTGGCAGAATTCTGTTTAACAATAACCTTTGGGACATCTTGAACAACAGTGTCACATAAAATGCATTGGATTAATGAAGACTGTAAGAAAGTAAATATTGTTAGGTTTGTTTAGAAGAGACTGGTGCACCAGTTGGGCTTGTAAAGATATAACTCAATCTAATCACCACTTAAAGGAAAGGCAGGTTGTAACTGATGTTCTTCGAGTGGCCATCTGTGCAGTCACACATATGGGTGCTGCGCCTGCGCAGTGCCTATGGCAGGAAGATTGACAGCTAACATCTTTTGGTGGGAAGCGCTCCGCTCCCCCTCCCCCCTATAGCCTATATAGAGCGGAGTGCCCACCATTTTGTTCAGTCTTGAAGACCAAATGTTCGTCCCCTAGTGAAAAGAGAATGAAAAAATACTAGGAGAACTAGGTAGTAGCACGGTACCGAGAGAAAAAAACATTTTGTAACACACGGTACGGAGCAGAAAAAATTAATTTACCAGTACCAAACAACAAATTCCACTCACCAACACCGAGCGGGGCTGGCGGGCGGGTTGTGCGACTGCACAGATGGCCACTCGAAGAACATCAGTTACAGGTAAGCAACCTGCCTTTCTTCTTCGTGGTCTCTGTGCATCACACATATGGGTAGATTAACAAGCTTACCCACAAAGGAAGGCTGGGAAGGTGTCGCTACTGAATGACAGAGGAAAGCACTGCTCTACTGAAAGATGCATCTCGTCTCGCATGAATGTCAAGTCAGTAGTGTCTGGCAAACGTGCTTGGTGTAGCCCAAATAGCCGCTTTGCATATCTCATCCAAAGGTACCCCTGAGGCAAAAGCAGATGAAGTTGCCACCGCCCTTGTGGAATGGGCTGTAGGAGTCACGGGTAAATCAATATTCGACAACTGATAAGCCAAGGTGATAGTCTGCACAATCCATTTCAAGATTCGTTGAGGGGTTATGGGGGACCCCTGGTCTTGCTCTGAGTACTTAACAAACAGTTTGTGTGAACGCCGTATAGACGCAGTCCGATATCTGTAGAAAGCGAGGCATCTTCGTACATCTACGCTGTGAAGAGCGCGTTCAAGCGGGTTCGATGGTGATGAGAAGAATGCTGGTAATATAATATCCTGATGGAGATGAAAAGGAGTGGAGACCTTCGGGAGGAAGGTCAGATCCATCCTCAAAACAACCTTGTCTCTATGGAAGTTGAGGTATGGAGGGTCCACACGAAGGGCGCAGAGTTTGCTAGCCCTTCTAGCTGAAGTCACTGCTACCAGAAATGCAGTTTTCCATGACACAAGATGTAGGTCTGACGTGGCCATGGGTTCAAATGGGGGCCTTGTAAGAGCTTGCAAAACAACAGATAAACTTCAAGTCGGAACCGTAGGTTTAACAATCGGATTAATGTTGTAGAGTCCCTTCAGGAATCTTTTTATAAGCGGCTGCGAGAACAGTGACAGTCCTTGAAGAGTGCTGCGAAAATGGGCGATCGCTGCCATGTAGACCTTGATAGATGAAGGCTTCAGCCCAGAATGATGTAAGTACATGAGGAATTGTAAAATTTCCGAGATAGACGCCGAGAGTGGTTGAAAACACTGAGAATGTGTGAACATAGAGAAACGCTGCCACTTAGCCATATAGGATCTCTGTGTAGAGGGTTTTAGAGCTGAGTCAATGATAATTTGGATGTCTGGAGGAAGAAATGTCGGAACTGATGACCTGTGGGACGCCGCCAAAGCAGAGGGCGATGGTTCCGACAACAAACAGTCCCGAAAGATGTGTGTCGGATGCAAAGTGGTGTCTGAGCTCGTCGGGACCGATGTGGTCAAGGAACCCATCGGATATATCTTGGTCGGGTCCAATGTGGCAGGAAAGGTTACAGGATATACCACGCTGTTAGTTTGAGCAAGTCCAGATCCAGATGACGGATAGTCCCATTGTGTTGTGTAATGAGGTCCAGGACTTTCGGAAGGTGCAGAAAATGTCCCTGAGATAGCTGGAATAGGGTCGGGAACCAAGGTTGTCGTGGCCACCATGGTGCGATGACGAGTCCCGTCGACTTCTCATAGAGGATTTTCGAAACTACTCTCATTATTAGAGGTATGGGAGGGTAGGCATAAAATTGAGAGCAGTCCAGTCCAGCATGAACGCATCCCCTAGAGAGTTCTGACCAATCCCTGCCCTCGAGCAATAACTCCCGCACACCCTATTCTGGTTGGTAGCGAACAGGTCCACAGTAGGGAAACCCCATCGACGAAAAATGCCTTCGCGTATCTGAGGTTTTAGCTCCCACTCGTGGGAATTCGACAGTTGCCTGCTCAGTATGTCCGCTTCTATGTTGTCAGTACCCGCCAGATGTACCGCTACCAGATGGATCCCCCTGGGGATGCACCAGTCCCAGATCTTGATGGACAAGTTGGCTAATTTCTGGGATTTCGTTCCGCCCTGTTTGTTTATGTAAAACACCGTGGCGGTATTGTCCGACGTGATCTGAACTACATGGTCGTGGAGGACATCTTCGAACGTACGAATCGCCTTGAAGACGGCCAGCAACTCCAGAAAATTGATATGATTGCTGGCCTCCTGACTGTTCCATCGGGCTTGCGTCGTCATGTTGCCACATGTGGCGCCCCATCCATGTAGGGACGCGTCGGTGCTGAGCGATATCGATGGACATTGTTGCCGAAAAGGAATCCCGACACCTAGATTGGACGGTACCTTCCACCAGCGGAGTGTACGGAGGACAGAGGATGGGATCCAAAGGATCTTCGATTGACTGTCCCGTTGCGGATGAAAGGTTCTGATAAAGAACAGCTGAAGGGGTCTGAGATGTAATTTTGCATATGGCACAACAGTCATGGATGCTGCCATGTGTCCTAACAGTCTCTGCACGCGCTTGGCAGACGTAGTTCGGGTTCGAAGGAGCATGCGAACATGGTGCACAAGGGTCCTCAGTCGGTCCGACGGCAGAAACACACGGGTCCATATCGAATCCAGGCGAACTCTGATAAAGGTCATGACCTGTGCAGGAATGAGAGAACATTTCTCAACATTGATACATAGTCCAAGGCAGTCTAGCAGAGAACACGTCGATTGGATAGCCCAAAGAAGTTCCTGTTCCGACTGCGATACCAAAAGTCAGTCATCTAAATATGGGTAAATCTGTATCCCCTGTAGTTGTAAAAAGGCACAAACTGGAGCCATACATACACTTGGTAAAAACTCGAGGTGCAGTTGCGAGACCAAACGGGAGCACCAAGAAGTCGTACACCTCAGACCCAATGGCAAAGTGAAGAAAACGTCTATGAGAAGGATGGATAGAGACGTGGAAATATGCGTCTTTCAAATCCAATGAGGCGAACCGGTCCCCTCTCCTCAGCAGTGGTAGAATGTTCTGCAAGGTGGTCATCCGAAACTTATGTGGGGTAATAAATTTATTTAGACCCCTTAAATCGAGGATAGGTCGGAGTCCACCGTCCCACTTCGGAACCATAAAGTATCTTGAGTAAAAACCGTGCAGTCCTTCACTTCAAGAAACATAGCGGATCACGCCTTTTGCCAATAATTGATGTACCTCATCTATAAGAGTTGGTGAGGATGAGGTAGCTCTGATCAGAGTCGAAGGAGGAATGACATCGAATTCAATACGGTATCTGTGCTGAAGAATGAATAACACCCACCGGTCAGATGT
Organism: Varanus salvator macromaculatus; assembly: GCA_023646645.1. Lineage (NCBI taxonomy): Eukaryota > Metazoa > Chordata > Lepidosauria > Squamata > Varanidae > Varanus > Varanus salvator. The sequence continues at coordinate 69,597,324 of JAIXND010000773.1, forward strand.
GATGGACTCCCAAATGGGGAGTCGACTTTTCAGCTGGTACCCAGATGAGAGCAGGGTGGGTGGGGTGGAGGAGAGAGGAGAGGTTTGCCCATCCCGTCAACAATGGCGCCTGTCCGCATCAAAACGGCGGCGGGCCTGTTGGTATCGCTGGGCTGGTTGTTGCCTTCGGCACTGTTGCTGCTGCTGCCAGAAAGGCTGTTGTTGCCTTTGACCCTGGTAGGGGGGACAGTACGGCGGCCGGGTCCAGGACCACTTACGTCATTGCAGTGGCTGGAGCTCCATCCGACACGCGGTCATCCATGACTCATGGAGGCGCTTAAGCTTGTGGTCCGTCGCTGTGTGGAAGAGACCAGTGCCATCAAAAGGCATGTCCTCTATTCAGCGTTTTGTCTCTTCAGAAAAGTTGGAGCTCCATAGCCACGCATGTCGACAGAGGGAGACTGCACCCATCAGAGCTCTCGAATTCGTATCAACATGGTGGCGCACTGTCGAGAGCTGCTGTATGGCCACGTGCATTGCCTCCTTGATGAGGAGCTTGGCCATGTCGACTTGGTCATGCGGGAGGGCAGCCACCACGTTGTTAAGGCAGTCCATTAGGAAGTATTGGTATCGGGCCAGGGTAGCTTCGTAGTTGGAGATGCGAATACCCAGGCCCGATGCAGCATACACCTTCCGTGCCGCAGCATCGATTTTTTGGCCCTCCCTATCCTTTGGCGCAGTGTGGCCCCTGGATTCCTGTCCCTGGGAAGACTCCACCATAATGGAGTTCGGGCGAGGGTGATGGAGGAGAAATGGGATATCCTCTTCCCAGACCCGATACATGCCCTCGAATCTCCGTACTGTTGGTTGAGGCTGGTTAGGGAGGTCCCAGGGCTGGGTCATAGCCTGTTTGAGGATGGTGATGAGTGGGAGTACAATATTAGCCGAACGCTCACCGCAAACCACGTCATAAATCTTATCCGTGCTAGGCCCAGGATGCTGGATGGTGTCGATGTCTAACACCTGGACCAAGCGCGCCATCAGCTTCCCAAATGAAGAATATGATTCATCCGGAGACCCTGGACCCTGTGCCGTCACGACTGTGCCAGGGGACGTGGATTCCATGTCAGATCCGGCCGAATCCGTGGCATAATAGGGGGGTGCCAAGGATGAGGATCCCGCCGGTGACCTCAACACCGTGCTCTCCCTGAACAGGTAAGTCGATGGGCGCCTCGGACCTGACGGCAGCGGGCGATCCCTGGGTCGAGAGCCTTCCGGGGCTGGATACCGACCCTTGGAGTGGTAGTCGAACCAGCCTGGTCTAGGGAACCATTCAGAGGAGCTCCGATCAGGAGACCTGCTCCACTGACGGCGTGGGGATATCTGAGTCTCCACATCGCGACCCACTGGAGGCATTGGTGTTGGGGACTTTGGCCTCAGTGGGGAATCCAGAATTTCCTCGTCGGAGCTGGGCTTCCTCATCGGTACAGCTGTCAGCTCCGGAGCAGGCTGATTGCGCCGGGGCGATCCTGGGGGGGGGGTCACCCTCATCGCCTCCTGCAAGGTGGGTTCCGGTGGTGTCGGTACCGCTAGCGCCAACGGTACCGATGGGACAGAAGAGCCAGAATCCCAATGTCTGTGTCGATCCTGCCTCTTAGCCTTCTTTGGCTTCTCAGCTTTGTCCCGCTTGGACTTCTTATGGCCTTTCTCGGGTTCCGCATGTTTCCGTTTCTCGGATTTCTTTGCCAGGGCAGAGGCAGCTTGAGCCACATTGGATGTTGCAGCTTCGTCCGAAGCGCGTACCGGGGCGGCCTTGGCAGACGGGGCCGCAGAATCCGAGGCAGGAGGAGCTGGTCTGGAGGCCGCAGCTACAGCCGTAGCAGGGCAGGAGACCAGCGGCTCGAACTGCAGGAGGGCGTGGTCCCAAAGCAGCCTCCTGAGTCAATTTTCCCTATTCTTCCTAGTCTGCTTAGAGAAGGCTAGGCAGTGGGAACACTTGTCTGTCCTATGCCCCTCTCCGAGACAGAAGAGGCATAGGTCATGCGGATCAGCGGGCGACATTTTAGACCCACAGTCCATACATTTCCAGAACGCCATCGTACCAGAAACAAGGAAAGAAGAAGATAGAACAGAGGGTAAGTATATATTTTTGTTTTTGTTTTTTTAGGAAGGAGTGAGAAGTAAGGAAAAAAACGTGAACAAGTGTAGAACAAGGAACAAGTGCAGAACAATGTGAACGGGTACGTAAAGGGAATGAACTTGGAGAATAATAGCTACAAATAAAGCTCGAAAAGGGCAATAGTCAAGTGATAGCGTTGATGGCACTAAGGCACGATGAATGGTGGTCGCAGAGACTGAACAAAATGGCGGGCGCTCCGCTCTATATAGGCTATGGGGGGAGGGGGAGCGGAGTGCTTCCCGCCAAAAGATGTTAGCTGTCAATCTTCTGGCCATAGGCACTGCGCAGGCGCAGCACCCATATGTGTGATGCACAGAGGGCACAAAGAAGAAACAGTGAATCAACAAATCAACAAAATATGAAAGCTAAACCAAAACAGAATTACCTAAACAGTGTGTAAAATCAGCCCAGAAAAATAGCATGCATGTTATTAAAAACAACAACTATTGAGTTTTTGTGAATAGGTCTCCTTCCCCTCTGTCTTTCCCTAGAAGGCTTGGATGAAATCTGAGAAGAGCAGTTCTTTTATTAAACTTAACGGGGTGCAGAATAGAATACATCAAAACAATGTACTTCTTGGTATGTGGGAGAAGCTTCTGCCTCCTTCCTTGCTTTTCAGAAAAGCTTCTGATGACTCTTGCTGCTGGAGAGCCAGACAACAGGAATACCAAACCCTTTCTCATTGTTCTGCCTGTAGTTTCCTGACTGGATCAAGGAACCCTTTCTTCACTGTGCTCCACACCCCAGATCTAAAACATCTCCCTCTTTTTCTAAGTGGGCTGCTTCTCATGCTCTTTCTGAATCTTTACTAGGTGACCTTGAAATGACCAAGTCATTTGTCGCCGCCTCCTCAAAATTGGATGGATCTATCTGAACAGACTGTAGTGTGCAAGAGCTTGCCCCCCTCTCTTGTTCACTGTGTCTTAACAGCATAGTAAACAAGAGTGCATATCCATAAGCTCTTGAACTAACCTTCTTGAGAGACATGGAGAAAAATATCATCATACATGAAGAATTTCAGCAGTGAAATTCAAAGCGTGTCAAACTCCTGCAGGTCATGGTGCAATGGCCACAGCTAGACTCACACATAAAACCACCTGTCACATCTGTTTATTGGGGTTGAACTGTAGTTTATTGCAATTATCTGATCCATTATCATCCCAGAAGCTGATTTAGCATATTGACAGCATCTTCTGGATTTAATGAAGTGAGAACATTGATGTCAAGACACCACAATGTCTTTGGTTACTCCATTATGTTTTCTTGTAGATCAGGAGTGAGCAGCTTCTGAATGTCCAGGTGTAAGTTCAGACCTTGATTCCTCTCCTGTGGGGCTTCTTGTTAAAAAATTACCAGTTTATTCCAGGGATGACCCTAACCCTAAACCCTGCCTCCTGGGCAAGGTGATGTGCTTCTTTGTAAAAACTGCATGCCCTTTATAGGGAAGGAGAACCTGGAACTATTCCTCCCACCTCTCACCTGGGCGAATTCCACCTATTCCTGCTATCCATCAACTCACTAGGGGAGGTATCTAATTATATTTTCATTTCCAGTTTCCCAGTATTGAAAATTGTTCAGACTTATTTTGCAGCCCCTGGGAGTGGGTTCTTTGGTGCCAAGCCTGCTGAAGCTGCCTACCAGTGCAGGCCCAGTCAGTATGAGCACTCCTTAAGTGCTCTTCCACACTGAAAAGGGCCAGAAGCTTGATGTCAACTAACTCTGGGAGATGAATATAATCATAATAAAAGCAGTAACTCACCATTAGCATAGAAATATTTCATAAAGACAAAAGTGTGTGATAATCTATTTTTCTATTTGTCTTGTGCATATCCACCTAGAAATTCAATTATTTGAGCCTTTGTTAGATGAGTCTTCAATAAGTACATTAAGGTTCTTTGCTCTTTTCCTTTTGGAGTTATGGTCCCTAGCCATGTATATTGTACATGTGCAGCCTGGCACCTGCAGCTCCAAACATATCTAAGATATAGTTTGTGATTTAGTAGAATCACTAGAATGAAATGGAAAGCAGCTCCATGCACAAATAGGAAGTTTAGCATCACAGTACTTGTCTAAAAGGTCTGATTGTACATGTGTGAATCAATTCCCTCCAAACTAACAGTGCTACTGATGTGTTGATGCACATGCATCAGTTGGCAAGCAACTTTTATTTGTTAATAAAATTTGTACCTATTTTCACTTATGGACTAGGTGGAACAAATGCTCCATTTTCCTTGGCTAGCAATGCTTCTGGAATTTGAGGCATCAGATACCATATAGAACAGACATCACATTTTCAAAAAGATTATCTTTTGTGAAGGGAGTGGTTGCATACTAGCCCTTTACCACATTGAGACAGTTGGTATGTGATTTAAATCATACTGAGCCGATAACATGCACAAGACATGACATAAGACTTCTGAGTATCCATTCCGTTGTATGGCTCTCCCTTTTGGCCTTGGCATGTAGAATCAACTCCTAACTTGCAGTTAGGTTTGTTCATGAAACTGCCAGAACTAAATGAACACATCTACCTCACTTTTGCATCTACCTCACTTTTGAGTGTCTTACATATCCAAATTATGAAGATATAGATGGGAATTTGTTTGAAAGAAAAAAGGTAACAGCACATAGCAGTCATGGAAAAGGAACTATTGGATAATTGAGCACATCTACTTCACTTTGGAGTGTGTTGCATATCCAAACTATGAAGATATAGATATTAATTTGTTGGCACAAACAAGATGTCAGCACATAGCAGTCATACTTTCATAACCTAGTCAGACTATGATATCCAACAAGTATGTAAACGAAATATTTTTCAGATGACTGTTCAGAATCATTACTGAATATGTTAGGGTTTTGTTTGACAGAATTCCCATTTTAGATACACAAAAAGATTATAAAATGAAACAGATGACAATATTCCTGAAAAACCATGTCATCACTGGTTGTTTATATTCTAAATGTATGACTTAATATTCTTAAAATTCTGCGAGTCTGGTATAAGCAAGGCACAAGTTCTCTTTTCAGGATTAGCATTTACAGGAATTTACATTATATTATTATGATTATATTTATTTATATCCTGCCTACTCCCAGAGATTGGAACTCTAGACTGCTCATAACATTCAAATTACACAATTAAATCATTCTCGAGTATACAAAAGCTAAAAATACAACTGAATCAACTACATATTAAAATTAAATCACAACATAGCTTAAAAACAGTTTAAAAACATAAACAGTAAGATTAACCCAGTGCAAACTCACAGATCATTCCCAAGCACCTGCTGGAATAAAAAAGTTTTGGCCTGCTTATGGAACCATGACACAAAAGCCACCAGTATAGTCCCCCCAGGAAGGGTGTTCCAAAGCCTTGGGGCAGCCACTAAGAAGGTTCTCTCCTGCATTCCCACCAAAAGTGTCTGTGAAGGTGGTGGGGCCAAGAGAAGGCCCTCCCCAGAAGATCTTCGAGCAGGCACTTATGGGAGAATATGGTCTTTCAGATAGCTTGGACCCAAGCCATATAGGGCTTTATAGATCATCACCAGCACTTTGAATTGTGCCTGGAAGCAGACTGGGAGGCAGTGAAGCTGTTTCAGTGGAGGAGTTGTATGCTCCCTGCAGTCATCTCCAGTCGGCAGACTGCCCACAGTTCCCTGAACCAGCTGTTTCCAAACACTGGTCAGAGGCAGCCCCACATACAGCATGTTACAGTAATCCCAACAGGATGTAACAAAGGCATGTGTCACTGTGGTCAAATCAGATAACTATGTTGGAGCTGGGCCACTGTATGTGCTGAAAAAATGAAGTAAAGTAGCATGAGTTTTTACCATGAAGTTTCTGTTTATATTGCCAATTAAAATATCCACACTCTTGGATATTGAATGAACATCTAATTTTCCCATGGTTCTTCCATGGAGCAATAGAACAAGTTAGGATTAGAAAGATACCATTTAAAAGGAAAAAAATAGAAAAAATATTTTGCCTTATCCCAACCCAATGTTTTACTTTATTATTTATTTACATATTTATATGCCGCCTCCTTACAAAGAAGCCTCGGGGCGGCTTAACAACAATAAATAAATACATTAAAAACAATTACACTACTTAAAAACTGCCCATCTCAAGATCAAAATTTTAAAAATACAATAAATACAATAAATATAACAAAAATAAATTAACAATTAAAATAACTCTTAAATAAAAAGGTCTTCGCCTGGCACCGAAAAACAAATAATGATGGCGCCAGGCGAGCCTCTCTGGGGAGCACATTCCATAAGTGGGGCACCACCGCAGAGAAAGCCCTCCTCTGGGTACTCACCCTCCTTATTTCCCTCACGGAGGGTTCCTGGAGGAGGGCATCAGCTGCAGATCGTAGGGGGCGGGAGGGCATATATGGTTGCAGGCGCTCCTTTAGGTAGCCAGGACCTAAGCCGTTAAGGGCCTTATATATTAGAGTGATTTTACTTATGTGGTACTGTGCAAGGATGAACTGTCATTTAAACTATAAGGCTGATCAGACATTGAGAATTTCAGAATGCTGTTTCTTTTGTAATAATGCAGTCATTTTATATTCATATCAATTATACATTTAAAGTTTAACAGGAACAGTCTTGGGACAGAACTACCAGACTGCACTAGCACTTAAAAAGCACACAGACCACTGAGGCATTTATAGGTTCAAATCTTTATTGTTTTAAAACTCTACACATCTTTTACAATACAGTAATTTGTTACTTAAATGGCCTTTTTATAGTTAATGTACAATGGATTCTCTCCCTACCCCTCTCCCCGCAAAACTCAGTCATGAAATACAATTTCATCAATATGATTTTTTCTAAATAGATTAATACAAGAGTTCTCTGTGGCTTGGGAAGATTCAGCTGCTTCATTTAAATACAACAAGCACAGATACTTCCCTTCAAAATCTGTGATCAATCCTTCAAAAACACTTTTGAAGACTGCAGACTTACCTATGAATGATTCATGTCAGCCTAACAAGTACTTTTCTCTCTCTCTTTTGTATCGGCTTTTTAATGCAATGAAGCAAGTTGCCGTAGTTACCTTCTCGTCTACTAAGGCAAACTCATGTTGAAGAAAATTATGATTATCTGCATGCAATGAACACTCCTTTTTAAATAGCTGATGAATTTATACATATTATAAAGAATCTGTTAAAGAGTGCAAGTACTTTGATAATGATTTCACAAAAGGACATATGCTGGTAATGACAGCTAACATTTAACACCTAATATAAACTAATATATATTTAACAGGCAATTAACATGGCTAGTAAATAAGCCATGATACCCAGGATTTGCCCTTTCAGAAAATGAACTCATTTGGTCCACACTTCTAAAGTTATCCAGGTAAAAAACTGGAGTAGTTAGGCCAGACACTGATGAACTTGTTTCTAAAATGTAACATTAAAAAGAAAAAAAATATGGTGGAGTGTTGTCATGTGACCTCAGTATAAAAAGATGGCCTACTACTTGGAGTGATGAATGAGCAGTGAAGGCCAAGCCAAAACATATGGTATTGAGTTGAATTTCCATCCTGTGTTATACTTTCTTGTTCCATGGCACTGCTTTCACTCTGTAGAATTTTGTACCCAGAGGAACTTTGAATCTGTTTTGTGCCTAGGCAAAAAACAAAGAGTTATTTCAAACATTCAGAAGACAAGGCTGGGGTTTCTAGACTCAAAACCTGGTTTTGTGGGGAAGTGGGTAAAATTGCCAGCTATGGGGCATTATATCTTCTTCCAGCAAACAATTCTTATGTTATACATATTGTCTATTATTTACACACAATAATGGTAGCACTAATAGCTGCACTATTTCTGTCGACTTAATTATGTACATCACATGTCCATTGTGATTGTTTTGAGATGCACATGAAACACATGCAATGCAGAGGAAAAGACAGATATCTGAAAAGTCATTAACTCTGCCTCCTAATGTAGATAAGAATTCTAACAGGATAACATGTTTTAAGCAAGTTAAAAGATAACTGGGGAGCGAACATTTTGAACTATGGGGCAGTTCACACATCATGCTAGGCAACCCTGCAAATACACCAGTCAGTATAGACTGATCATGGAAAAGCCATGCTATGTCTCATAAACAATCAAGCACACTATGGGTTGTTCTTCCTGCTGTTCGCCTTTACTGTCCCACTAGTATTCCATCATCCTTTGTAGCAGAACCTTATCTCCTAACCCCGTTCCAGTTAATAACCCTTCTTGTTTACTGCTATTTTTTTCTAACTTTCTCAGTTTCAAAACTGCAAGCGGGAAAAATGGCCCCAGAAAATGATGGACTTGTTTGCTATTTTTTTTTTTAAGTTGTTGTTTTGGAAGCACACAAGTATGCACTTACAGCTGTGTGATATCCAAAGCCTTGCCTAGCTGATGTCCTTGCCAGTTGTCAAAGGGAACAAAGTGTGGTTGGTAGTATGGATGGAAATTGGTAAGGTAAGACTGCATACTCGTAGAGGCTAATCTGTGCATAGTTTCCACACTGATTGGGAAAAAATGAATGGGGTCACATGGGGAGGTAATGTAAGTCCAGCTGGTACTGGCACCCCATTGCTCCACCCTGTTCTGCCACTTGTAAGTTTTTATTATTATTATTTACCTTCTGGAAGATTTGAGGGGTTTATTTTCTGAACTGAGAAATGTATGCAAATTCCATGGCTGGGAAGTAAATGTAAGATGAAATGTAGGCGGATTTCATGGCTGGGAAAAAGGTAGAATATATTCTATTTTCTCTCCACTTGTACCTCAGCCGTGGCATTTAGTATATAGTTCTCTGTCTAAACAATAGTGCCTTCTTTGCTCCTTTTGACTGCTGAAGCTAACAAATACTGGATAGCTATTGATCCACACTGAAAGACCAGCCCACCTCCCACCCTCAAAAAAAAAAAAAAAAAAAGGAGAAAGCAATGCAAAGATATTTGCACACATTTCTACAGCTGGGAAAAAAAAGATAAAAGGTGGCAAACCAGTTATGTTCACTCCAAGGTACTGCTTGGACATTAGTGGAGGAGCTGTCACTGACAGTGGCTTGGGAGAGATTGTGAAGGATGGTAAGGGGGATTATCAAATCAATACAAATAGCTCATTTAAAACCAATTTCAACTTATTTACAAGTCATTTTTTCTGGGCCAAAAGCCTGCCAATGAAAGGTCATTAGATACAAAGCCACCAGAATCTTCCACAGCAAGCATTCCAGATCCAGCAAACAGTTGTCAAGAAGGACCTCTCCTGAACTCTGAACAGCTGGACCAAATATGCTCCAGGTGTTGGTCCTCTTTGAAGTCCTTAAGACCCTGACGGGCTCAAAAGGGAGGATATTGCTCTCAGTTCTGGTAGTCACAACCAGTATTTGAATTATGTGCAGAGATGGACCAACAGTCAGTGAAGCTGTTGCAACAGGGATATCACATACTGGTTCTGGTCAATAAACCGGCTACAGAATTTTGAAGCAACTGAAGTTTCTGAATACTCTTTCAAGACAGCCATATAAAGAGTGTGCCATTATAGTCCAAAGAGGGTTTTATTAAAGTGTATGCCACTGTGCACAGATTTACAATGTCAAGTAATAGACACACTTGGCACACTAGCCTTAGCTCCTGGGCACCTCTGAACAATGGGCACCACATTCAGAACTGAATGCCAGAAATATTTCAAAACTGTGGATTTAACTCTCCAAGGGAAGAGTAACTCCATTTTAGACAAGTTTAAACTGATCTCTCCTAATCCACCTTTTGACTGACTAGGAACACCTTTGTGTCTTGCCTGGACTGAGCTTCATTTTGTCATTGGATCAAATACTGGCATGAATTCAAAACCTGAAGAACATTCTTGGATTTAGACAGAAAGAAGAGACTTCAGGTGTCATCAGCATACTAGTAACACCAAAGCTCCAATTTCTGGTTGGCCTGCCTCATCAGTTTCAATGGGCAATGTGCAAAAGTATCTTCTGAAACTATTCTTTCAAGGAACAGAACTGGAACAGCTGTAAAACAGTGGTTCCAGTGTCATTATAGTCAGGCAGTGAGGAAGGATATAATTGTACTATTGAAAGCTCTGGGATCCAGCAGTACCAACACTCTCCCTCACCAGGTCCAAGCAGCAGTTTGGTCTGATTTTGTGATGAATGAAAGTGACTGTGGGTGAATTACCTTCAATATTACTCTTAAAAAAGAATTATGAGTAAAGATAGTATTCAGTAAGTTTAAAGATATTGAAAAAGCAGGTTGCTTACCTGTAACTGATGTTCTTCGAGTGACCATCTGTGCAGTCACACATATGGGTGCTGCACCTGCGCAGTGCCTTAGGCCGGAAGATTGAAAGCTAACGATTTTTGGCGGGAACGCTCCGCTCCCCTCCCCCATAGCCTATATAGAGTGGAGCACCCACCATTTTGTTCAGTCTTGAAGACCGAACGTTCGCCCTCGTGTGGGAAAGAATCTGTACTACAGATGGATATTGATATTATGACAATTAACTCCTAAGTTGGTACCAAGGAAAACCTTCACTCCCCGGTACCGAGAAAAATTTTGCTCATCGGTACCCAGAAAAAATTCCACTCACTGGTACCGAGAAAAAAATCCCACTCACCGACACTGAGCGGGGTCAGAGGGCGGGTTGTGTGACTGCACAGATGGCCACTCGAAGAACATCAGTTACAGGTAAGCAACCTGCTTTTCTTCTTCGTGGCCTCTGTGCATCACACATATGGGTAGATTAACAAGCTTACCTGTATAGGAAGGCTGGGGAGGTGTCGTTAATGAAGGATGGAGGAGAGAACTGCTCTACCGAAGGAAGCATCACGCCTTGCACGAACATCAAGTCGGTAGTGTTTGGCAAACGTACATGGTGTTGCCCAAGTAGCAGCTCTGCATATTTCGTCCACAGGTACTCCAGAAGCAAAGGCTGAAGAGGTGGCAACTGCCCTGGTAGAATGAGCTGTTGGAGACACTGGTAAGTCGATTTTGAACAACTGATATGTCAGTGTAATCATTTGGACAATCCATTTGGAAATTCTCTGAGGGGTTATGGGAAAACCCTGGTCTTGCTCAGAGTACTTAACGAAAAGTTTCTGGGAATGTCTGAGAGACTCAGTCCTTGATCTATAAAAGGCCAGGCTTCTCCGAACATCCAGGCTGTGGAGGGATCTTTCAAGCGGATTCATCGGCGATGAGAAGAATGCTGGTAGCACGAAGTCCTGTTGAAGGTGGAAAGGCGTGGAGACCTTTGGAAGAAAGGCTGGATCCATCCATAGAATGACCTTGTCCCTATGAAAGTTCAGGTAAGGGGGATCCACACGAAGGACGCAAAGTTCACTAGCCCTTCGAGCCGATGTCACCACTACCAGGAATGCCGTTTTCCAAGAGACAAGACACAAATCCGCAGTAGCCATGGGCTCAAACAGAGGCCTTGTGAGTGCTTGTAGAACGACAGGCAAGCTCCAAGTAGGGATAGCTGGTTTAATTGTTGGATTAATATTGTAGAGTCCTTTAAGGAATCTTTTTAGACGTGGCTGCGAAAACAGAGATAATCCGTGAAGTGTGCCATGAAAGTGGGCAATCGCTGCCATGTAGACTTTTATGGAAGATGGCTTTAAACCGGAGCGATGTAATTCCATTAAAATTTCCAAGATTTGAGGTATCGACACCGAATGTGGAGGAAAAGAACGAGACTCGGCAAAGGTTGAAAAACGCTGCCATTTAGCTGCGTAGGACCTCTGTGTAGAAGGTTCCAAGGCAGAGTCAATAACATATTGAATGTCCGGAGGAACTGTTGGGCGTTCCAAGAGTGTATTTGTCGTATCCGTCAGGAGAAGGGTCAAATTCGACAGTCGTGAATAGTCAGTGATGGCACGTTCAGATGTCGAGTGCTGAACATTATGTGAGGTCATCAGATTCGACTCAGTCACAGGAGTCATCGAATCCACCAAGCTGTCAATTGCAGCAAATCTGGATCTGGATGCCGAATGGTGCCGTTCCGTTCTGCAGCTATCGGGAGATGAAGATACTCCCTCTGGGAGAGTCGAAGCAAAATGGGAAACCACGGTTGCCGTGGCCACCATGGTGTGATCAATAGACCTGTTGGCCTCTCGTGAAGGATCTTCGAGACTGTCCGCATTATGAGAGGGATTGGTGGAAAAGCATAGAAGTGGCAATTGCTTCAACTGATCATAAAAGTGTCTCCTAGAGAGTCCCGGCCGAGTCCTGCTCTCGCGCAATAAGTTTGGCACACCTTGTTTTGGTAGGTGGCAAACAAGTCTATCTCTGGATAGCCCCACCGGCGGAATATGGTGTCGTATGCGTGAGGGATCAATTCCCATTCGTGGGACGTCAACATCTGTCTACTGAGCAGGTCGGCCTCCACATTGTCAGTACCGGCCATATGAACCGCTACCAAAGTGATGCCCCTCGGGATGCTCCAGTCCCAAATCTGCATGGACAACCTTGCCAACTTCTGGGATTTTGTTCCACCTTGTTTGTTGAGGTAGAACACCGTGGTGATATTGTCCAACGTGACCTGGACTACTTGATTCCGAAGAATGTCTTCGAATGAAGTACTTTTGATACAGCCAGGAGTTCTAAGAAGTTGATGTGATTGTTGGACTCCTGTCGGTTCCATAGGCCCTGAGTCTTTATGGCGCCGCATACCGCCCCCCTCAACTCGAGGGATGAGTTGGTACCGATATAGTTGGACATCGGGGCCAGAAGGGTACTCCTGTATTCAGGTTCTGTGGCATCGTCCACCAACGGAGAGTCTGAAGAGCAGACGATGCGATCCGAAGAGACTTTGACTGACTGTCTTGCTATGGTCGGAATACTCTGTTATAGAAAAGTTGGAGAGGTCTGAGATGAAGTCTCGCATATGGGACAACCGTGATAGATGCTGCCATATGCCCTAATAGTCTTTGTATATTCCTGGCAGATGTGGTCTTGTGTCGCAGAATCGTGTGGACACATCGTATAAGACTCTGTTGGCGATCCAACGGGAGGAACGTCCATGTCTGGACAGAATCGAGATGTGCTCTGATGAATGTGATGACCTGTGTGGGAACAAGAGAAGATTCCACAAGATTGATACACAGTCCGAGATCGTATAGCATGGAGCATGTGGTTCAAATAGCCGAGAGAAGGTCCTGTCTCGATTGCGAAACTAGAAGCCAGTCATCTAAGTAGGGGTAAATTTGAATTCCTTGTAGGAGGAGGAAGGCACAAACAGGAGCCATGCATTTGGTAAAAACTCGAGGTGCAGTGGCCAGACCGAATAGTAATACGGAAAATTCATAGATGTCAGAGTCGACAGCAAATCTGAGAAAACGCCTATATGAAGGATGAATGGAAACATAAAAATAAGCGTCCCTCAGGTCCAGTGCGGCGAACCAGTCCTCTCTCCTCAGCAGCGGCAGGATATTCTGAAGGGTGGTCATCCGGGATTTACGTGGGGTAATGAACTTATTGACACCCCTCAAGTCAAGGATGGGTCGGAGACCACCGTCCCACTTCAGAACCATAAAGTATCTTGAATAGAATCCATACATTCCTTCCCTTTGAGTAAGACGACGAATCGCTCCTTTAGCGAGTGTTTGGCGTATCTCACTGATAAGAGTTGGCGAGGAAGAAGTAAATCGAATTGGTGTCGAGGGAGGAATAATGTCGAATTCAATACGGTATCCGTGCTGTATAATGGATAACACCCACCGGTCAAATGTAATGGACTCCCAAATGGGGAGTCGACTGTTTAGTCGATCCCCAAATGAGAGCTGGGAGGGTGGGTGGATGGAGAAAGGAATGGTTCGCCTGTCCTGTCAATGGCGTCATTTGTCGGAGTCATAGTGATGGCAGGCCTGCTGGTATTGCTGGGCTTGCTACTGGCGACGGCACTGTGGCTGTTGTCTGAATTGGGGCTGTTGTCTTTGTTGGTACGGAGGACGGTAGGCGGGTCGAGTCCAGGACCACTTATGCTTCAATTGTGGCTGGAGTTCCATGCGCCGCGCTGTCATCCTGGACTCATGGATCTGTTTTAGTTTGCGATCTGTCCGGGAATGGAAGAGGCCGGTACCGTCGAACGGCATCCCTTCTATGCGATGCTTGGTTTCATCAGGAAAATTCGAACTTCTCAACCATGCGTGCCATCACAGAGATACCGCTCCTACTAAGGCTCGAGAGTCCGAATCGACGTGGTGGCGTGCTGTGGAGAGTTGTTGTACCGCCACATGCATCGCCTCCTTAAGCAGGACCTTTGCAAGGTCTGCTTGCATGTCGGGAAAGGCGGTCAGCACGTTGTTAAGTTGCTCCATAATGAAGTATTGGTAGTGGGCGAGGGTGGCCTCATAATTAGAGATCCGGATGCCCAGGCCCGCTGCCGCATAAACCTTCTGAGCGATGGTGTTGAGTTTTCGGCCCTCTTTATCCCGCGGAGCGGTGTGGCCTCTGGACTCCCTGCCCTGGGAGAACTCGACCATTACCGAGTTCGGGTGAGGATGTCTAAGGAGGAACGGAATGTCCTCCTCCTGAACCCGGTACATTGCCTCGAACCTGCGGGATGTCGCCTGGGGTTGGTTGGGCAGATCCCAGGGCTGGGCCATGGCCTGGCGAAGGGTGGTGATCAGCGGGAGTACAATAGATGCTGAGTGTTTGCATCTAAAACTTATTGGCAGTCGGCCCAGGTCACTGGATGGCATCGCTGTCCAGCGACTGGACCAAACGTGCCATCAGTTCGGCAAAAGATGAGTACGACTCATCCGGGGATGATGGGCCCTGAGCTGTCACAACATTGTCCGGTGATGTCGAATTCAGTTCCGAGTCAGAATCAGGGTCGAAATATGGAGGCGCAGAGGAGGAGGAGTCAGCTGGTGACATTGATCCTGAACTCTCTCTGTGCATGTAGGCAACCGGACGCTTGGGAGCCGATGGGGCCTGTCGGTCCCGAGGAGAAAAACTACCTGGAGGGTAGCGACCCACTGAACAGTGTTCAGGCCAGCTTCTCCTGGGGTACCAGCCTGGGGAGCTCCGTTCGGAAGACCTGCTCCTTCCCCAGTGGGGAGACATTTGAGTCTCCACATCGCGTCTGACGGTCGGCATTGGTATCGGAGACCTGGCCCTTGGAGAGGAATCCTGGATCTCCCCATCTGAGCTGGGTTCCCTTGGTGGTATAGGAAGTGGCTCCGATATCGGCTCCGTCAGGCATCTGGGCGATCCTGGAGGGGTCACCCTCATAGCCTCTTGCAGAGTCGGTCCTGGTGGTGTAGGTACCGTGAGGGCTGACGGTACCGATGGGACAGAGGAGCCCGAATTACGGTGTCTAGACCGTTCTGGATCCTTGGGCTTTTCTGGCTTTCCAGCCTTATCACGTCTGGCTTTCTTGTTGCCAGTTTTTCTGACTCTGCATGCTTCTGTTACTCTGTCTTCTTCCAAGAAGCAGAGGCAGGCTGGTCCCGTGATGTAGCCACCGCTTCATCCGAAGCGCGTGCAGGTGGGGCCTTCGTGGTTGAGACCAGAGGAGCAGGTGGGGCTGGGCGAGATGCTGCAGCCGCGGCCAGAGCAGCTCGGGAGACCATTGGGTCCGATTGCAGGAGGGCACGGTCCCATAACAGCCTCCTTAGGCAGTTCTCCCAGTTCTTCCTGGCCTGCTTGGAGAAGGCCAGGCAGTGGGAGCACTTATCCGTTCTATGCCCCTCTCCCAGGCAGAGGAGACATAGATTGTGCGGATCTGCAGGTGACATTTTGGATCCGCAATCCGCACATTTGCGGAATGCCGTGCGTTGAGCCATTGTGCAAGAAGCGGAAGAAGAAGACGACAGGTTAGCGGGTAAGTATATATTTTTGATATTTTTTTTTTAAACAGAGGAAGAGTAAAGAGTAGATCGAACAAGGAAGGAACCATAACAAGAACAAGGGGAAAATACAACTTGGAAATAGGGTTTAAACAACTAGGCAATAACGCGAAAAAGGCAAGAGCACAAGCAGCACGAGGCACGATGAAGGGTGGTTGCAAAGACTGAACAAAATAGCGGGCGCTCCGCTCTATATAGGCTATGGGAGGGGAGCGGAGCGTTCCCACCAAAAATTGTTAGCTTTCAATCTTCCGGCCTAAGGCACTGCGCAGGCACAGCACCCATATGTGTGATGCACAGAGGCCACGAAGAAGAACCCTCTTATCCAATTTGAATTCACCATACTGAAACAAATGCTGAATCTTTACCTTTTTTGCCTGACAATATTCCTTTTCCATGACTTTTCCCAACACCCAAGGTCTTCGAGATGCACCTGAAGCTAGAAAGATTTTTTGGTCACTAGTGACATAATATACAATTATTGTCCCACCTCTTAAAATATGTTCAAAAGTGTACAAGGTCTACCAGTCACTTCATTTTATTAATTACTTGATGGGGATGAATAACACCTCCACACACTTGACATCATTTTATATATTACAGAACTCTTATCACTCTGTTTTAAGCTTGCATTATTTTTCCCAACTCATATGAACAGATTTCATTATACTGCATAATATAAAAACTTTTCTAAGTAATTAGATGTTCATAACAGAAGTCTTATTCAGGAATGAAAGCAGTAAATGTTGGAGAACAGATCTTAACCTTCCCCAAGCTGTTGACTTCTGGATGTGTTGGATTACACCTCCCATAGGCTGGTAATTATGCAAGTTGCAATCCAACACATCGGGGGTAACCAAGTTAGGGAATGCTGGTCTATCTTCTCCTCTACACATTAGCTGCTATCAGATTATATGCAACTTTAAAAGAATTGAATTCACATGCTCTTTTACATTTATTATTGGAGCATACTGCTGATTTACAGCCATTAGTGTCTAAGCTAACACTTTATATTTACCAAATTTTAAATTATAGGATGATGCCATATAATAGGCTGTAAAGACTATTAAAAAGAATGATTAGTCAATTTGCATGATGGTGTTTTTTAAATGACCATCACAAAAGGAGAGAACTTATACCTAGTGTCATCTAGGCCAGAAATATTTAATTTTTTCTTATTAATAGCTGGGAATGGCTCTGCATCCCTATGTAGTGTTTCTAAAGTACACATTCAGCTGCTGTTTTTACCATCACTAGAGGAGAGAAATCCGCTACCTATGATTTGATCTGTCTAGGCCAAAGATATTTCATCCTATTCCTAGTAACGCCTGGGATTGACAACTGACAATGTTTCCCTCTGAGTTTAGCTTTATTTTTGGTGACAACAGAATTATTAACTGCTTTTATTTTTATGATGTTTTATATGCCTCCTATGAAATTGTTCTGTCTTTCAATATGAATAGGAATGTATTATTTTCCATTATGCTTTGCTGTGAACTGCTTTGCTCAAACTGTATGGAAAATTAGTAGAAAATGACTAAAATTACACTTAAATATGATCTTTATTTATTATTTATTTTATTTAAAACATTTTTATGCTGCCCCATCGCAACAAAGCCTCGGGGCAGCTTACAACAAAGCAAAATATACAAATATACAAATAAATAAACAACAATAGAACAATATTTTTTTTTTCTTAACCCCCCCCAGTGCATCTCGGCTAAAATCTTAAATTAATCTTAATTAAATCAAGCATGTATATAACTTTATATATCTAAATGTATAGATGTATTTGTAAGTCTGTACATACTACAACTTTATCCAAAATGATATTTTGAATATATCAGATAAATATCATATTTTTTGCTCTATAAGACTCATTTTTTCCCCCTCAAAAGTAAGGGGAAATGTCTGTGCGTCTTATAGAGTGAATATGTGTGTGCAGTAAGTCTGTCAGATGTGCAGCCCATGGGGAAGTGATGGGGAATGTGCCTGTGATTATGTGCCCATTTGATTCAGAATATTTTTTTTCTTATTTCCTCCTCTAAAAACTAGGTGCGTCTTATGGTCAGGTGTGTCTTATAGAGCAAAAAATATGGTAATATCTCATCTATCTATCTATCTATCTATCTATCTATCTATCTAGCTAGCTAGCTAGCTAGCTAGCTAGCATATTTGTATGTTGCACACATAGCCATGAGGCTCTCATTATGACACTTACCACACTCACCTGGTTTGAGATCCAGTGCAGTGAGAGATTCTGAGTGCAAGAAATACAAAGTTGGGCTAACGGTAAATAATACATAGTTGTCATGGCGTTCATCCAAAATAATGAGAACCAAATCGCCAACCTGAAAACTGGATATAAACAACAAGGCTTAGAAGGATATACTGTACAGCCCTATATATGTTCACTAAGATCTAAGTGCCACTATATTTAACAAGCTTAACTCCTAGGTAAGTGAATAAAGGACTACTGTACATGTCTTTATGCCTTTTTAAATATGCATTTAGCTGGTGGAGTCTCTTACATGGATGTTAATATTGTGCAAGCAACATGGGCTTGTAAAACAGACATCTATATTGAACAGGCTGCAGTTCTATAGGAAGAATCATACTGTGATCAAGATGGTACCCTCAAGATGATGTGGACTACAAATCCCATAATCTGACCATTGCCCATGACAGCTGTTGGAGCCCAAAATGTAATGTCATTTTGTAAATCATTTTGCTGCATCACTCTGAGTTCCTTTGGGAGGAAAGATGGCATATTAAATAAAATATTTACACAACCAAAGGCACAGCATTCTTTTTCCTATTGATAATCTGTTCAATTTCTTGTTTTTTAAAATGTAAACATATTGCATTTAAAAGTAAAAGGACCCATCTGGATCCTTAGTATCATATATAATAATATAAGCTCCTGCTTACAATAATTAATTTTTACTAAATTTGGTATTGTCAATCCACCTCTCAGAGCAGAGCTAAATTTTACAATGCTTCAAATCTTAAGCTTTTATTAGTCCCAGCTAAGTATTTCCATTTTTACTTTTCTATTTTTTTAGGCTAGGATTTTATTTTTTTAAGATGTGCATACAAAGATATATTTTGAAACAGAAATAAAAATTCTAATTAAGTGTTTAAGGCAATTATGTAAACTGAAATGAACCAAAAGAGATAACCAATCCACTCAACAAGTTTCTGAAACCATTTTTCAGTCTGTATTAAATTAGCTTTTTCAAGAAACACCTAGCATACTAGGATCTTGATGTTCATCTGTTCTTTAGAAAAAGTGGTGCTTGACAATTATCAACATATATACTTACTCTCTAATAGCAATTTTTTCAGAATGTCTTAGAGACACTGAAGACATGCTTTGAGACATCTGCAAAAATGAGAAAGCATAATTATCCTCTGCCAAGTTGTGATATAATATGCTTAGGGCACAGCTTAATCAAAGTCAATCTGAGAACATACTGAACTAAAACAGAAGCCTTTGGATTTTGACATTACTATTACCACTTAGTATACAGCCTAAGGACCAAAATAGGTCACTAGGGGATTTTCTTTCAATGCAAATTGCAGTTTCTCTGGGGAACAGACAATCAGCTGCACTATAGAGTAGGAAGATGAGGAAAATGTGATATTGGGATGACATGTGACAACAGAGAATGTGTGCATGTGCTACATAGTACACAGAGGAGAATAAAGTTTAAGCCATAGAGCACTGTAATCCAGGATTTAATCTCAGAGGAGCTAACTGTTCTGGTATATGTGACTAAAACCTGGTTGAGCAAAGAGTCAGAATGTTAATCCAATCCAGCTTTGTCCACAAGACTTTTACATGCAGCAACATATTTGATTTGATAGGTAGGAAAGTGGAATCAAAGTGATCTATCTTGAATTCATTCTCTTACTGTGGTACATTTTTCAGAAATCTGCAAGATTTAGGCGTGAGCACCTTATAATACACAGCAGCAAGACAGGACAGGGATGATGGCAAAAGAAGAAGGGGACAGCAGAGAATAAGGTCACTCCATACGATGGAGTCACTAAAGCAGTTGGTGTGAGCTTAGGTGGACTCCAGGGGATGGTAGAGGACAGGAAGGCCTGCAGGAAAGTTGTCCACGGGGTCGTGATGGGTTGGACGTGACTTTGCAACTAACAACAACAGCAACCATCCACCCAACGTATCCCTGCCTGAACAGATTCAAGGTGGTCTTGAAGGTTTCAAAGATGTTGGCATCCTTCAAACTGATTGCGTTGGTGGACTACAATATTCAGGCCAATTCCCTTTTCTATGAATGACTTAGGACTTCATAGCAACCATGGAAATGCCTCCACTAACATTTGACTTGACAAACAACACATGCTTATTCTGGTTTTTGCTAAATGGACGGAAGACAAATCTGTTGGATGCAGCAGCAGTGGGTGGTGTAATACAACAACAACAATGATGTGCACAGTACAGGTTTTACTACTGAGATGTCGGTATCCCCCTTCCCTTCCCAGTGAGGGAAGAAGGGCATTAGCACTCTTTTCTAATTTTTCTTATTTGCTGTAATTGTTACTAAATTTTAGTTTAATGGCACTTACATTGCAGTTATTGTATTTAGGGGCAGCATTTGCTTTTTTAACTTTACATTTAACATTAAAATAGAATATATGAAACAATTCTACATCTTGGTCATAGTTCTGTACGTACCGAAGAAGGAAAGAAATGGCTAATCAAAATAATAATGCAATGCCTGCATGAAGCTTTAAGTTTTAATATTTGATGTACCACAATATATGACGAGGGGACAAAATTGTTTAATATGTGTTCCCAGACTATAGGCTGGTACAACTACAACCATTTTTGTAGGAACAGAATCAATTCACAGTATTTTTGTAAGGATACTAAGGTGATATGAATCTGCTCCCCTTTCATTAAGTTTTTCCTTTCATTAAAAATGTCCTAAAAAGTTTGAAAGTTCAATCAACATCTTTCACATATGCTCCAATCTGAATAAACCCTGATATTTGTGGAGAAGATAAAATGAAAATCCAATTGCCTCATCATTTTGCAAGAAAGAAAAAGAAATAGCCCTCAGCAATGTATAAGCTATGAAGTTACCTTATTTAAACATGCTCATACCATGATCACTGATTAAAAACCAAATGTTACTTTGAATGGCAAGTTTTTCTTGTTCTATATTGTGTACCCTAGACCACAGGTGGGCAACCTGTGACCGTCTATATTTGCTGGTCTAAACTCCATCAGCCATAGCCAGCATAGCCTATTAACAGGGAAAATGGGAGTTGTTAGCTTTCAAATGTTTTGGCTTAGAAATTACCTACCCATCACTAGATTATGACCTTGCACTCTAAATTCGTTCATGCAATGCTAGATCAGACACATACCGTATTTTTTGCTCTATAAGACGCACTTTTCCCCCCCTCAAAAGTAAGGGGAAATGTCTGTGCGTCTTATAGAGCGAATGTGCCTGACACCCGGGACGCTGCCCACCCGCCGGCACCACCAGGCCGGCATGTGTTCGGCGTGCCCTGCTCCACCTCGCACTCCGGGAACTGATCACCCCCACCGGGAAGCTCCGTGCCGCCATCGCCCCACGCCATTGCTCTGCGCCACCACGCACCGCGCCGTCCCGTGCCACCGCGCACCACTGTGCCGCCCCATGCCGCTGCGCACTGTCGCTCTGCGCCACTGCCGCTCGAGCACTGCCATCCCGCGCCGATCCGCCACCCCCCCCCACGCCACTGCTGCGGCAGGCACAGCTTTAGAAGCACAATCCTTCTAAAGCCTCTGCCGCCCGCACTGTCATCCCGCGCCGATCCGCCACCCCCCCCCCACGCCACTGCTGTGGCAGGCACAGCTTTAGAAGCACAATCCTTCTAAAGCCTCTGCCGCCCGCACTGTCATCCCGCGCCGATCCGCCACCCCCCCCCACGCCACTGCTGTGGCAGGCACAGCTTTAGAAGCACAATCCTTCTAAAGCCTCTGCTGCCCGCACTGTCATTCCGCATTGCCATCCCGCGCCGATCCGAACGGCACATGCTTTCAGTGTAAGCAAGTGTAAAGTTAGCATGCTGGGGGGAAAGAATCTCATCTTCAAGTATAAGCTGATGGAATCTGAACTAGTGCTGACAGACCAAGAAAGGGTCTTGAGAATGTGGGGGACAGCTTGATGAAAATGTCAAATGTTAGGAGGAAATGCCATAATTAGGAAAGGAATTGAAAATCAAATTTCCAAGATCATATTCCTTTTACACAAATCTTTAATATGACCATACTTAAAGTATTGTGTACAGTGCTGGCCACCACACCTGAAAAATGACATTGTTGGAAAAAGTGCAAAGAAGGGCAACTAAAACAATCAAGGGATTGGAGCAGCTCCCCTATCAGACTTTGTTACAACAACCAGGATTGCTTCTCTTAGGAAAATGATGAGTAATGGGAAGCATGGCAAAGATGTTCAAAATTATGCATGGTGTGAAAAAGTGGAAAGTGGGACATTTTCCTCCTCTCTGGAAAAAAAAAGGGTTAATCCCCATGAAAACACCCATCACTCCTTTGTTCTGAAGAAAAAAAAAAAAGATTCAACAGCAGAAGTGTAGTGAGCTTGAAATACCTTTTGGGAATGGAAGGAAAGTTCCCCACAATTCAGCTTTGTCTTTCAAGGGTTGGGCCTTTTAATACCTCATGGATAACTAACTGGGACTTCTAAATGCTTAACAAAAACAATGTGGATATAAAGTTCCCTTCCCAATTGAGGATACAAGAAACACAATTATTATAGTGATCTCTGCAACTGTGCAAATGTTAGATTTTCATGCCCTTGGTCCAGAGGAAGAAATGACACGCAAGAGACCACTGAGTGAACATTTCTCTCGACTCAAAAGGATGCGTAGATGCAGCCCGAGTTTCTTAAGCATCACTTTTAAATATGAAAAAAAAAGAGAGAGAGAAAAGTTGGAGGATTGAATTTAGGTCTCTCCTCATTGCTCACCTTCTCTGTCTAAGATAGAGGCAAGAAAAACCGGAGAGAGCAGGTATGCTTGGGATGTGCAATCAAAAGAATATTTACAGTTTATTCAGACCTACAGGAAATACATGTGGCATTGAAGGGACTGCAGAGATGGATTCTATACAAGATGTTTTCATCCCCTAACAGTTACATGCACAGTCTGTGGGGGATGGGCGGGTCATGCACACAGTATGCTAGAGGCACATGAGAGTAAAGCAACTGGGATTAAGAGATTCCAACACATCCCATAGTTTATTAAATAGTTAAGTAAACCATTTGATTCAGAATATTTTTTTTCTTGTTTTCCTCCTCTAAAAACTAGGTGCGTCTTATGGTCAGGTGCGTCTTATAGAGCGAAAAATACAGTATATGTCCAAACTTCCCTAGCTGCTCTATTTTGTGCTCATATGGAACATATAACTGAAGGTATGTTCCTTCTGGACAGCCCCAATCCTTCAGGAATCTCTCTTTACAGGACTTACAGGGCATGGCCTTTCTTTGGCTCAGCCACAAAGAGACATCTTCCAGTTATTCTGTAGTAGTTTCCTTACTACATTTGACAGACACCAGGATCCTAAAATATAGCAAGCACCTCAATCAATGGATAACTTGAACTTGAAATCCTTGAGCACACTGTACAACTGAAATTTGAACTGGGAGAAGAATACACTTCACAATTCCTCCTTGTTATTAACATCAGACATATGATCAGAAGATTATCATGGTGACGTATATGAAAGGAAGTGTTTACTGATAACATCTTGGAGCATCAAGAAAAGAAAGGCAGGTTGCTCACCTGTAACTGATGTTCTTCGAGTGGCCATCTGTGCAGTCACACATGTGGGAACTGCGCCTGCGCAGTGCCTTTGGCCGGAAAAGATTGACAGCTAACGTCTTTTGGCGGGATGCGCTCCGCTCCCCCTCCCACTTGTAGCCTATATAGAGCGGAGCGCCCGCCATTTTGTTCAGTCTCGAAGACCGAACGTTCGTCCCTACATAAGCCATGAAAGTAGAAGTGACATGGTACCGAGGTGGCACGGTACCGAGGAAAATTGGAAACTCAGTATTGAGGAACAATCCCTTGGTAACGTTCGGTACCGTATGGGAAGAGAACTATAAATGGTACCGAGAAATATCCACTCACTGACACCGAGCGGGGCCGGCGGGTGGGTTGTGTGACTGCACAAATGGCCACTCGAAGAACATCAGTTACAGGTGAGCAACCTGCCTTTCTTCTTCGTGGCCTCTGTGCATCACACATGTGGGTAGATTAAGAAGCTTACCCAAAAGGATGGTTGGGAAGGTGTCGCTATTGAAGTACGGAGGAAAGCACCGCTCTGCCGAAAGAAGCGTCCCATTGTGCACAAACGTCCAGTCGGTAATGTTTGGCGAACGTGCTTGGAGTCGACCAAATTGCAGCCTTACAGATGTCCTCTAAGGAAACTCCCAATGCAAATGCAGACGAAGTCGCAACTGCCCTTGTAGAATGAGCTGTAGGTGTTACTGGCAATTCAATGTGTGAAAGCTGGTACGCCAACGTGATGGTCTGCACAATCCACTTGGAAAGTCTCTGAGGTGTAATAGGGGAGCCCTGGTCATGTTCAGAGTACTTGATGAACAAACGTTGGGATCGATGAATGGATTCAGTGCGAGACCTGTAGAAAGCAAGGCATCTGCGCACGTCCAAAGCGTGAAGAGAGCGCTCCAACGGATTCGACGGAGATGGGAAAAAGGCCGGCAACGTAATATCTTGATGAAGATGGAACGGTGTGGATACCTTCGGAAGGAATGAGGGATCCATTCGCAGAACAACCTTGTCTCTATGAAAGTTCAAATATGGGACGTCTACTCGAAGAGCACAAAGTTCACTCGCTCTACGAGCTAAAGTTATGGCCACAAGAAAAGCGGTCTTCCAAGATACCAAACGTAAATCCGATGTGGCCATGGGTTCGAATGGTGACCTCATAAGAGCCTGCAGAACAACGGACAAGCTCCACATCGGAACCAGAGGTTTGATGACTGGATTAATATTAATGAGTCCCTTAAGAAATCTCTTTATAAGGGGCTGTGAGAAGAGCGACAGTCCTTGAGGGGCCCCGCGAAAGTGTGCAATTGCCGCCGTGTAGACTTTAACCGATGATGGTTTTAGTCCAGAACGGTGTAAAGACATCAAAAATTGCAGTATCTGTGGTATCGATGCTGAAAGCGGTTGAAAAGTGTGGGTTCGAGCGAATGAGGAAAAACGCCGCCATTTAGCCAAATATGACTTCCGTGTCAAAGGCTTCAGTGCTGAGGCAATAATCAGTTGAATATCCTGAGGAAGGGACATGAGGTCCTCCGATCTGAGAGAAGATGTAGGTTCACGTAGCGAGGGAGCTGATGAGAGTTGGTTGTCGGATGTGGGCATGTACGATGAGTGGCTCTGATTCGAAGCGGATGGAGCCGATGTAGTCGGGACCGAAGTGGATGGAATCGATCTCATAGGATCTGAGGATGTAGAAGGAGTCGTCACGGTATGAGCCACGCTGTGAGCTTGAGGATGTCCAGGTCCGGGTGGCGAAAAGTGCCTTGTTGTTGCGTGATGAGGTCTGGCATGTTGGGAAGACGAATGAAGTGTCCTTGAGAAAGTTGTAGCACAGTCGGAAACCACGGTTGTCAGGGCCTCCATGGAGCAATGAGTATCCCCGTCGGTTTCTCGTACAGAATCTTGGACACCACCCGCATGAGTAATGGCGTGGGAGGATACGCATAGATCCTCAGAGCAGTCCAATTCAACATCAGGGCATCTCCGAGGGAGCCTTGTCCGATCCTTGCCCTCGAGCAATAGTCCTTGCACACTGCATTGTTGTGTGTTGCGAATAGGTCGACAAGAGGGAAGCCCCACAGATGAAACATTTCTTCGCAAATCTGGGGTTTCAGTTCCCATTCGTGATGAGGTGTTAGGCATCTGCTTAGGACGTCCGCCTCCACATTGTTGGTACCGCCAAGTGTACCGCGGTTAGTTGTATCTCCCTGGGGATGCACCAATCCCATATCTGGATGGATAATCTGGCAAGAGTCCGGGATTTCGTGCCACCCTGTTTGTTTAATTAGAACACTGTGGCTGTATTGTCTGAGGTAATCTGTATTGTGTGGCCACTCAAGACATCCTCGAACGCTCGGAACGCTTTGAAAACTGCTAGAAGCTCCAGGAAATTGATGTGGTTGTTCGATTCCTGCGAGCTCCATCTGCCTTGCGTAGCCAAGTCTCTGCATGTAGCACCCCATCCTTGGAGGGAGGCGTCAGTACCGACCAGAATTGTCGGGCACTGAGGCTTGAATGCGATCCCGACCGTCAGGTTGTCTGGTTTTGTCCACCATTGGAGTGAGTGAAGGACTGAGGACGGGATTCGAAGTAACTTCGATGGTCTATCCCGAGACGGATGAAAGTGTCTCAAGAAGAATAGTTGCAGAGGCCGGAGGCACAGTTTTGTGTATGGCACAACCAAAACAGTTGCAGCCATATGGCCCAAAAGTCTTTGAATGGTCTTGGCGGAAGAAATCTTGGTTCGTAGCATCACGTGAACATGACGAATCAGAGTGTGCATGCGATCCGACGGTAGGAACGCTTGGGTCTGTATCGAGTCCAGTTGCGCCCCAATAAAGTTGATGACCTGCACAGGAGCAAGGGTAGATTTTTTGGTATTAACACAGAGACCAAGGTTGTCAAGCAGAGAACGAGTAGTCTGCAAAGATTGGAGAAGCTGTTGGCGAGATTGGGCCACCAAGAGCCAATCATCCAGGTAGGGATATACTTGTATACCCTGGAGCCGAAGGAAGGCACAAACTGGCGCCATGCACTTGGTAAACACTCGAGGTGCGGTGGCCAACCCGAAGGGGAGTGCTAAGAATTCGTAGATATCAGGTCCGATGGCAAAGCGAAGGAAACGCTTGTACGACGGGAAGATTGAGACATGAAAAAAAGCGTCTCTTAAGTCCAGTGCGGCGAACCAGTCCCCTCTCCTCAGCAGTGGAAGGATGTTCTGAAGGGTGGTCATCCAAAACTTACGTGGAGTAATAAACTTATTTAAACCCCGCAAGTCAAGAATGGGTCGGAGTCCACTGTCCCACTTCGGAACCGCAAAGTATCTGGAGTAGAAGCCATGCATTCCTTCATTCCGAGGAACTTGTTGAATCGCACCTTTCACCAGCAATTGATGAACTTCATCCCGAAGTGTCTGGAAGGATGGAGTAGTACTAATCGGAGTTGGAGGAGGAATGGCATTGAATTCGATACGGTATCCGTGCTGAATAATGAATAACACCCACCGGTCAGGTGTAATGGACTCCCAAATGGGGAGCCAGCTTCGGAGCCGACCCCCAGATGAGAGAAGGGTGGGTGTAGTGGAGGAGAGAGAGCGGGTTCGCCCACCCCGTCAACGGCGTCGTCACTCGGGATCGAAACGGCGGCGAGCCTGCTGGTACTGTTGAGGTTGTTGTCGACGTCGTTGTTGCTGCTGTGGACGGTACTGAGGTTGTCGCTGACCCTGGTAGCCCGGACGGTATGGTTGCCGAGGCCAAGACCACTTACGTCGGTTGGGTGGCTGAAGTTCCATACGACAAGCAGCCATTCTGGATTCGTGAAGGCGCTTGAGTCGACAATCAGTTGCCGCATTGAAGAGGCCGGATCCGTCGAAAGGCATGTCCTCTATTCTCCTTTTGGTCTCGTCGGGAAAATTAGAATTACAAAACCACGCATGCCAACGGAGGGACACTGGTCCCATAAGGGACCTGGAGTTGGTGTCCACGTGGTGGCGTGCGGTGGACAGCTGCTGAATCGCCACATTCTTCGCCTCCTTGAGCAGCAGCTGTGCCACCTCTGCTTGGTCATGCGGCAGGCCAGCAACAGCAGTCTTTAGGCGGTCCATCAGAAAATATTGATAGCGGGCCAGGGTAGCTTCATAATTGGATATGTGTATACCCAGGCCCACCGCAGCATAAACTTTTCTTGCAGCCACATCAATTTTTCTTCCTTCTTTGTCCCTAGGTGCAGTGTGGCCACGGGCTTCCCTGCCCTAGGACGACTCGACCATGACAGAATTGGGCCGAGGATGACGAAGGAGAAAGGGAATGCCTTCGTCTCGGACCCGGTACATTCCCTCAAAGCGGCGCACCGTTGCCTGGGGCTGATTGGGAAGGTCCCAAGGCTGGGTCATGGCCTGTTTTAAAGTTGTGATGAGGGGGAGCACCACGTTGGTCAATTGCTCACCCCTCACAACGTCGTATATCCTGTCCGTGCTGGGCCCCGGCCGCTGGAGAGCATCAATGTCGAGAGCATGGACCAGACGAGACATGAGCTCTCCAAAAGTCGAGTTAGATTTGTCTGGCAACGCAGGGCCCTGCGCCGTCACCGCCGCATCCGGGGAGGTGGAGTCCAGATCCGAAGCCTCGGATTTGAGAGTGTATCTCATCGCATCGGACGAAGAGGAGGCCATAGGAGACCACTCTTCCTCGACGAATTCCGTAGCGGGCGCCATGAACCCGAAGGTAGTACGGATCTATCTTGAGACCGGTGGGGTGGTTGAGATGGGTACCGAGCCTTGGCATGGTACTCGTACCAAGCCGGTCTAGAAGGCCATTCAGGGGAGCCTCTATCAGAGGATACACTCCGACGTCTGCGAGGGGAGATCTGCGTCTCCGCATCATGACCCGGTGGCATGGGGGTCGGAGATCTCGGTCTCGGCGGAGAGTCGATGATTTCTCCGTCCAAACTGGGTTCCCTCCTCAGTACAGTGGACGGATCCGAAGGCCGGATTCGACGTGGCGATCCCGGGGGGGGGTGACCCGCGTTGCCTCTTGTAAGGCTGGGCCTGGAGGCGTCGGTACCACTAGGGCCGAAGGCACAGAAGGGACGGACGAGCCCGAGTCTCTATGCCTGGGTTTATCCTGGGCTTTCGGTTTCTTAGGCTTCTCGGCCTTATCACGCTTGTATTTTTTATGACCCTTGTCGGGTTCCGCGTGCTTACGCTTTTCTGCTTTCTTAGCAGGAGGCAGTGAAGGCAGAGTGGCAGCTCCTTCGATGGAAGCATGCGGTGGCGCGAGTTGCACAGAAGAAGCTGCTGATGCCGAAGCAGAAGTGGCTGACCGTTGAGCCACAGTCGGAGCCGCGACTGGGTGGGAAGCCACAGGGTCGGTCTGGAGGAGTGCTTGGTCCCAGAGCAACCTCCGTAACTGGTTCTCCCGATTTTTCCTTGCCTGTTTTGAAAAGGCAAGGCAATGGGAGCATTTGTCGACTCTATGCCCCTCACCCAGGCAGAGGAGGCATAGGTCATGCGGATCCGTCGGTGACATTTTGGATCCGCATTCAGAACATTTTCTGAATGCCGCCGCTTGCTGAGCCATCGTGTCAGAAAGAATAAGAAGAACAGAAGATAGAAAGAGGGTAAGTATATATTTTTTGTTTTTTGTTTTTTTTGAGGGGGGGAGGGAGTGATAAGTGGAGGGGAAAAAATGTGAAGAAAACAAATAGAACAAGTGCAGAAACACGTGAACTATACAACTGTGAACAAGATAAGTGATATAGGGAACAAACTTGGAGAAAGAACGCTGGAAAAATAGCCAAAGCGATAGCGAAGGACGGCACAAAGGCACGACGAACAGCGGTCGCAGAGACTGAACAAAATGGCGGGCGCTCCACTCTATATAGGCTACAAGGGGGAGGGGGAGCGGAGCGCGTCCCGCCAAAAGACGTTAGCTGTCAATCTTTTCCGGCCAAAGGCACTGCGCAGGCGCAGTACCCACATGTGTGATGCACAGAGGCCACAAAGAAGAAATACAGTTATGTCTTGCTCGTTTCAAAACCAAACAGTAGTTATAATGATTAAAGACTGGCAAAAACCAGCTTCAAGTTATGCTTATTTGTATAATAATTACTTTTTTCTATGTAAAATCGCGATGTGTTATTGCCAAAAGCTGTCTTTAATCAGACATCAAGCTCTCAAATGTCCTTTGGAGGATGGCCAGTTTAGCACAAATCAAAGAAAAATATGACAGTTTTACACAGGAAAGCATCTTCTACACAGAAAAGGTTAACAGCAGTTTTGGATGTTGACAAATTTAAGGCTTCAGTTCTAAATACCTAGAAACAAGCAATTTGAAATCAATGACACTTATTTTCACATAAATTTGAGTAACTGAGCACACCACTGAGAAATATTAGTCCCACATAAAATAGTATTCTATTTCCACATTATTATTATTCAGAAGTATTATAATATAATTGGTTTCATAGTTTCAAATAATTTGTAACAGAAATCTGAGGCAGATTTATATCCAAAGGCGGCAGAATTAAAATAAGCCATACTTGATCATGTGAACTCACCTGTAATAACTAACAACCCTGCATGTATTGTAAGTACAGTGGTACCTTGGCTCACAAACGCTTCAGTTCATGACAAAAATTTCATGAAAATGTTAACTCAGGTTATTAACTCTGCATTGGGTGGTGACCATGATCGCGGTCATCTCTGCCCCCCCCCCAAGTGGGGAGATGGCCGCGATTGTGCTGGGGGTGGTGGTGGGGAGATGGCCAAGATTGCGCCTGTCTTTCCTGCACAAGCGCACCTGTGAGTGCGCCCCTCTTTCCTGCAGGAGCGCAACTGCAATCTTGGCCATCTCCCCCCACAGCATGATCGCACTCTTTTCCCCCGCAAACGGTCCATGTTTGTGCCCGTCTCTCCACCCCAGCGTGCCTGCGTTTGTGCTCATCTCTCCCCCAAGCACGCCCATGTTTGTGCCTGTCTCTCACCCCCCCCCCCCAGCACGTCAGGATGACAGCAGCATGCAAGGATGATGGGCTCGATTGCGGTTGTGCTGGGGGAGTGGGGACATGGCTGCACTTGTATTCAGGGTGGGGGTGGGGGACATGGCCGCAATCTTTGTTGTTCTTTGTCACTTTGCTTCGCATTTTTCTGATTTTAAAAAAATAGTTACAGAATGGATTAACCTTATTTACATTGAACCTTATGGGGAAATTTAACTTGGCTCACAACCATTTTGGGTCAAGACCAGAGTCCTGGAATGGATTAAGTTCGTGAGCCAAGGTACCACTGTAGTTATAATATGAATGTGGGGGAGACGGTGGGCAGAGAGCCAGTATTTGAACCAGGGGTATCCTGCCTTAAATCAGTGGTAGCAGAAAGTACTTCAGGATCCACTGGTAACTCCCTAGGTGATTTTCAGTAGCCCAGCCAGGGTTTCTAATAGTAATGTGCATGAACTTCTTTGCTTCAACACGAATCATGATTCAATATTTTGGGAAACACTGCTGGGACCAATTTAGAGTCTCTGCTTTGAGACCTGTACCAAAGTTTAGAAATCCATCTTCACCTTTCCCCATAGCATAGTGATTAGAACCTCACTGTAATCAAATGGACTGTAAGATTACAAGATGGACCTGCCAGTTGCTTCTTTTTCTCTCAGTGGCATTTAGAATTAAGAGAGCAAATGAAAGTATTTGAAGATCAAAACTGGTGTATCTCTAGCACACAAGGGGTTGACAAAGCTTTGCTCTGGAGCACCTTCCTTTCTGTTGGCATTGGAGAAATGTCTGCTTCATGCTAGGAACAAAAGAATCAGAATAGAGCAACCTACTTGAACATGGGCTTTTTCTGTATCCAAACTCAATGGTTTAACAATAGCAACAGAAGACTGATTCTCCCACCTTTGGATTGCTAAAACATACAAGTCAGGGTAAAGTCTAATCACCTCTGCTCAACAGTTGCCTTCAGATTTCAGTTTCGGTTTAATTTCACTCTCCACTTTTCTGAAGTTGGAGGGAAAGCTCTAGGTACTGGACCATGTCTTACACACTTTGAGAAGATAAAGTTTTCTGCATTTTCCCATCTATTTCTTTTGTTTTGATTTGATTTGATTTAGTTTTTTCCCCTCTCTCTATCACTTTCTCTCCCTTTTTGTTTCATTAGACAGAATTAAAGCTGATTAATGGTATTTCTGCTCTTAACAATCAGTGGACTGCAATGGGTTGTGCTGTTATTGTGGTGGGAGCTAAAAAGTTTATTTTTGTTTTGTTCTGTTTTGTTAACTTTTTCCCTTGATGGATAGGTTTCATTTATTATTATTTTTCATTTACACTTCATATTCTTGCTTGTTTTTTTAGTGTAAGAAAAGCAGGTTGCTCACCTGTAACTGATGTTCTTCGAGTGGTCATCTGTGCAGTCACACATATGGGTGCTGCACCTGCGCAGTGCCTTTGGCCGGAGATTGCAAGCTAATGGTTTTTGGCGGGAAAACGCTCTGCTCCCCTCCCCTCCCCCCATAGCCTATAAAGAGCAGAGCGACCACCATTTTGTTCAGTCTTTGTGACCAAACGTACGCCCCCAAATGGCTAACATAAGTAAGAAGGATGGTGATCGGTGTCGATACCGACCAGCGTAACAATCACCCACCAACATCAAGCAGGGTCGGCGGGTGGGTTGTGTGACTGCACAGATGGCCACTCGAAGAACATCAGTTACAGGTGAGCAACCTGCTTTTCTTCATCGTGGCCTCTGTGCATCACACATATGGGTAGACTAACAAGCTTACCCTAAAGGAGGAGGGGAGTTGTCCTTAATGAAGAATCGATGAGAGGACAGCCCTTCCAAAAGAGCAGTCCTGTCGAGCCCGAACGTTGAGACGATAGTGCTTTGCGAATGTGCAAGGGTTCGCCCAGGTAGCAGCCCGGCATACATCATCAAGCGGGACTCCTGATGCAAAGGCCGATGAAGCTACAACAGCTCTGGTCGAATGACCATGAGGAATGGTCGGTAAATCAAGCCTGGCAAGCTGATAGGACAAGATGATAGAGCTAACTATCCATTTAGAAAGTACCTGTGAAAAAATCGGAGCGCCCTGATCAGACGTGGAATATTTAACGAAAAGTCTATTCGTGTGTCAAATGGACTCAGTCCTGGATCTATAAAAGGCCAAGCAACGACAAACATCGAGGGAATGTAATGATCTCTCCAGAGGAGTTGTTGGTGATGGGAAAAAGGCCGGTAGGACGATATCCTGCCCCAGATGAAAGAATGTAGGCACTTTTGGGAGAAAAGCAGGATCAAGTCGCAGGTCAGACTAGATGGCCCGGGAGGCCCCTTCTGACTCGCGCTGTTTCTATGTTTCTATGTAACAAACTT
The DNA here is from genome assembly GCA_023646645.1 of Varanus salvator macromaculatus. Taxonomy (NCBI): domain Eukaryota; kingdom Metazoa; phylum Chordata; class Lepidosauria; order Squamata; family Varanidae; genus Varanus; species Varanus salvator. The sequence goes on from JAIXND010000773.1 coordinate 69,630,550, forward strand.
TCTTTGTGGAAGTTCAAGTACGGAGGATGTATTCGGAGCGCACAAAGCTCACTGGCTCTTCTCGCTGAAGTGACTGCTACAAGGAAGGCTGTTTTCCATGAAACAAGTTGTAAATCAACCATAGCCATGGGTTCAAAGGGAGCTTTGTTAACGCGTGTAAAACGACAGAGAGGCTCCAGGTGGGCATCACTGGTCGTATGATTGGATTGAGATTGTGAAGACCTTTAAGAAATCTTTTAGCAACTGGTTGGGAAAAAACAGAGGAACCCTCTACCAGTCCACAGTAATAGGCAATCGCTGCTGTGTACACCTTAATGGAAGAAGGTTTTAAACCAGAACAGTGAAGTTCCAACAGGAACTGAAGAATTTGAGATATAGACAACTCAGGTGGAGAAAACGAACGAGACTCAGCAAAATTGGAAAAGTGTTTCCATTTAGCCACATAAGATTTCCATGTGGAAGGCTTTAGGGCAGAGTCGATAATGTATTGGATGGATGGATCCAAGGGTGTCGAATTGGGCAAGGAGATGCTCGGGACCGAGTGCGCAGTTGGAACTGGTGAAGAAGCAGCAGAGTGAGAGACTTGTAATTCAACGGGTTCGAAAATTGGATTCAAAACGGTCAATGTTACTGTCAGTACAGACGGGATCGTAGTAGCTATCAGATTCGCCAGGCCGTCAGATTCAGAGACCTCAAATCCGGGTGTCGGAGCATACCTCCTCGTTGGGTTATGAGGTACAGAAGCAATGGAAGAAGACGGTATTCCCCTTGGGAGATGGTGAGAAGTGTGGCAAACCAAGGTTGACGTGGCCACCAAGGGGTAATTAGAATCCCGATGCTCCATCACGTACTATCTTCGCCACGACCTTCATTATAAGCGGGATCAATGGGAAAGCATAAACATTCTGGTTGCTCCAAGATATCATGACGGCGTCCCCTAGAGATCCGAATCCGATCCCCGCCCTCAAGCAGAACAGGTTGCATACTCTGTTGTGTTGGGTGGCAAATAAGTCCACGTCCAGGAGGCCCCAGTGATGATCACGAACCTGGGGATCTAGTTCCCATTTGTGAGAGACAAGCATGTGTCTGCTGAGGAGATCTGCTTCGACGTTGTCCGTACCAGCTAGATGCACTGCTATAAGCGAAATTTCCCGAGGGATACACCAGTCCCAAATCCTCATTGGCAATCTGGCCAGGGTCGGGGACTTCGTTCCTCCCTGTTTGTTCAGACAGAAGATAGTCGTAGTGTTGTCTGATGTTATCTGAACAACGCGACCGTGAAGAAGATCCTTGAAAGAGCGGATGGCATTGAATACCGCTAGTAGTTCCAGAAAATTGATGTGGTTCGTGGATTCCGAATGATTCCACGTGCCCTGAGCCTGGAGACCATTGCATACCACTCCCCAGCCTAGGAGAGAAGCGTCGGTACCGACTGTTATCGACGGGGACAGAGGTCTGAATGGAATTCCCGTAGTCAGATTGGAAGGTACCATCCACCAAAGTAGGGAATGGAGGACTGACAATGGGATTCGAATCAGTTTCGAAGGTAGAACCCGCTGTGGATGGAACAGCTTCTTGAAAAGGAGCTGTAGAGGACGGAGGTGAAGTCTGGTGTGCGGCACCACCGCTACTGACGAAGCCATATGTCCTAGAAGCCTTTGAACAGACTTCGCTGGAATCATCCCCTCTCGTCGCATTTGAAGGATGAGGCGAGTAAGAGTCTTCTGTCTGTTCTGGGGAAGGAAGGCTTTTTCCATCGTCGAATCCAAGTCCGCTCCAATGAAGGTTAGAGTCTGTTTCGGAAGGAGAGAAGATTTCTCCATATTAATACGTAGGCCCAGATCATTCAATAAAGTGCACGTCGTATGAATGGCCGTGAGGAGTCTGTCTCTAGATTGGGACACTAGCAGCCAATCGTCAAGGTATGGATAGATATGGACACCTTGGAGACGAAGAAAAGCGCAGACCGGGGCCATACACTTAGTAAACACTCTGGGAGCGGTAGCTGGTCCGAAGGGCAAGACCATAAATTCGTAAATCTGGGATGCAACAGCAAAGCGGAGAAAGCACCTATAGTCCTAGTGGATAGAGATATGGAAATAGACGTTCTTCAAGTCCAATGAGGCGAACCAGTCCCCTTTCCTCAGCAATGACAGAATATTCTGAAGGGAGGTCATCCGAAACTTTTTGGTTTGGATAAAACAGTTCAAGTTATGCAGGTCCAAAATCGGATGCAGACGACATCCCGTTTAGGAACTGTAAAGTAGAAACATAGAAACAGAGCGAGTCAGAAGTATCTGGAATAGAATCCGTGGAGTCTGTCAGATGGAGTTAATTGACGACTTGCTCCCTTACAAAGAAGCTGTTGTATCTCATCGAGCAGTGCCGGCGAGCTTGAGGTAGAGCGGATCCGACTTGACAGAAGAACAATGTCGAATTCTATCCGATAGCCGTGCTGAATGATGGATAATACCCACCGATCAGATGTGATGGACACCCAAATGGGGAGTCGGTTTCGCAACTGATCCCCAGATGAGAGGGGGGTGGGTATGGAAGAGGAAAGAAAATGGTTCACCCAGCACGTCAACGCTGTTGCCTATCTGCGTCAAAGCGGCGGTGACCCTGCTAACGCTGTTGTGGCTGCTGACGGCGGCATTGCTGTTGCGGTAGCTGACGATGTTGGGGCTGCTGCCTCGATAGGGCTGTCCGTAAGTCGGTCGGGACCATGACCACTTAAGTCTGGATTGAGGAGGTAGTTCCATCTGACGTGCTGTCATTCGCGACTCATGTAGCGTCTTCAGCTTATGATCCGTGAGGGAATGGAAGAACCCGGACCCATCGAAGGGCATCTCCTCAATCCTGCGCTTGGTCTCCTCAGGAAAGTTGCAGCTTCGGAGCCAAGCATGTCTCCGAAGCAAGACGGCACCAACCACGGCCCTTGAGTTGGTGTCCATGTGGTGTCTGGCTGTCAATAGCTGTTGTACGGCCACCTGCATGGCCTCCTTTATCAGGACCTTGGCCAGGTCTCCCTGTTGGTCTGGGAGGGACAAGGCGAAGTTGTGGAGGCACTGCATTATAAAATATTGGTATCTAGCCAACGTCGCCTCATAATTCATTATGTGGAGCCCCAAGCCTAAGGCCGCATAAACCCTCCTAGCTAGGGAGTCAATCTTCCTCCCTTCTTTATCCCTCAGTGCGGTGTGTCACCTAGCCTCTTGACCCTGGGAGGATTCAACGATGTACGAATTCGGCTTTGGGTGATGGAGGAGGAAAGGGATGTCCTCCTCCCGAACCAGGTACATCGATTCGTACCTCCGGGATGTTGGTTGAGGATGAGAGGCTAGGATGAGAGACAATAGTCAAAGCGAGACAATAGTCAAAGCGAGAGCGAAAGCGGCACGAGCCACAGTGAACAGCGGTTGCAAAGGCTGAACAAAATGGCGGACGCTCCACTCTTTATAGGTTATGGGGGGAGGGGAACAGAGCGTTTTCTGCCAAAAACCGTTAGCTTGCAATCTCTGGAATAATAAATAGCCCCCTGTAATAGCACAATGGAAGGTGGATTCAATGAAACTTTTCATTTGAATGGGTACCCCTTTAGGTGCAATGTACAAATGGTTAAGTATATGGATATTTCAGGTTCTCTTTGCTGAAGTATATGCATAATTATTTCAATAACAATAGCATGTTCTATTATATTCTAATAGATTGCGATACATAAAATATGAAGTTAGTGCTATGGAATTTTAAAGATTTTATTTCAAAGTGTAATGCCTTAGTTTTTTGTTGTTTTCTTTTCCTATCCAATGGTGCAGCTTGTTTTTCATATTTTGTGCATGCACATACAGGCACACACAGAGCACATGTGAATCAGTAATGATGGTTTCTTGGAATGCTTATGAGCAAATATTTATTGTACAAAAAAAAAAAAAGATACGGGAGGATACAGTAGGAGTTAAGCTTTTACCACTGAACACCCACTTCTACTTTCAAGTAAACTTATTTAAAAAAACCAACAAAACCCACCACTCACAGAACTGCAACAGCAGCAGATTTTCGATCTCATCAAGTGTTCTAGATCCCCCTGTGGCCACACTTCACTCATTATGACACTATACTACTAAATTCTTTCCGTCAGACCAGGTCAACTTGTAGCTTTGGAAGTACCGTTGGTAAGGTTGCCCCCCCACCATATACCAACTTCAACTGTTTACAGATATTTTTAAAACATTAATTTTTAATATTTGAACACACTGCTCATGTAAACCATCACACACAAACACACTTTCAATATTATTTTCCATGTTTTGTTTAAGAAGAAAACTGAAAAGATTACACCCTGTTCATGATATTAAAGGATTTGACTTTTCTTCTGCCTGTTTTTTTGCCATTGCATCCAAAGGTATGTATTAACATTTTAATTTAAAAAGGTATATCCATTGAGTTAGCTTACTTATTATTACATCTTTAGGCATAGTATTTTAATCTGCAAAAAAGTACCAAAATGTTGATAAATTCAACTATATGATTTGTTTAAAAAAAAACAAACAGTACTTTAATTAGCCTTATAAACAACTTGTTGTTGTTGTTAGTTGTGAAGTCATGTCCGACCCATTGTGACCCCATGGACAACATTCCTCCAGACCTTCCTGTCCTCCACCATCCCCCAGAGTCCACCTAAGCTCACACTGACTGCTTCAGTGACTCCACCTCATCCTCTGCTGTCCCCTTCTTCTTTTGCCATCTATTGTTCTCAGCATTAGACCTTCTCCAGGGAGTCCTTCCTTCTCATTAGATGGCCAAAGTATTTGAGTTTCATCTTCAGGATCTGGCCTTCTAAAGAGCAGTCAGGGTTGATCTCCTCTAGGACTGATGGTTTGATTGTCACTGCAGTCCAAGGGACTCGCAGGAGTCTCCTCCAGCACCACAACTCAAAGGTCTCAATTCTTCGGCGCTCAGCCTTCCTTATGGTCCAGCTTTCACAGCCATACATTGCAATTGGGAAAACCATAGCCTTGACTATAGACACTTTTGTTGGCAGGGTGATGTCTCTGCCTTTTAGCATGTTGTCTAGATTTGCCATAGATCTCCTCCCCAGGAGCAAGTGTCTTTTAATTTCTTGGCTGCAGTCCCCATCTGCGGTGATCTTGGAGCCCAGGAAAATAAAATCTGTCACTACCTCCATTTCTTCCCCATCTATTTGCCAGGAAGTGAGAGGACTGGATGCCATGATCTTAGTTTTCTTAATGTTGAGTTTCAGGCCAACTTTTGCACTCTCCTCCTTCACCCGCATCAAGAGGTTCTTTAGTTCCTCTTCACTTTCTGCCATGAGAGTGGTATCATCTGCATATCTGAAGTTGTTGATATTTCTCCCAGCAATCTTAATTCCAACTGGTGATTCATCTAGCCCTGCCTTTCTCATGATGTGCTGTGCATATAAGTTAAATAGGCAGGGCAACAGTATACAGCCTTGCCGAACTCCTTTCTCAATTTTGAACCAATCAGTGGTTCCGTGTCCAGTTCTCACTGTTGCTTCTTGACTCACTTGTATGTTTCTCAAGAGACAAATAAGATGGTCTGGTACTCCCATCTCTTTAAGAAGTTGCCACTATTTGTTGTGATCCACACAATCAAAGGCTTTAGCAGAGTCAATGAAGCAGAAGTAGATGTTTTTCTTGAACTCCCTGGCTTTCTCCATGATCCAGCGTATGTTGGCAATTTGATCTCTAGTTCCTCTCCCTCTTCGAAATCCTGCCTGTACTTCCGGTAGTTCTCAGTCCACATACTGCTGGAGTCTAGCTTGTAGGATTTTGAGCATCACTTTGCTAGCATATGAAATGAGTGCAATGGTGCAGTAGTTTGAACATTCTTTGGCATTGCCCTTCTTTGGGATCGGAATGTAAACTGACCTTTTCCAATCCTGTGGCCACTGTTGAGTTTTCCAAATTTGCTGGCATATTGAGTGTAGCACTTTTACAGCATCGTCTTTTAAGATTTTGAATAGCTCAGCTGGAATGCTGTCACCTCCACTAGCTTTGTTGTTGCTCAGACTTCCTAAGGCCCATTTGACTTCACATTCCAGGATGTCTGGCTCGAGGTCAGTGACTACCCCATCGTGGTTATCAGGGACGTTAAGCTCTTTCTTGTACAGTTCTGTGTAATCTTGCCACCTCTTCTTAATCTCTTCTGCCTCTGTTAGGTCCCTGACATTTTGGTCCTTTATCATGCCCATCTTTGCATGAAATGTTCCCTTCATATCTCCAGTTTTCCTGAAGAGATCTCTGGTCCTCCCTATTCTATTGTTTTCTTCTATTTCTTTGCACTGTTCATTTAAGAAGGCATTCTTATCTCTTCTAGCTATTCTTTGAAATTCTGCATTCAATTGGGTGTATCTTTCTCTTTCTCCCTTGCCTTTTGCTTCCCTTCTTTATTCAGCTATTTGTAAAGCTTCCTCAGACAGCCATTTTGCTTTCTTGCATTTCTTTTTCTTTGGGATGGTTTTAGTTGCTACCTCTTGTACAATGTTGAGAACCTCCGTCTATAGTTCTTCAGGCACTCTATCAGATCTAATTCCTTATATCTATTTGTCACCTCCACTGTATATTCATCAGGGATATGATCTAGGTCATACCTGAGTGGCCTAGTGCTTTTCCCTACTTCAGAAACATAGAAACATAGAAACAGAGCGAGTCAGAAGGGGCCTCCTGGGCCATCTAGTCTGACCTCCGGCACCAGCCGGCTCCGCTCATGACATGCCCACTATGTGCATGTCCAGCCTGTCTTTGAACACCCTCACCGATGGGGCCTCGACCACCTCCCGTGGAAGCCCATTCCACGCCCTCGGGGTCCTAACTGTCAGGAAGTGCTTCCTGGCATCCAAATGGAACCTTGGCTCCCTGAGCTTTGCTCCATTGGAGCATGTCCTGCCTTCCTCTGCAGGGGAGAACAGGCCCCTCCCCATCTCCATGTGACAGCCCCTCACATACCTGTATGTTGCCAACATATCCCCTCTGAGTCTCCGCTTCTCCAAGCTGAAGAGACCCAGTTCCCTCAGTCTTGCCTCATACGGCATCCCCTGCAAACCAGCCACCATCCTTGTGGCCCTACGCTTCACTGACTCCAACCTGGCTATATCCTTTCTGTAATGAGGGGCCCAAAACTGAACACAATACTCCAGTTGCGGGCGCACCAGAGTCATGTACAGTGGTAGTAATACCTCTCTTGACCTAGAAGCCACACTTCTGGCTATGCAACCAAGGGTGGCATTCGCCCTCTTGACCACCGCATCACACTGCTGACTCATGTTTAGCCTGCGGTCAACCAGCACCCCAAGGTCCCTTTCACAAGTGCTGCTCTCCAGCCACTTGTCACCTAACCTGTACTTATGACAGCTATTCCTATGCCCCGAGTGCAAGACCTTGCACTTATCCACATTGAACGCCATCCTGTTGTCTCCTGCCCACTTCCATAGTCTGTCCAGATCCTTTTGGATCTGGTGTATCTGCTCCTCAGTTGTGGCCACTGCTCCAGTTTTAGTGTCGTCTGCGAATTTGATCAGCAGACTGTTCACCCCTTCTTCCATGTCGTTAATGAAAAGATTAAACAGGATCGGCCCCAGGACAGAGCCCTGGGGGACCCCGCTTGTCACTGGCTGCCATCCCGACGATTCCCCACTAATGGTTACGTTCTGCTTTCGGTCAGTCAACCATGCCCTAATCCACCGGACAGTGCTTTGGTGTATCCCAAAACTCCTCAGTTTCTCCACCAGGATATCATGGGGCACTTTGTCAAAGGCCTTGCTGAAATCCAGGTATACCACATCCACTGCATCCCCTCCATCTAGCCATCTTGAAACCTTGTCATAGAATTCCACAAGGTTTGTCTGGCAGGACCTGTTTCTTCAATTTAAGCCTAAATTTTGCAATGAGAAGCTCATGATCGGAGCCATAGTCAGCTCCTGGTCTAGTTTTTACTGACTGTATAGAGCTTCTCCATCTTTGACTGCAGAGCACATAGTCACTCTGATTTCTGTGTTGACCGTCTGGTGATGTCCATGTGTAGAGTCGTCTCTTGGGTTGTTGGAAAAGAATGTTTGCTATGACCATCGTATTCTTTTGACAAAATTCTACCAGCTTGTGCCCTGCTTCATTTTGTACTCCAAGGCCAAACTTGCCTGTTATTCCAGTTATCTTTTGGTTTCCTACTTTAGCATTCCAATCCCCCATGATGATAAGGACATCATTTTTTGGTGTTAATTCTAGAAGGTGTTGTAGGCCTTCATAGAACTGGTCAACTTCAGCCTCTTCAGCATCAGTGGTTGGGGCATAGACTTGGACTATTGTGATGTTGAATGGTTTGCCTTGGATTCGAACTGAGATCATTCTGTCATTTTGGACATTGTATCCCAGTACTGCTTTTCCTACTCTTTTATTGATGATGAAGGCTACTCCATTTCTTCTGAGGGATTCTTGCCCGCAGCAGTATACCTGATGGTCCTCTGAATTAAATTCACCCATTCCTGTCCATTTTAGTTCACTGATTCCTAAGATGTCGATGTTCAGTCTTGTCACCTCTTGTTTGACCACATCCAGCTTGCCTTGATTCATGGATCTTACATTCCAGGTTCCTATGGAGTATAGATCTTTGCAGCATCGGACTTTGCTTTCACCACTAGATACATCTGCAACTGAGTGTCCTTTTGGCTTTGAACCAGTCGCTTCATTCTTTCTGGTGCTACTAGTACTGGCCCTCTGCTCTTCCCCAGTAGCATATTGGACACCGTCCAACCTGAGGGGCTCATCTTCCGGCGTCATATCTTTTTGCCTTTTGGTACTGTCCATGGGGTTTCATGGGAAAGATACTGGAGCGGGTTGCCATTTCCTTCTCCAGTGGATCAAGTTTTGTCAGAGCTCTCTGCTATGACCTGTCCGTCTTGGGTGGCCCTGCATGGCATAGCTCATAGTTTCATTGAGCTACGCAAGCCCCTTTGCCATGACAAGGCAGTGATCCATGAAGGAGATAAACAACTTACCAATCTTTGATTAAGCCTCTTATTTTCCTCCTCTTTCAGCTGAAGTGTCTGTTAGAGAAGATAGTACAATTTGTTCAGTGTTTTATGTAAATATGTTTCACATTTATTTATTATTAATTTTTATTTTTATATTCTACCCCAGTCCCATATGCTCTGGTGGTTTAGAAGAGATTAAAACCAACAGCAATTCAAATCAAGAATTTGAATATTCTAAAAACCCATATTAAATAAAACTAATCTGGGAAGGCCTGTCAGAAGAGATACATCTTTAACTCCATCTTCAAGATAGCGCTCTGGGATATCTGATACATCTCTCCTGGAGACCATTCTATCATAAAGCAGGACCTCCCATATGCATGTGGATCAGTTCCCAACCCCTCAGTGGATGCCTGAAACCACAGATAATAGTGAACATTTTTATACGGTACATTTTGTTTTTCACAACTTCATTTGCTCTCACCTCAGCCTATGATTATCTTCTTTCCCCTTTGAAGCAAGAATGTTCACTTACAGGAAGCACTTACAATTTCTCTTTCAGTTATGGTCTACTGTGGTACACCATGGTTAACTGCAAATGCTGTAACTGAGCCAGCAGATATGGGGGTCCTGCTGTATACATTTTCAATATTTTTCGGCACCAATCCAGTGCCCACCTATTTGTCAGTAAACCTAATTCAACTCAAAACACATTCACACTACTGTGCCATATAGATTTTAGTAATCCCTCTTTGAGTTTAAGAATCAGTTTCTGATATAAGAAAAAACACCTGTTCAGAACAACTGTGCTTTTCACATGATATAAAAGTCCAGGCTGAAATGTGGTATTCTGAAATAACTGATTTATTTTTCTTAAAAACAGCTCTATAACATGGAAAACCAATTCTAATTAAGGGAGGTTACCATTTTTTCCTTCCCCTAATGGGTAGAACAGCCAAAAAGGCTAACAGATGACATAAAACCTCACATAAATCCTCAGAAATGTTTAGCAAGACATATAAACTTTGGTGATGCTATTCCATTTTGCCCTTGACAACTAGGTCCCCTTTATGACACTTATGCATGAAAGTTTTGGAGGAATTCTAAAACAGTCATCCACGCACTGTGGCTTGCTATAACTGCCACTGCCACCGACGCCCTGCCGCGAGGGCCAGGACCAACACTGGTCCAGGACTCGTCCCCGGCGTGCCAGGCAGGGTGAGCAAGGGGAGGAGACCTGCAGCCCACAAAGCGCCGGCCGCCACCGGGCGGGAGCAGCGCCCACAGACCCACCTGCACCTGCGCTGCCGGACCGGGCCCGCCCGTGCCGCTGCGCTGTGCCTGCAGCCGCTGACGCCCCACCACGAAGGCCCGGACCACTACCGGCCCAGGACTCGTCCCCGGCCTGCCTCCCCGGCACGTGTGAGAGGCATGCCGGGCGGGGCAAGCGAGGGGAGGAGCCCTGCGGCCCACAAAGCGCCAGCCGCCACTGGGGCCAGCGGCTGAAGGGCAACGGCATAAGGGCCGTCGCCGTTTGGGGGGCCCAGAGGGGGCTGGGCTGGCCAGGGGCTCTGGCCGCGTTCGGCCTTACTTACTTTTTTGGTGTCCGAATGGCGGTTTGGGGAGTGGTGGCAGCAGGTAGGAGGTTTTAGATGTTTTAATGGGGTTTTAATTAGGGTTTTTTTAGATTATTTAATTTCAATTGGTGCATCTCAGCTGATATGTTGTTGCCTGGGGAGCGCGTGGGCGCCGCCATTGGGGTGGTGATGGGCAGAGGGCGTTACAGCGGTGGGAGTCTAACGCGTCCACATAGAAGAAGGAGGGACAGATGGTTAACACCTGTCCCTCTTTCTGGTTATTCTCCCACCCGGTGGGTTCCTGGTAGACTTGTCAACTGCCCCCCGGGCCTGTCGGTGCTGTTGCTCAATGCCAGGTCGGTCCATAATAAATCTGCCCTCATTCATGACTTGATCGTGGATGAGGGAGCCAACCTGGCTTGCATTACCGAGACCTGGGTGGGTGAGGGGGGGGATGTTTCCCTATCACAGCTGTGCCTGCCTGGGTATCTGGTTCAGCACTGCCCATGCCCGGAGGAGAGGGGAGGGGGGTAGCTCTGGTTTATCGAGCTTCTATCTCCCTTATGGGGCTTCCTGTTCTCTTGAGGCCAGGGCTGGAGTGTCTCCACTTGGTGTTGGGTGACCGAGACAGATTGGGGCTTCTGTTGGTGTACCGTGCACCCTTCTGCCCAACAGACTCCCTGCCTGAGCTGACGGAAGTTGTCTCGGACCTGGTGTTGAAGACTCCCAGGATGCTGGTCCTGGGGGACTTCAACCTCCATGCCGAGGCAGCTCTTACTGGGGCGGCTCAGGACTTCATGACGTCCATGACGGCCCTGGGGCTGTCTCAACATGTCATTGGCCCGACCCATGAACGTGGACACACTCTGGACCTGGTTTTCTCGATGAGACAGGAAGAGGGTGATCTGAGGGTGAGGAATTTAAGCTTGACGCCCTTGTCATGGTCAGATCACTTCCTCATAAGGTTTGAGCTCGAAAATGGCCTCTCCCCCTGTAAGGGTGCAGACCAGATTGTGTGGGTCCACCCCCAGAGCAGGATGAATCCTGAAGGATTCCTGAGTGCTCTGGGGGATTTTCTGGTTGACAAGACTGGTGATCCTGTTGAGGCCCTGGTTGAATTGTGGAATGGGGAGATGACCAGGGCTATTGACACAATCGCTCCCAAGCGTTCTCTCCCACCTGGCAGAGCCTGTTCATCTCCGTGGTATACGACCGAATTACGGGCGATGAAGCAGGTTGGGAGACGTCTAGTGCGTAGGTGGAGGAGATCACGACACGTATCTGACTGAACACACTTAAATGCACACTATCGTGCCTATGCTGTGGCGGTGAGGATGGCGAAGAAGAAATTCTTCTCTGTTTCCATTGCCTCCTCACAATGCCATCTGGCAGAGCTCTTTCGAGTGGTGCAGGGGCTAGTACATCCAGGCCCAAAGAAAAATCTGGTGCTGCCCTCGAAGGCCCGCTGTGATGAGTTTGCCAAGCATTTTCGGGAGAAAATCACTCAGATATGCTGCGAGCTCGATTCTACTTGGGTACCAGATTCTGGTGGGGAGTTGCCATCAAAGCTGTCTGGTCTACAATTAATGGATGAATTTCAGTTGTTGTGGCCTGATGATGTGGACAAGGTGCTTGGACAAGTACGCCCTACCACTTGCTTACTAGACCCATGCCCTTCTTGGCTACTTAAGACAGCTAAGGACGGGATTGGGCCCTGGATCCTGGAGGTGGTCAATACTTCTTTAAGAGATGGCTGGATACCTGCCCCTTTAAAGGAGGCAGTAGTCCGGCCAGTCCTAAAGAAGGCTTCCCTGGATCCAGAGGTGGCCGCCAATTATAGACCAGTGGCCAACATCCCATTCCTGGGCAAGGTACTAGAGCGGGTGGTGGTGGGACAACTCCAAGCACTCTTGGATGAGACGGATTATCTGGACCCATTTCAGTCCGGTTTCAGACCCGGGTACGGCACTGAATCTGCCTTGGTCGCCCTGTATGATGACCTGTGCAGGGAGAGAGACAGGGGGAGCACGTCCCTGTTGGTTCTCCTGGACCTCTCAGCGGCTCTAGATACCATCGACAATGGTATCCTCCTGGATAGGCTAGCGGGATTGGGAGTTGGAGGCACCACTTGGTGGTGGTTCCGCTCCTATCTCAATGGCCGATTTCAGAAGGTGGTGCTGGGGGACTATGGCTCTGAGCCATGGCAGTTATGCCATGGAGTACCGCAGGGGTCCATTTTGTACCCCTTGCTATTTAACATCTACATGAAACCGCTGGGAGAGGTTATCAGGAGGTGTGGGTTGCGGAATCATCAGTACGCTGATGGTACCCAGCTCTACCTCTCGTTCTCTACTGATCCAGGTGAGGCGGTGGCTGTGCTGAACCGGTGCCTGGCCGAGGTAATGGGCTGGATGAGGGCCAATAAACTGAAGCTCAATGCAGACAAGACGGAGGTCCTGTTGGTGGGCGGTTCGGGCCTTGGAATGGGGGACTTGGGCCTTGTCCTGGATGGGGTTGCACTCCCTCTAAAGGACAAGGGAGTGCTCCTTGACCCGGAGCTGTCATTACATGTTCAGGTGGCAGCGGCGGCAAGGGGTGCTTTCCTACAGCTTCGGCTGATACATCAGCTGCGTCCCTTTCTAGACTACGACTGCCTGGCGACAGTGACATATGCGTTGGTGACTTCCTGATTAGACTTCTGTAATGCGCTCTACGTGGGGCTGCCCTTTAAGACGGTCCGGATACTTCAATTGGTGCAGAATAGAGCTGCCAGGTTGCTGACGGGGACTGGGCGTTATTCTCATATAACCCCAGTTCTCTGTCAGCTCCACTGGCTCCCTATTGAAGTCCGGGCCCAATTCAAGGTGTTGGTTTTGACCTATAAGGCCCTAAACAGCTTGGGACCTGGATACCTAATGGAGCGCCTATGCCCATATATGCCCTCCCGCCCCTTGAGATCAGCAACAGAGGCTCTCCTCTGGGAACCCTCAGTGAATGAGATTAAGAGGGTGAGTACCCAGAGGAGGGCTTTCTCTGCAGTGGCGCCTCGTCTATGGAATGCGCTCCCCAGAGAGGTCCGCCTGGCGCCGTCGTTATTTGTTTTTCGGCACCAGGTGAAGACCTTTTTATTTAAATCATATTTTAATTGTTAATTTGTTTAATATTTATATTTGTTAATTTAGATTGTATTTTTAAGGGGTTTTGCCGAGATGCACCGGGGGGCAGGTGGGTTTTTAATTCAAGTTATTTGTTGAAAATTTTTACTGTTGTGAGCCGCCCCGAGGCTTTATTGCGATGGGGCGGCATAGAAATGTTTTAATTAATTAATAAATAATAAAACTCTGGGTTAAAATTCCCTTCACCTCTTACAATGAGGGCTAAGGCTGCTGGAACTAGGAGTTGTAGGTGAAAACATTTGGACCTACAAATGGAACTGGGAGTTGTAGGTCAAAACAAGTTGTCAACTCTGCGGCAGACAATTCACCCACAAGCACTAAGTTTTTGCAGAGCAGTGGGGGATATTCTCTACCTTATTGTCATATGGCTAGCCAGATGAAATGTGCATAAGCTGCTTAAAAACCAGTTTCACATTCAATAAGTCAATGCAAAGTAAACGCACATAATATTGTCACACTAGCAGTAGCTTTCTATGAACTAAAACAAAAGTCTTTTTCATTTGCTGCTTGATTTTTTTTTAAAGTGGCAATGCAAGGGATTAACTCTGGGGTCAATTAAAGTGACAACTTTAGAACACATTCAAAGCCCTTCTCTGAAGTGGTTGGCAGCAATATTTATCAGAAACTATGCAGACTCAGAGAGTAAAACTCCCTTTACCTTTGAGTAAATTGGTCAAAATGGGTCCCATTTTCTTCCAAAACACCCATCATCAACCTGACGTGTTCCAGAAGTACTGGACTTTAGTTCCCAGCTAGTATGGACATGCACTAAGTTGCTCCAGAAAAGGGGGGGATACCACCCCCCCAGGCATTTTCTTCCCTGCTAAATCTTTAGAGCAAGGTTGGCTTTCCATGTCGCTAATTAATTCAGTAAACATACCATAATACATTTATACATGAAAATAGTTAATCTATCCTGAAGACACTTTACAAGTGGATTGATATCGGGAAGCAGTTTACTCACTTTTTCTAACATCATTATCCTCTGTTTTTCTTCAGACAACATCTGAACATTTTCACTAAAAACAAACCAAAACCCAGAAACGGTTAGCAAGTAGAGCAACTTTACTAACCTCTTCTGGCTGTCTGAGATCAATTATTTTAAGAAATGAACATATCAATTTAAAATAACTGTCAATAATATTGTATTCATTTTGACATTCATTTATTGCAATATAACTGATGAGCTGTCTATTTCTCACTGTTAAGAAATGAATTACAAAAGAAATGCTACATCTGGGTATATTTATGCATCATGACTCTGAGAACATACATGATATTCACTGATGTTCATTCAACCACCTGATCAGAATAGTGTGCTAAGAATATCAAAGGAAATTTAGCAACTATTTTTGAAGTGAAGAGTCTATACAAGATGCTTTTTCCTTTTAGTTTTCATGTGATAAAGTAGGTGTGTGAAAATATCCCCATGTGCTAATATATATCATGTTACTATACCCTGAAATTTTCTAGAAAACAGTATGTTTGCAATATGGTACTATGCTGTTCCATTGTGGAGGTCATTGATTATATGGGAAATGTTATCCCTAGATTGTTATTATGTATCAAGGCTTAGGTTTATTTCATACAGGCCTCGTTTACCCACTTAAGTTAATCCTGCATCACTGCAAAAGCTAAATATTAAGCCAGTGACAAGTTAATTGGACAGTATGTCTTTGACAGGTAATTAAATGAGATAAAACAAATAGCTCAAGTTTAGCACTAGTTGAGGCTTGAACAGTAGTTTTTGTTGCACATATATTAAGTTCTGCATAGATAGTGAAACAGTAGCTGTGCATGCTGGCCTACAAAGTGTGCATGATTTAGTGTCTGACAAACAGCACACATACATACAATTTCAGTGCTCAGTTCTTACAATCGTGTCATTTAGAAAAGTGGCTAAAGAACTGCAAAAATTGGTATACCCACAGTAGCTGTGTAAACAATTGTACGCACATAAGTTTACTACCTCATATTTCAGGGAAAACAATTGTTCTTGCTACTTATACAGGGAAGTCTCTGAATGCAAGAGAGTGCACAATAAAAACAGAAACTCATGGACTAAGAAGAAACCAAGTACATCAGTTACAAATCCTGCTGACTTCAGGTGGATTAAATCTGAGTAATGATACAGGGTAGCACCACTATCTCGAATACAGTTAAGCATGCTTACTTTAAATAGGACCTGTGTGTATGCCTGGGGGGTGGGGGAAGGTGTCCAGCAATATGGGTTGTTCAGAAAATTTTAAATTGAAAATTTCTGGAAAATAGTGTTATTTGCTAATGGAAATGTTCTGATGCCCTACAACAGGAATGGGCGTGATACTCTGACTAGAACTCCTGTCACCCCTCATTCCTGGCTATGCTGTCTAGAGCTGATGAAAGCTGCATGCCGAAACATCAGGAGGGTCACTATGCTCAGCTATGTTGTTTGGTGAATGCTGCAAGTTGTACAAACCTGTTGTACTACCAATTTTTAAAGAGGGATCTGGGGGGTATCTGGAGAAATACAGGCTGGTTATCTCTGTTCTGGATAGACTAGTTGAAAGGCAGAATAAGTACATTCACAGAGGGACAAGTTCTGCTGAAAAAGAATCAAATTGGCTTCTTCAAAGACAAGTCCTGTCTCAGTCAGCTATTGAAGTTCATTGAGAGAGTCAGTAAACAAAAGGATGGGGTAATGTAGTAGACATTTTTTACTTTTGGATTTCCAAAAGGCTTTTATGTATGTATGTATGTATGTATGTATGTATGTATTTAATTTAGAACATTTTTATGCCGCCCCATTGGGCAGCTTTTTTGCTAATGTCCTTCACCAAAGGCTCCAGAGTAAACTCTGTATTCATGGAATAAGTGTGGGGGTGGAAGAGGAGAAAGTGCTCTTTATCTGCTCTGTTCTTTAACCAGTTAGTGAACCAGAGTGTGTGGAAATAAATGGCAATTCCTTCCAATTAAGGAATGGAAACAGTGAAGTCTCACAGGATTCTGTACTGAGACCAATGCTGTTCAACTTATCCATAAATATTCACAAATTGTATCATTATTGGTCTTTTGTGGTTGTGAATGTTGTATTTTGTATTGTTCTATCTTGCTTGGATTTTAACATGGTGTAAGCCACCCATAGAGCCTTGGCTTGTGGCGCAGCATATAACTTGAATAACAAATAAATAAATGAGATGAAATGAGGAGTGAACAGTAAAGTGCCCTAGTATTTAGGGTTGCTAAAGTCAAAGGAACTATGAGGATCCAAAGCTATCTTTAAAGCTAAGAGAATGAGTATCAAAATAGCATTTGTGGTTCCGTGTAAGCAAGTATAAAGTAATTCATGTGTGTGCATGCGTGTGTGTGTGTGTGGGGGGGGGGGATCCCAAATTCAAGAACAGGTTGATGCAATCTTAGCTAACAGTGACTGATTAAGAAAGGGATTTTGGGGTGTTGGCAGAAAGATTAATGAAAATGTGGACCCAGTGTACAGTTGTGGAAAAGGCAAACTCCAGGTAAGAGATAATTAGGAATGGAATTGAAAATAAAACTACCAAGATAGTACTCAGTAAGGTGACTTACTTAGTCAGTAAGGTGAGGAGGCGGAGGAGAGTGCCGCCATGGATGCGAAAGGAGGTGGTTAGAGGGATTAGATGAAAGAGGAACCTCCATAGGAAATGGGTACTGGGGGAAATAGACAAAAGGGTATACCGGGAGGAGGAGGCCCGTTGAAAAAGGATTCTTCGCAAGGCTAAGGCTGATTATGAGCTGAGACTTGCCAAGAATATCAAAATCAACAAAAAGGGCTTCTTTCAGCATGCAAATAGGAAAAGGAAGGGGAGACAAGTGGTGGGACCACTAAATAAGGAGGAAGGAGATCCAGTGACTGATATGAGGGAACAGGCGCAGATGCTAAATGACTATTTTGCCTCTGTGTTCTCCCCAAAGCAGGACGGGGGATATCCGCATAGGAGATTAGATGAGGCTGGGGACTTAGGGGCAGAGATTAGAGTCACCCCCCTTGAAGTCGAGGGGCTCCTCAGAGCATTGGACATTACAAAGGCGCCAGGCCCTGATGGGTTACACCCGAGAGTACTTAGAGAGTTGGTAGGGGTTCTCTCACGCCTGCTGGCCTCCATTTTTGAGACCTCATGGAGAACGGGTGAAGTTCCAGAGGACTGGAGGGTGGCATCAGTGGTCCCAATTTTCAAAAAGGGTAGTAGGAAGGACATGGGGAATTATACACCGGTTAGCCTTATGTCCATTGTACGAAAAACAATGGAAAGGCTCATAATAGAGAGAGATCTAGTGATGCTAGATAGGGAAGGGAGGCTGACAGCCACACAACACGGCTTCCGCAAAAACAGGTCCTGCCAGACAAACCTTGTGGAATTCTATGACAAGGTTTCAAGATGGCTAGATGGAGGGGATGCAGTGGATGTGGTATACCTGGATTTCAGCAAGACCTTTGACAAAGTGCCCTATGATATCCTGGTGGAGAAACTGAGGAGTTTTGGGATACACCAAAGCACTGTCCGGTGGATTAGGGCATGGTTGACTGACCGAAAGCAGAAGGTAACCATTAGTGGGGAATCATCGGGATGGCAGCCAGTGACAAGCGGGGTCCCCCAGGGCTGTCCTGGGGCTGATCCTGTTTAATCTTTTCATTAACGACATGGAAGAAGGGGTGAACAGTCTGCTGATCAAATTCGCAGACGACACTAAAACTGGAGCAGTTGCCACAACTGAGGAGCAGGTATTCCAGATCCAAAAGGATCTGGACAGACTATGGAAGTGGGCAGGAGACAACAGGATGGCGTTCAATGTGGATAAGTGCAAGGTCTTGCACTTGCTACATAGGAATAGCTGTCATAAATACAGGTTAGGTGACAAGTGGCTGGAGAGCAGCACTTGTGAAAGGGACCTTGGGGTACTGGTTGACCGCAGGCTAAACATGAGTCAGCAGTGTGATGCGGTGGTCAAGAGGGCGACTGCCACCCTTGGTTGCATAGCCAGAAGTGTGGCTTCTAGATCAAGAGAGGTATTACTACCACTCTACACGACTCTGGTGTGCCCACAACTGGAGTATTGTGTTCAGTTTTGGGCCCCTCATTACAGAACGGATATAGCCAGGTTGGAGTCAGTGCAGCGTAGGGCCACAAGGATGGTGGCTGGTTTGCAGGGGATGCCGTATGAGGCAAGACTGAGGGAACTGGGTCTCTTCAGCTTGGAGAAGAGGAGACTCAGAGGGAATATGTTGGCGACATACAGGTACGTGAGGGGCTGTCACATGGAGATGGGTAGAGACCTGTTCTCCCCTGCAGAGGAAGGCAGGACGCGCTCCAACGGAGCAAAGCTCAGGGAGCCAAGGTTCCATTTGGATGCCAGGAAGCACTTCCTGACAGTTAGGACCCCGAGGGTGTGGAATGGGCTTCCGTGGGAGGTGGTTGAGGCCCCATCGGTGAGGGTGTTCAAAGATAGGCTGAACATGCACATGGTGGGCATGTCGTGAGAGGAACCGGCTGGTGCCGTAGGTCAGACTAGATGGCCCAGGAGGTCCCTTCTGACTCGCTCTGTTTCTATGTTACTCCTTTTATACAAATCTTTAGTGTGACCCTGTATAGAATATTGTGTACAGTTCTGATCATTGCACCTGAAAAAAAGACATTGCAAGCAGTCCCTGGGTTACAAATGAGTTCCAATCCTAAGAAAACATAAATTTGTCTTTAAGTCAACTTGAATGTAAATCAGATCACATATAATTGGCCCTCCACATCTGTAGGCGTTAGGGGCACAGGACCCCTGTGAAAGTGGAAAAATGTGAATATCTTTATTCCTCCCCTCAATAAAACCTCCAAAAACTCACCAGTGCTTCCTCTTTGCAGCAAGGAAATGCCAGAGAGATTTCCCTCTCCAGGTGGGCAGGGCAGGAAAGGCATGCTTTGGAAACCTCCCTCCCCGCTTTTGATTCCTCTCTCTCTATGGTGATGCTTTGGAGGCCCTCCCTCCCCTTCTGCTTCCTCTCCCTCTCTCCCTCTCTTTCTGGTGATGACATTTTATAGGTTGTTCGTAACTTGGACATTCGTAACTCAGGGCCTGTTCACATTAAGTTGGAGACAGTGCAGAGAAGAACAACTAAAACAACCAGAGGGTGGAGTATCTCCCCTATGAGGAATGGTTACAACAACTGGGATTCTTTAGTTTAGAAAAAAGGCCAGTAAGGGGAGACATGATAGAAATGTTTAAAACAATGCATGGTGTGGAGAGGGAGGCATTTCTCTCTCTCTTCCACAACACTCAAACCCAGAGTCATCCCATGAATTGATTGGTGGGAGGTTTAGGAAGAATTAAAGAAAGGACTACTTCATACAGCATATAGTTAAACTATGGAATTTATTGCCATGGGAAGTGGTGATGACTAGCAAGCTGGATGGCTTCAAAAAGGGACTGAACAGATTCATGTGGGGTGGGGGGAGGCTATTACTGGCTACTAGCACTGTTGGCTACATTCTATCTCCCATTATCAGAGGCAGCATGCTTACATACACCAGCATGCTGAGGAGTTTGGGCAGGAGGAAGTCTTGTACCCATATCCTGGACAGTTAGTTTACCACTGAGTAAACAGATTGCTGGACCAGGTGGACCACTGGCTGGATACAGCATTGGTTATCTTAGATTCATAACTGATACATAGCACAGCCAAAAATAAACAAAAAATGATTTACTAAGAGTTCATTGTTTGAATAGAGTTATAGTCAAATATGAAGACTAAAACACAGGTTTTGGTTCTGATTTACATTTCAAACGTAAATATACTAGAAGGCAATCAAAGAAACTGAAAACTTGGAAGATTATGGCTATCCTATGCATGGTGAAAGGAGGTGGAGGTTGCCTTTGCACTACTGAGATACAAAGCACTTAGACTGCAAATTTTGACTCTTCAAGTGTTTGGTTTCAAAGTGGATAGGAAGGAATGTGAGATGCTGCCAGGATACTGCAGGCAGAGCTGGTCCCCTTTCTCCCCTGTTCCCCACCCTCCATCTTACCTCCCAAACTCTGCCCCTTACATTGTTCTTATGACTTTGGATCCATAGCCAGTGTGGTTCTTTCCACATCAACTGTGAGGGAAAACTTGCCTCAGATGAAGCAAGTTTCTGAGGGCAGAGCTGAGCATCCAAAAAATCTTGTTACCGTCTAAATTCTGCCTACAGATATCGAATCATGCTGTCACTGTGTATTTTCTTTTAAATAATCAGATCTTATTCAAGGGATGGGAATTCTGAGCTGCCTAGGAACACAACTATCAAGCAGATATTACATGACATAAATATATGACAGCCAGTGTGGTGCAGTGGTTAAGAGCATGGGACTGGGACTCAGACGATCTGGGTTCTAGTCCCTGCTCAGCCATGGAGCCAACTGGGTGACTTTGGGTCAGTCACAGACTCTCAGCCCAACCAACCTCACAGGTTGTTGTTGTGGGGATAAGATGGAGGAGGAGATGTAAGCTGCCTTGAGCTCTTTGTAGGAAAAAGGCAGGATATAAATAAAATAAATAAATAAAAATAAAAATACATACAATACAAACAACTGTTCAAAAAGAAGTCATAGACAAATGTGAATGTGCTTTAAAAGAAACTCTCTTCCACTTATTTATTTATTCCAGTGCAAAACTTCTCTACTTACTTTACAGTCATCATACTAGTTTCCATTGTGGAATCCATTCTTCCTTCTTCTGTTGTATCTGAAGTCAACTGGTCAGTTTCGGCTGTAAAATCAGCTGCACAAGCACCAGAAGATTCTGAAGTAGGAGGTAAATACGTTGTTGCAACAAAATTACTACTTCTCAGCATATTAACTTCTTCTTCAAGTTTCTTCTTCTCTTCAAGTAAGTGAGCTCGGTCTTCAGAAAGGGTTTCAATCAGATCTGAACAAGAGGCAGTCAGTTACTAATAATTAATATTCCAAGACAGTTCAATACAACGCATAGTTATTTGAATCCAAATTACAAATTGCTTAGAATTCACACTTACCTTTGTCCCTTTCTTGCTGTTGTTGTATCATTTTTAATTTGTCACTAAGATCATTTATTATGTTTTCTTTTTTCATTTTTTCTCTTGTTAGAACAGTGTTAAAGGTAGTCTATTAAGAGAGAATTAGCATTATTTTAGGTAATAAACCACACAGGGAAAGTCCATAAATACTATTTTCTTTCAATTTCCCAATAGGACACAATCCTATGCAAGCTGAGACATTAAAAAATCCCAGAGTCCTCAATATCTCAAAACAGTTTTTCCCACTATCTAAACATACAAAGGATGCATCCTTAGAAGTATAAACCTGAAATGTATCTAATATCGCGCTGCCATATTACTGGTAACTTGTACTTTGTGAGAATCCATTGAACCTCTCCCTTAAACTTAAATCAGTAAGACAAATATGGTTCTTTTGTCACATATCTTTATATGTCTGGCAAATACCCAATTGCAGAAATCAGTCGGATGCTAATATTTGTCACATCAGAAAGGCTGGATGTGAACCTGTTTAATCTGCTAGACTTGCTTTGGGACCACCAGAATTTGAATTAACCTCCCCATCACCCCTGAGTTTGCCTATAGTTTTTGTTTTTAATCAGCTATTCCTTTGTTTCCTTGCCTCTCTACCACATCCCACTAGCAATACATCCTCTAATAACATAATGGAGACTATATGGAAACTGTTTGAAAGGTGTACTGAAAGGAACAGGGATTGCTAATAGCAGAAAATTGAGGCATGATTACCTGCTGAACAAGATAGCAAAACAAAGATGCTCCTAGCTGCTTTAAACCACTCCTGAACAAGTTTATCTATAACCTGAAATCATGGAACAGCCAATTCTACCTGCTGTTCTGCAGTGAGTGATGTTCGGATGTTTTGCATTTCCTCATTTTTTCTTTTCTCATGTTCTTCAAGCTGCTCCAAAAACTTCACCTTTTCTTCCTGGAGTTTCTCTTGAAGTTCTGCAACCAAACTTGATGCAGATGATTCAACCAAACTGAGAAAGGAGACATACGTAAAATCTAATCAAACAGACCAATTCAAACAAACCTGAAAAGGCAAAACTCTCAAACCTCAATATCATATTACCCAGTGAATATATAGAGCAAGGAAAGTTAAGTTTCTGGCTAACATTTGCAGCCAATTGTAGCCTATTAATTCTACATCAAGAGGCATTTATGTTTGGGAAGTCCTGCATATGAAGTATGGGAGATGCTTTAAAAAAGGAGAAAATATAAGCTTTTACGTATTCTGAAGTCAACACTGTAATATAGAGCCACCTGGCTAGACTGGCAAAAAAACCTTCCATTCTTTGCAATCTCACTCATGCTACCATTATCTTTCCTCAGCCCTTTTCAACACATTCCATCCCATAACTCTAAAAAAATCATGAATGCCAAGTTGTGACAGCCAGCAGTGGAGGAAGAAAACAAGCAGGAAGGAGAAGGGAGAGCCAAAAGTAGCAGGCAAGAAGGTGATTTGAGAACAGGAGGACTTACTTCAATGTAAAGTGAAGCAACTTTCAAAAAGGTAAGCTCCAAAATGGAGAATGAAATTGACTAGCACATTGATAAGACAGGGATATCACTATACTGGGCTGGTATTGCCCTATTCCACAACAGCAAAATATCCCAGAAAAAACATCCTGGTGAATGAATTCTTAAATTCATAAGGAAAATAAATTGGAAAATTAATTCAATTTGGCAATCTGATATGGGAGTGGAGGGGAAGTTTCCCTTGGAAGGTAGCAATTACAAAGACTAACTGCAGAAAGGGCACTGATATAGGGACCAGGGCAAAAAGGTCTTCCAAAAAGGTACCTGGAATATGTGTTGGAGCTGCTGGAGGATGTGAATAGGGGTTGGGGGGAGCAAGAAAACAATAAAAATCTACAACAGACAGAAGAAAAATACTTTAAAAAGATGATAATATTAAAACTGTTGCTAGTCAGTAAGAAAGGTTTCACAGAACAAAGCCTTCAGCAGGCACTGAAAACAGCAGTGTTGGTGCCTGCCTTCAGAAGCAGGGAATTCCATAGAAATGAGGCCACCATACTGAAGACTACTCTCCTTGTGGCCTCTAGTCATCCCATGGGTCCAGGTGGAACAACGAGGAAAATGTCCAGCAATGACCTCAGTGATTGGTAACCAGAGGGCTTTCTCAGATACCTTGTTTTCAAGTTGTTCATACCTATGCATACTAGTACTAAAACATTAAACCTGGTTTGGTAGCAAATATGAAGCCATTGCACTCCTCCTGCAATAGAGTTTCAGACTGAAAAAGTGCAGCTCCTAACAACAGCTGAGATACTGCATTCTGCACTATATAAGGCTTGAACAGCAACAGGAAGGGGAGCCTCACATAGGTAACAGCAATCCAGTCTTGATATTGCTAACACCTGTATCACTGTGGCCAAGTTATTGCTGTCCAGGAAGGACTAGAGCTGGTGAACCAAGTGGAGGTGATAAAAGACAGCCACCCCAGCCATTGGGACTCCAGCAATAGTGATGTATCAGACAGAGTGCAACCACATCTAGAACTGACAATGAGCCTATCTCCTGGATTTGGGAACCACTCATCCGCAGTGCAACCCATCTTACCATGAATCATGTCTTGTTTACTGAGTCCAGACAGTGATCTGGGACTTGCAGAGTCTCTCCTGATTCAGTTGTCATAGGAAGATCAAGCTCTGTATAAATAGAATATTTATGGTACTAGGCTTCAAAGCCCCTAATCACCATGTTCAGTGGTTTCATATAGGTGTTGAACCACATTTGGATGTAAACCACAGCTCAGTTGTCAATGTTCTGAGAAAGTCACCCAACTTAATCTCTGAAACTGACCCTACACGTAAGATTAAAATCACAGTTAATGTGTCGCCTCCAAAACTAAACCTGATCCTGAAGTAAGCCATGGACAAAAATATCAAAAGCGGATGAGAGATTGAATAGAATTAGTAAATTTACACTCCCCTGCCCCTCTCCCAATGCATTGGTGACCAGTTCTGTAAGTAGGTCAAAAACGACTGTAATGGGTGTAGATAATCAGCATTCTGCAAGAGATTTATGGCAAAAAAGCTATAGATGTTCTTTATTGTAGTGTTGGTGTGAAACAGAGAGAGAACAAAGTCTCTCAGAACTCCTCACTTACTGAAAGGGCTCTTGGTATGTACTTGCTCGTGTACTTAAAGAAAAGCAGGTTGCACTGATGTTCTTTGAGTGGCCATCTGTGCAGTCACACATATGGGTGCTGCGCCTGCGCAGCGCCTTTGGCTGGAAAGATTGAAAGCTAACGAGTTTTGGCAGGAACGCTCCGCTCCCCTCCCCCATAGCCTATACAGAGCGGAGCGTCCATCATTTTGTTCAGTCTTGAAGACCAAACGTTCGCTTTCGTGTTGAAAAAAATTTGTGGTACAGTACTGAAGAAGATCAGTACCGTAAGCAAGGAAAAAATAATTTTATAGTGCAGTACCGATGAAGATCGGTACCGTAAGTAAGGAAACTCATATTTCGGTACCCAGGATAAAGTTCCACTCACTGACACCGAGCGGGGCCGGTGGGTGGGTTGTGTGACTGCACAGATGACCAGTCAAAGAACATCAGTTACAGGTAAGCAACCTGCTTTTCTTCTTTGTGGCCTCTGTGCATCACACATATGGGTAGATTA
This sequence comes from Varanus salvator macromaculatus, assembly GCA_023646645.1. Classification (NCBI taxonomy): domain Eukaryota; kingdom Metazoa; phylum Chordata; class Lepidosauria; order Squamata; family Varanidae; genus Varanus; species Varanus salvator. The sequence continues at coordinate 69,655,995 of JAIXND010000773.1, forward strand.
GCAAGCTTACCCATATAGGAGGCTGGGGAGGTGTCGTTACTGCAGAATGGAAGAGAGAAATGCTCTACCGAAGGATGCATCTCTTCTTGCACAAACGTCCAGTTGGTAGTGTCTGGCAAACATGCATGGTGTTGCCCAAGTAGCGGCTTTGCATATCTCGTCCATAGGCACTCCAGAGGCAAAGGCAGAGGAAGTTGGCATTGCCCTAGTAGAATGAGCAGTCGGTGTCACTGGCAAGTCAATTCGCGATAACTGGTAAGCCAATATTATAGTCTGAATGATCCATTTGGAGATCCTCGGAGGAGTTATTGGAAAACCCTGGTCTCGTTCAGCATACTTTACAAAGAGTTTCTGTGATCGCCTCAGAGACTCAGTCCTGGATCTATAAAAGGCAAGGCATCTTCGAACGTCCAAGCTATGGAGGGACCTCTCATGTGGATTTGTCGGTGATGAGAAGAATGCTGGTAGTACAATGTCCTGCTGTAGATGAAATGGAGTGGAAACCTTTGGAAGAAAGGCTGGATCCATCCGTAATACAACCTTGTCCTTATGAAAATTCAGGTAAGGAGGATCCACACGAAGGGCGCAAAGTTCACCAGCCCTTCGAGCCGATGTCACTGCCACCAAGAATGCTGTTTTCCATGAAACAAGACGTAAATCCGCAGTGGCCATGGGCTCAGATGGAGGCCTCATGAGTGCCTGTAGGACGAAAGACAAGCTTCAAGTAGGAATAGGTGACTTGATTGTTGGATTAAGACTGTAAAGTCCTTTCAAAAATCTCTTTATAAGCGGTTGTGAAAAGAGAGATTGTCCTTGAAGGGTGCCATGAAAGTGGGCAATAGCCGCCATGTATACTTTTATTGAAGAAGGTTTTAAACCAGAGTGATGTAGGTGCATCAGGAACTGTAGGATTTGTGAAATGGATGCGGAATGCGGCAGGAAGGAGCATGACTCAGCAAAGGTGGAAAAACACTGCCATTTAGCCGCATAGGATTTCTGAGTGGAGGGCTTCAAAGCAGAGTCCAGAATGTATTGGATGTCTGAAGGAAAAATTGTCAAATCCGGCAAAGCATCTACTATGCCTGCTGGAGTAGGAACCAAATCCGGGGAGCACGGATGGATCCGAGTTGTAGTGGAGCAGGTCGGTAGCGAAGAACTAGGTGCCAAGATGTGTTCCGATGTGGTAGTAATAATTTTCGAATTCGTCAGATCAGGAGTGATCGTTGGATCCGCCAAACTGTTAGTTTGAGTGACTCTAGATCCAGGTGTTGGAAGATACCGTTCTGTTGTGTGAGGAGATCAGGCACCATCAGAAGCTGGAGGTATTCCCCTTGAGAAATCTGAAGGAGCGTGGGAAACCAAGGTTGACACAGCCACCATGGCATTATAAGGATGCCTGCTGCTCCCTTGTGGAGGATTTTCGAAACAGTCCGCATTATGAGTGGAATTGGAGGAAAAGCATAGAAGTTGTAATTTGTCCATTCGGTCATGAAGGCATCTCCTAGGGATCCCAGACCGGCTCCTGCCCTCGAGCAATATTGCTGGCACACCCTGTTCCACTGGGTCATGGACAGATCCAAGTCTGGGGAACCCCATTGATGGAATATGCGGTTGCATGTTCGAGGGTTCAGTTCCCATTTGTGGGATATCGACATGTGTCTGCTGAGCAAGTTGGCCTCCGTATTGTCGGTACCGGCCAGATGAATCGCCAGTAGCGTAATATTCTTCGAGATGCACCAATTCCAAACACGCATCGCTAGCCTGGCCAGTTTCAGAGATTTCATTCCCCCGTTTGTTTAAATAGAAGACTGTGGTCATATTGTCTGACAGGACCTGAACTACATGGCCCTGAAGAATGTCCTAGAATGAATGTAGTGCTTTGAACACTGCGAGAAGTTCTAGGAAGTTTATGTGGTTGCTGGATTCCTGGCGGTTCCATAGGCCCTGGGTCTTCATGGTGCCGCATATCGCACCCCATCCCTGTTGGGACGCGTCGGTACTGAGGGAAATGGATGGTCCTCAGGGCCGAAAGGGCACTCCTACATTCAAATTGGATGGCACAATCCACCAGCGGAGAGTGTGAAGTACTGATGATGGAATGCAGAGAACTTTGGTCTGACTGTCTCGTTGTGGTCAGAATACTTCATTGAAGAAGAGTTGCAGGGGTTGAAGCCGAAGTCTCACAAAGGGAACAACCACTATCGATGCAGCTATATGCCCAAGGAGTTTCTGTATTGTCCTGGCTGATGCTGTACCGTCCCATAAGAGCGCATGGACCCGTCGAGTAAGGGTGCGTTGATGATCCAGTGGTAGAAACGCATGTGTCTGTACAGAGTCGAGGTGTGCTCCGATGAATGTAATGGCCTGTGTAGGAGCAAGAGAAGATTTTTCAAAATTAATACATAGTCCGAGATCGTGCAGGAGGGAACACGTCGTATGAATAGTTGACAGAAGATCCTGTTTGGATTGGGAAACCAAGAGCCATTCATCTAAATAAGGGTAAATTTGAACTCCGTGCAGACGCAAAAAGGCACAGACGGGAGCCATACATTTAGTGAAAACTCGAGGTGCAGTAGCGAGTCTGAACGGTAACACAGAGAATTCGTAAACCTCGAATCCGACAGCAAAACGTAGAAAACGCCTATGTGATGGATGAATTGAGATATGAAAATAGGCGTCTCTCAAATCTAGTGCGGCGAACCAGTCTTCTCTCTTCAGCAGCGGCAAGATGTTCTGGAGGGTAGTTATTCGAAACTTTTTTGGAGTAATATATTTATTTACGCTCCTCAAGTCAAGGATAGGTCGGAGACCCCTGTCTCACTTAGGAACTGTGAAGTATCTTGAGTAGAACCCGTGCCTTCCTTCCCCTCGAGACAAGCATCAAATCGCTCCTTTATCAAGGAGCTGACGTACTTCACCTAGAAGTGCTGGTGAAGGCAAAGTAAACCGGATCGGAGTCGAGGGAGGAATGACACCGAATTCAATACAGTATCTGTGTTGTAAGATGGATAACACCCACTGGTCAGATATAATGGACTCCCAAATGGGGAGTCAACTTTTTAGTCGATCCCCAAATGAGAGCGGGGTAGGTGGGGTAGTGGAGAGAGGAAAGGTCCGCCCGTCCCGTCAACGGCAGCGTCTGTCAGACTCGAAACGGCAATGAGACTGCTGATATCTCTGCGCCGGTTGTTGGCGTCGATGGGGAGGTGGTTGTTGTCGGAACGGAGGCTGCTGCCATTGTTGATATGAAGGACAGTATGCCGGCCAGGTCCAGGACCACTTAGGCGTCTGCTGTGGTTGCAGCTCCATGTGCCACACTGTCATTCTCGACTCATGGATCCATTTAAGCATGTGGTCCGTCCTGGAGTGGAAGAGGCCAGTACCGTCAAATGGCGTCTCCTCTATTCGGCGCTTAGTTTCCACCGGGAAATTCGAATTCCTAAGCCATGCATGTCTGCAAAGGGAAACTGAGCCTACCAGGGCCCAGGAGTCAGAATCCACGTGGTGATGCGCCGTGGAAAGTTGCTGTACCGAGACATGCATGGCTTCCTTGATCAGGACATGAGCAATGTTGGCTTGATCATCGGGAAGGTGGGTCAGCACATTATTTAGTCTTTCCATTATGAAATACTGATAACGGGCCACTGTGGCCTCATAATTGGAAATTCTGATGCTCAGGCCCAACACAGCATAGACCTTCCTCGCAACTGAGTCAATTTGCACCCCTCCTTGTCTCTCGGCGTGATGTGACCCCTGGACTCCCATCCCTGGGATGATTCTACCATAATGGAGTTGGGGTGAGGATGCCGGAGAAGAAACGGGATATCCTCGTCCCGAACATGGTACATGGCCTCAAATCTTTTGGATGTCGCCTGGAGTTGGTTCAGTGACTCCCAGGGTTGGGCCATGGCTTGCCTGAGTGTCGTTATCAATGGGAGCACTATAGAGGCAGAGTGCTCTCCATGCATCATGTCATAGAATTTGTCTGCCATTGGTGCAGGCTGTTGGACAGATGAGACATCAACTCCCCGAAGGACGAGTAAGGGGACCCCAGACCTTGAGCCGTGACAAGGATGTCTGGCAATGTCGAGTCCATATCCGAATCCGAATCCTGCCTGATGTATGGGGGCACAAAAGAGGAGGCTTCTGCTGGTGACATTGACGCAGTACTCTCCCTATGCAGAAAACAGGCAGCATGCCTCGGAGCCGAGGAGGTTGGGCGGTCCTGAGGGAAGAAGCTACCCCCAGCTGGGTAATGGCTGACAGAATGGTAGTCCGGCCACCTTCACCTAGGGTACCAGTCTGGGGAGCTGCGCTCCGAAGATCTGCTCCTCCTGCGATGGGGAGACATTTGTGTCTCGACATCACGCCCCGTGGTGGGCATCGGGGTCGGCGACCTAGGTCGCGTGGAGGAGTCTTGAATTTCCCCATCAGAGCTCAGTTCCCTTGGCATGGGAAGCGGTTGTAGTATCGGTTCTGCCTGGCGCCTAGGGGAACCCAGAGGAGTCACCCGCATCGCCTCCTGTAGGGTCGGACCCAGTGGTGTCGGCACCGTGGTGGCTGTTGGTACCGATGGTACAGAAGATTCTGAGTCCCGGTGCCGAGATTGTTCCAGATCCTTAGGCTTTTTGGACTTCTCCGGTTTGTCGTGCTTGGGTTTTTTATGTCCAGACGACTGCCCAGGGTCAGCATGCTTCCTCTTTTCCGATTTCTTTTTGGAAGCAGAGGCAAGCTGGCTCGGTGGCACGGTCGCAGCTTCATCCGAAGCGTGCGCAGATGCAGATGGGGCCTTGGAGGCGGAGACCGGAGGAGCAGGTGGAGTCACTCGGGGTGCTATGGGCGCAGTTGGAGCAGCACGTGAGACCAGGGGGTCAGACTGTAGGATGATTCTCCCTATTTTTCCTGGCCTGTTTAGAGAAGGCCAGGCAATGGGAGCATTTGTCGGTTCTATGCCCCTCTCCAAGGCAGAGGAGGCATAGCTCGTGCGGATCTGCAGGTGACATTTTAGATTTGCAGTCCGCACATTTGTAGAATGCCGCCCGTAGAGCCATCATGCAGAAAACAGAAGAAAGAGAGACAGTATAGAGGGAAGTATATATTTTTGTTTTTTTTTTTTAGAGGAAGAAGAGTAAAGGAGACCGAAAGACAACTATAAGAACTATAAGAACAACTATCAAAGAACAAGTAACGGGGAGTTTAACTTGGAATAGAGAAAAAACAGCAAATATCGAACAAGCAAGAAGCAAGAAAAATAGTCAAGGCGAGAGCGCAAGCGGCACAAGGCACGACGAACGGCAGTCGCAAAGACTGGACAAAATGGCAGATGCTCCGCTCTATATAGGCTATGGGGGAGGGGAATGGAGCGTTCCCGCCAAAACTCGTTAGCTTTCAATCTCTCCAGCCAAAGGCACTGCACAGGCGCAGCACCCATATGTGTGATGCACAGAGGCCACGAAGAAGAACAGGCTCTTTTAACTGTTCACCTACACAGTTACTTTATCTGTTGATGGGATGGCTCCATAAAACTTAGCATTAGGGACAGAAACTCTAGAATTCAGCTGACGTCTTTATTTATTTATACACCACCTTCTGAGAGTCCTCAAAAGGGCCTCCCAAAACTATTTGCAATCATGAATCACCTTAATATAGTGAAGTTATAAAACTAATAAAGCACATTTAGTTCACCATAAAAAGAAAAGCATTAACAAGCTATTTAAGAATCATCAAAAGCTTGATGCCATAAAAGTTTTTGCTATTTGCCTGACACCCATAAAAGTCCATCAAACTTTCCATGGAAGAGTTCCACAACCATGGTGCTGCCACTGAAAAAGTATCAGCTCAACTGCTAACAAGATCAAAGATAGCCCCTTTGGCAATCTAGGATTCTTCTGTAACATTTCAGATAAAAAAGAACCACAGACTGTACTATATGAGAAGTTATAAACCACCCCACCCCCAAGAAAAAGAACTTTTTTGTAATCTAACTTTACAGAACTTTTCCAAAAACAGTTAAATTTCTTAACAAATCATGTGTCGCAAAACTCCAAAAGACAATGGAGAATACATTCTATTGACAGCTGTACATTTAACTTAGGAACCTTTAGTTGAATCCTGCCACTCCACCCGCCTAACACTCAGTCAGTTTACATGATTTGAACAGACCCAAATGGATTATTTAAGCAATGATGGACTGCAGCACAAGCCTGCAGCCATTCTGAATTGTGAGCACATGGCCATGTTTTATCATATTATGAAAGTCTGGGCACTGGAGGCTATGCAACAGTTAAGCAACACTCACAAAACCCAAGAACAGAGCATGTGTTAAACCACCTGTGCCACCTGGGTTCACATGACATGATAAGCTGCAGACAGATATTAAATATGCAAAAACTCCCCAGTACATACCACAGTGGGCTATTTTGAACATGTAAACAAGCTAACTCTCATACATTTTAGCTAATAAAAAATGTTCTTCTTGTCTGCTCTCCAAAACTGAAATATACAAAATCAGTATGATGAACCTATATACAAACCCTTTTTTCTATTTTGAAAGGAAACAACAGATGTATATTCCTCCTTTTTACTTTCAATCAATTTTATGGCAGATTAGCCATTGAAGAAAATGTTTGAACTGGAAATGGAAGAAGCCACTAAGATGTTGCTAGCTTAACTGTTCAATGTAAAGCTAATCTCTAAGGGCATTAGGCTAAAATAGCGGATGATGGGAGGGAGGGGGCAATTGAAGCCTGTGAATTTTCCTTTGGGCTGGAAGAGCAGGTTGCTTACCTGTAACTGATATTCTTCGAGTGGCCATCTATGCAGTCACACACATGGGTTCTGCGCCTGCGCAGTGCCTTTGGCTGGAAGATTAATAGCTAACGGTTTCTTTGGTGGCAAACTCCACTCCCCCTCCCTCCCAGGACTATATAAAGGAGTGGAGTGTCCGCCATTTTCCAGTCTTGAAGACTGGATGTTTGTTTTGTATTAGGTAATAAATTTTCAAGTTCACCCTTTTTTTTTTAAATAGTCTGGAACTATAGGAAGAAAAAAGGGTGGTATCGAACTGGAGAGAATCAGGTCGGAGCCACCCATGACACCGCGTGGGGTCGGTAGGTGGGTTGTGTGACTGCACAGATGGCCACTCGAAGAACATCAGTTACAGGTAAGCAACCTGCTCTTCTTCGTCGTGGCCTCTGTGCATCACACACATGGGTAGAATAACAAGCTTACCTGGATAGGAGGAGGGAGGTGTCATCAGCGGAGAACAGAAGAAAGAACAGCTCTGCCAAAGGAGCAATCCTGCCTGGCACGAACATCCAGCCTGTAGTGCTCAGCGAAAGTACATGGCGTAGCCCAGGTGGCAGCTCTGCAAACATCTTCCATCGGGACCCTGGATGCAAAGGCTGACGAGGCAGCAACAGCCCTGGTGGAATGGCCCGTTGGAGTAGACGGTAAGTCCAATTTCGCTAGTTGATAGGACAGGACAATAGTATTAACTATCCATTTCGCAAGCCGTTGGGGGGTGACTGGGCAACCCTTGCCATTTTCAGAATATTTAACAAATAGTCTATTAGATTGCCGAACAGACACTGTTCTGGATCTGTAAAATGCTAGACAGTGTCGGACATCCAGCATATGCAGGGACCTCTCTATCGAATTTGAGGGAACAGGCAAAAACGCTGGTAGAACTATTTCCTGCTGCATGTGGAAGGAGGTAGCAACCTTAGGAAGGAAAGTAGGGTCTAAGCGTAAAACTACTTTCTCTTTATGGAAGTTCATAAATGGAGGATCCACCCTAAGGGCACAAAGTTCTGAGGATCTACGGGCTGACGTAACTGCTACTAAGAAAGCAGTCTTCCAGGAAGCAAGGCGCATATCAATTGTCGCCATGGGTTCAAAGGGTGGTCGGGTCAGTGCCTGTAAAACCACCGAGAGGCTCCAGGTGGGCATAAATGGTCTGACTGTTGGGTGTAGATTACAGAGTCCTCTCAAAAATCTCTTAATCAAGGGTTGGGAGAAAATGGAGAAGCCCTGAATAGTCCCATGATAATGAGAGATCGCTGCTGTATATACTTTAATAGGGGAAGGCTTCAGTCCAGACCGGTGCAATTCGAAAAGAAATTGGAGAATCTGCGGTATTGAAGCCGATGCGGCCGGGAACGAGTGAGAGTCAGCGAAAACAGAGAATCTGCACCATTTCGCAGTGTATGACTTCCTCGTGGATGGTCTCCACGCAGAATCAAGAATATACTGCAGCTGCGGAGGTATGGAGAGTGAAGGTGTGGTATCGACGGATGATGTGTCGACATCGATACAGCGGAACTGGTCATCAGATTCGCCAGGCAGTGAGCTTCAGCGACAGGAGATCGGGGTGCCAGATCGTGCCCTCTTTCTGGGTGATCAGTTAAGGGAGATGTGGTAGTTGAATGAAATCGTCTCGTGATATGTGAAGGAGAGTCGAAAACCACGGTTGACGGGGCCACCAGGGGGTTATTAGGAACCCCGTAGCCCTTTCGTGGACAATTTTTGCCAGCACCCGCATGATGAGGGGAATAGGTGGGAAGGCATAAAAAGTCCTGCCATTCCAGGGAATCATAAAGGCATCCCCGGACGACCCCCGTCCTATCCCCGCTCTGGAGCAGTAAGTCTCACACACCCTGTTGTGATGAGTGGCAAAGAGATCTATGTCCGGTAGGCCCCAAAGGCGAAATAGCTCGTCTCGGATTCGAGGGTCCAGCTCCCATTCGTGTGAGTGCAACATGTGTCTGCTTAGGAGATCTGCCTCTGTATTGTCCGCGCCTGCTAGATGGACTGCTAGTAGAGTGATGTTCCTTGGGATGCACCAGTCCCAGATCTGCATCGCCAAGTGGGCCAGCTTTTGGGATCGAGTGCCCCCTTGCTTGTTCAAGTAAAACACCACAGTCATGCTGTCCGACGAGATCTGGACTACTTGGTGCCGAAGTACATCCTCGAACGACTGCAGGGCTTTGAAAACAGCAAGAAGTTCCAGGAAATTGATGTGATTGTTGACGTCTGTAGGATTCCAGGTCCCTTGAGCACGGAGGTTGGAGCATATGGCCTTCCATCCCGAAAGAGACGCGTCAGTACCAACAGTTATTGTAGGGTACTGAGGTCGAAACGGGACACCGACATTTAGATTGGCTGGATCTGTCCACCACGAAAGTGACTGCAGGACAGAGGATGGAATTCGTAGCCGTCTGGTAGGCTGGTCCCTTTGCGGTTGGAAGACCCCGTTGAAGAATAGTTGTAGTGGTCGCAGGCGAAGCTTGGCATACGGAACTACAGCGATCGCAGCTGACATGTGTCCCAATAGTCTCTGAATGGATCACGCAGGGACGGTCCTTTGTCGTCGGATTCGAGCAATGTGACGTGCAATGGCATCTTGTCTGTCCTGTGGAAGGAAGGCTCTTGCCACTGTCGAATCCAGTCTGGCTCCAATAAAGTTGATCACCTGTGTAGGAAGAAGGGAAGACTTCTGTCGATTAATACAAAGTCCCAAGTCTTCAAAAGAGTACAAGAAGACTGAACCGCCGAGGAAAGTCCTTCTCTAGTTTCAGAAACCAACAGCCAATCATCAAGGTATGGGTATATTTGGATTCCACGCAGTCGAAGGTGCGCACAGACGGGGGCCATACACTTCGTAAAAACGTGTGGTGCAGTGACCAGTCCAAACGGTAACACCTTGAATTCGTAGATATTGAAATCTACCGCAAAGTGAAGGAAGCGCCTATGCCGTGGATGAATAGCGATGTGGAAGTAGGCGTCCTTCAAGTCAAGCGAGGCAAACCAATCTCCTCTCCCTAGCAGCGGAAGGATATTTTGCAGGGTGGTCATCCGAAATTTTTTAGGTATAATGAATGTATTTAGAGCTCTCAAGTCCAAAATTGGTCGGAGACCTCCATCCCATTTCGGGACGGTAAAATATCTGGAATAGAATCCATGGAGTCCATCCGAGAGTGGTAGCTGAGTGATCGCTCCTTTAGCAAGCAGCTGGCTGACTTCGTCTAGTAGTACCAACGAGGCTGCAGTAAAGCGGATAGGACTCGGTGATGGAACAACATCGAATTCAATTCTATATCCATGCTGAATGATGGATAACACCCAACCATCAGATGTAATGGTCTCCCAAATGGGGAGCCGACTTTTCAATCGGTCCCCAAAAGAGAGGGGGAAGGGTGTGAGTGGGAGGAGAAGGGTTCACTTGCCCCGTCAACGCTGGCGCCGGTCGACATCGAAACGGCGATGGGTTTGTTGAAAGCGCTGAGATGGTTGCCTGCGGCACTGCTGACGTTGATGAGGCTGCTGCTGTTGCCGAGACTGGTACTGTTGGTGGAACTGAGGGTCGGGCCATGACCACTTACGCCGAGGCTGGGATTGCAGCTCCATCCAACGGGCCGTCATCCTGGATTCATGTATCTTTTTTAATTTGCTGTCCGTCTTGAGGTTGAACAAGCCAGACCCGTCGAAAGGCATTTCCTCTATTCGGCGCTTCATCTCTTCCGGGAAGTTACAATTCCTCAGCCAGGCACGCCTATGGAGAGAGATGGCACCTACGAGCAACCTCGAATTGGTATCGACGTGGTGACGGGCCGTTGATAATTGTTGCACCACCACCTGCATCGCCTCCCTCACAAAGGTCTTTGCCAGGTCGGCTTGGTTGCCTGGGAAGGTGGAAATGATGCTGTCAAGGCGCTGCATCAAGAAATATTGATAGCGCGCCAGGGTCGCTTCGTAATTGGATATCCGCAATCCGAGGCCGGATGCTGCATAGACCCAGCGTGCTAGTGAGTCCACCTTCCTGCCCTCCTTATCGCGGGGTGATGTATGTCCGCGTGCCTCCCGGCCCTGAGAGGATTCAACAACAACCGAATTCAGTTTGGGGTGCCGGAGGAGGAATGGGATGTCCTCCTCTTGGACCCGATACATGGACTCGTATTTGTGCGAGGTCGGTTGTGCGTGGGCCGGGAGGTCCCATGGTTGAATCATGGCTTGCCGCAATGTTGTGATCAGCGGTAGGGCGATAGATGTGGATTGTTCTCCCCTGACCACATCATAAAAGCGGTTGGTACTCGGTCCTGGTTGTTGGTGGGCTTCGATTTCGAGGGATTTTACCAGCCTAGCCATGAGCTCCGAGAAGGAGATGTATGGTTCCTCGGGTGACCCAGGGCCTTGTGAGGTAACCACTGCATCTGGTGAGGTCGAGTCAATGTCTGATTCGTTAGATTCCATCCAGTATGGAGGAGGAGCACTGGAGGAGGACTCCGCTGGTGACTCTGATCTGCTACTCGCCCTGGATGGAGGTATTGGAGCGTCTCTAGGTGTCGGCTGGAAGCGATCCCTAGGAGCTGGTGGCGAGGACCGACCTCTGGGAGCCGGGTAGTAGGCCATAGAGTGGCGTTCCTCCCGCCTCGGTACGGAGGAATACCGGGACTGGTACCAGTTGTCAGATCGTATCTCTGAGGAGCAGCTCCCGCGACTTCTGGGTGGAGAGACGACGGGTTCAGCCTCGAGAGGAGCGACCGGCATCGGCGTCGGGGATCGAGCCCTAAGGGGGGAATCCCTTATCTCGCCATCAGATATCGAGCCGTGATGCGGGTCCTCTTGCACCCTAGACTCTAGAGGGTGTGGCGAGGCTGGCGGAGTGACCCTCATCGCCGCCTGGATGGCCGGAGTTGAGTGTGTCGGATCCGAGACTGGCATCGGTACCGAGGAGGCCGTCGAACCCGAGTGCCGATGTTTGGGGCGTTCGGGATCCCTCGGTTTCTTAGAAGGCTTACTAGCCTTATCTTTCTTGGCCTTCTTATGCACAGTGTGTTTCTCTGGATCACTGTGTTTTCTTTTTTCCTTCTGCTTCCTCGGAGCAGATTGGTCGGCCATACTCAGAGCGCCTTCAGCTGAAGGGCATGAGGGTGGAGTAGTGGAAGAGGAAGCCGGACGCTGTGGCAAATCGGCCAAGGCTGGGCGGCCTTTGGGCGGAGCTAAAGCTGTAGTCTTAGCCACAAGCTGGTCCGATTGGAGGAGCGCCTGGTCCCACAATAGCTTGCGGAGGCGGTTCTCCCAATTCTTCCTCGCTTGTTTTGAGAAGGCCAAACAATGGCAGCATTTATCGGTCCTGTGCCCCTCCCCTAGGCACAGGAGACACAGATCGTGTGGGTCTGCCGCAGGCATTTTGGAGCCGCACTCCCCGCACTTGCGGAACGCCGCCCGTTGCACCATCGCAGAAAAAGGAAGAAGATAGTGAAGCGGGAAAGTAGTATTTTTATTTTTTTTTTTTTTTTTTAAGGAACAGAAAGAGAAGTGCATGAAAAACGAAGTGAATATACTTAACAGGAATACCAACAAGGATGAATAACTTGGAGAAAAACAGGGAGGTTTTCGAGCAAGGAAGAGAGGTAAGTAACAATCTAAGCGAGAGCGAAGCGGCACGAGGCACAACGAATGGCGGTCGCAAAGACTGGAAAATGGTGGACACTCCACTCCTTTATATAGTCCCGGGGGGGAGGGGGAGTGGAGTTTGCCGCCAAAGAAACCGTTAGCTATTAATCTTCCGGCCAAAGGCACTGCGCAGGCGCAGAACCCATGTGTGTGATGCACAGAGGCCACGATGAAGAACACATGCTTTCTATCGAAAAGAATTCAGGTTCTATCCTTAGTTCAGCTTTAACTAATATTTTACACTCCAGATGTTTTGGATTACAACTACTATCAGTTCTAGCTAGTGTGGTCAAAGCTCGGGAAAAAAGGGAGCTTTAGTCTAAACCATCTAGCTAGCATCATGTTGGGAAAGGCTGACTTAGCCTCACCAGACAGAGCAGAGAAAGGTTCCTATCTTAAACCCTGCAGAGTTGCTGCCAACAAATGCACTCAGTACTGAGCCAAAAGGAACAATAATGTGTTTTGGCAAAGAGCAGCTTTAAATGTTCCTAGCCCAGAAACAACTCAATTTCCAGATGTCTAGAACTAGGTCTAGGTCAAAGCTTTTGTATTTCCTGGAGTTTGAGTGGCTTTACAACTGATGGCAATATTTTCCTCAAAAGGCCAAGAGAATTTTAATGTGTCTTGCTCAAACAACACCTCTTAAAGGAATTTCAAAATCAGGTTGTGATATTGTGAGGGGAGATTATCAGAAGCCTTGGCAATTCTTCTACAAGCCTCTACAATATGGGATCCATCCCATATTTGTATTCACTGCAAACAACTTTCCCAACTCAGGATCCTTGCAAGGAGAAATGAGTTATGTGCATACTTGAACAAATGTTTTCACCCATCTTGTAACCCATTATGATCAACCATGTGATTTTTTTCACTAGTCAGTGCTTTTGGGAAGAACAATCTCTGGATTCAGCTTCCCAATCCCAAAACAAGGTGATGGAAAATATTAAACCAGTTTGTTATTTGGTTAAAAAGTTGCTTGTTTAAATTACAGTGTATTGTACATGAAGCTAACTTGAAAACTGTTTAATTGATCCAGAATAGAGCTAATTGAATAGAACAAACCAGGATCGGTTGATACAGACCACACACACACAGCCCAAGTATTCAAATAATGAGTGTCAATAAATGTTTTATATAAATTCACTATCCTTTCATGACAGGACGGCATATAAATATTTTAAATAAATATATAAACTATTATATGAGAGTGGATAGTTTCAAAGAATAATGCTATAAGAGGACTAGTAAGAATATAGTAGAATGCTTACTCTTACTCCTCAACTAAAACAGTGAATTAATTGTAGTATATCTGCAAATATTTTCTTTACCATGAACAGAGATCTCTACATTGTTCCATATTAATGCAAAACCAACCAAGAAAGACACATAGCATGTCATATGGGGAAAAGGACAGAAACAATACTGACCCTTTTAGCATGAAGAAACCAGTGACTTAAGCTAGTTCAGAATTATAGAACCAAGTACATGTCAGATTGCTGGAATATTACTTTTTCTGAATCTCCCTCTTGGATGCACCCCATGGTGAGCAGGTTTGAGAGTATCAGACAACTTGAAAGCAATGGCACTAGAGACTGTTTCAATAGATGATCCTTAAACAAGGACATACAAGGTGGAATGGTAAAAACAGACCACATACGACTGCTTATATCCAATACTGTCTATTCTGCTGACAGAAGATGTTCACCGACAGAATAAGGAGAGGGCAATTTTCAACAATTCCCTGTCCCTCAAGCCCCCAAAGTCTATTTGAAAGGGTTAGGGGAACCTGCAAAGCAAATTTGGATAGTGTGTCATAGGATGCAAGGGAGAAGGGGAATCATCCAAAATTGTTCTCCCCCCTGCCCCAATTCCTATACTCTTGCCAAATATATTCCAGCAGCAGAGCAATCAGGTATTATGGTTGGCAGGAATTATTCAGCATGTGAGAAATCTTATAACTAAAGCTTTCAGGATGCTATACAAAATAAAAATATAATGAAACAATGATAAAGCTTAATAATAAAAGTTGAATAAGAAATAGAATTCAAAAGAACTTGTAACAATAATGCAAATATTAAATAGTCATCAACTAACTCTCAGTGGAGCATATAAACCACAGGCTCTCTGTGACATTCCTGTAATAAGGAACCATACTTTTCTATTACAGATGAACCAAGCCCATGTGGACTGCTCAAATTCCAATCAATGAGAAAAAAAAAATCCAAATCTGCTCCAGAGATGGCTCTTTAGGTTTCCTCACAGAAATCTAGGGTTGGTATGATTATTTCCTTGTCAATCAGAAAAAGTATATAGGTTTTAGAACTGTGTTGCAACTCTCCTAATTTCCATGCAGGATAATGTTCCCAAGCTGGATATTCAATGCCATAGAGATCCCTTCTTTCTAAGAGTTATTTCCTTTGTATCTTACATATATGAACTCAGGATTCTCACATCCTTGGACATTTATATTTTCAGGACAATTTCTTCTGTAATGCTTGTCTCCCACCTGATACACTACGAAGTTAATTTTTAAAATTTATCCATGCTGTTTTTCCTTTAAAATTGAATTTAATAAATCAGAAAGGCAGTTTATTAAATACACTATATGCAGTGCTCTTTGTGCATAGCTGAAAACCTTAAGTAACAATTTCTGCTGCCAATTATTGATCTTAAAGATTAGAAACACTCTATTCCAAAATGTTTTAAATCATACTCTCCAAAGGCAAGTAGGCTGCTGTGTCGTATGGATGTTATACCATCATATCACTTTCAGCTTGCACTGACTGCATGCTCCCCTAGTGATGTGAGTTATGAGTTATCATCTATAAGCATTATGATTTGAATCTAAATATTCTCTTTTTTTATCACAGGTGTGGGAAACCTCCAGCCCTTTCCAATGTAGCAGAGTACAGACATACCGTATTTTTCGCTCTATAAGACGCACTTTCCCCCGCTCAAAAGTAAGGGGAAATGTCTGTGCGTCTTATAGAGCAAATGTGTGTGTGTTCAACACCCGGGACGCTGCCGGCCCGGCTGCACCATGTGGCACCACCAGGTTGGCATGTGCTCGGCGCACCCTGCTCCGCCCCCTACTCCGGGAACTGCCCACCCACACTGGGAAGACCTGCCGCGCTGAAGCCTCTGTGCCGCCGCTGCCGCTAGGCCCCCCCCCCCGCGATGCTGGCACATCCGCGGGCTGGTGCGCCCACTGCCGCTGCCTCCAGGCCGCCACGCCCCCCCACACCGCTGGCGCATCCGCGTGCCGCCGCGCCCCCCCGTGCCGCATGCGTCGCCGCCGCACCCACACATCTGCCTCCGCACCACTGCTGCCGCATCCGCCCCCCCATGCGCTGCTGTCGCCTCCGCACGCACTCGGCCAGCATGCACCTGGCTGGCACGCACTCGGTGCACCCTGCTCTGCCCCCCTCCTCCAGCGCAGGTGAGAGCTGTGCCCCCCATGGAGAGACGGACAGCCCTCCCCCACCCGCTGGGGAACTGACTTTGTCTCTCCGTGCAACTGAAGGGTTAAAAGCAGTTCCCGAGCGGGTGGGGGTGAGCACTCTGTCTGTCCTTGCAACTGAAGGGTTAGAGTGCTCACCCCCACCCGCTCGGGAACTGCTCACCCCCACAATCAAATAGACATTGTTTTCTTTCAAAAGTCTTTTGATAAAATCCATCAACAGACTCTTGAGAAAACCTGGCAGTGATGGAATAAGGGCTGTGTGCGCACACACATGGTGTCCTATGGATCAGTAACTGATTAAAGAATTGAAAGCCAACATTGAGAATGCATGGTAATTTCTCCCAGTGCAGGAGTGTAAGCACAAGATTCTCACAAGATTCTGCATTAGGATCAGTGCTTTTCAACCTGTTCATAAATGTTCTGGAATTAGAAGTGAGCAATAAAGTAGCCAAGTTTGCTGATGATACTAAACTATTTAAAGCATTTAAAAGGGATTGTGAGGAATTCCAGTGGGATCTCTCCGAGCTGGGAAAAAGGGCATCAGAACGGCAAATGCTGTTCAGTGTAACAAGTGTAAAGTTAGCATGCTGGGGGAAAAGAATCTCATCTTCAAGTATAAGCTGATGGAATCTGACAGACCAAGAAAGAAATGTGGTGGACAGCTTGATGAAAATGTCAAATGTTAGGAGGGAATGCCATAATATGCACATAAAAAGTGCAAAGAAGGGCAACTAAAACAATCAAGGGATTGGAGCAGCTCCCCTATCAGACTTTGTTACAACAACCAGGATTGCTTCTCTTAGGAAAATGATGACTAATGGAAAGCATGGCAAAGATGTTCAAAATTATGCATGGTGTGAAAAAGTGGAAAGTGGGACATTTTCCTCCTCTCTGAAAAAAAAAAAAAAGGGTTAATCCCCATGAAAACACCCATCACTCCTTTGTTCTGAAATAAAAGATTCAACAGCAGAAGTGTAGTGAGCCTGAAATACCTTTTGGGGATGGAAGGAAAGTTCCCCACAATTTAGCTTTTTCTTTCAAGGGTTGGACCTTTTAATACCTCATGGATAATTAACTGGGACTTCTAAATGCTCAACAAAAACAATGTAGATATAAAGTTTCATTGCCTGAAGACCTTCCCAATTGAGGATACAAGAAACACAATTATAGTGATCTCTGCAACTGTGCAAATTTTAGTTTTTCATGCCCTTGGCCCAGAGGAAGAAATGACACACAAGAGACCACTGAGTGAGCATTCCTCTCGACTCAAAAGGATGCGTAGATGCAGCCCGAGTTTCTTAAGCATCACTTTTAAATATGAAAAAAAAAAGAGAGAGAGAAAAGTTGGAGGATTGAATTTAGGTTTCCTCATTGCTCACCTTCTCTGTCTAAGATAGAGGCAAGAAAAACCAGAGAGAGCAGGTATGCTGGGGGCGTGCAATCAAAAGAATATTTACAGTTTATTCAGACCTACAGGAAATACATGTGGCATTGAAGGGACTGCAGAGATGGATTCTATACAAGATGTTTTCATGCCCTAACAGTTACATGCACAGTCTGTGGGGGATGGAGGGGTCATGCGCACAGTATGCTAGAGGCACATGAGAGTAAAGCAACTGGGATTAAGACATCCCAACGGATCCCATTCTGTTATAGTTTATTAAATATTTTAATAAACCATTTGATTCAGAATATTTTTTTTCTCGTTTTCCTCCTCTAAAAACTAGGTGCATCTTATGGTCAGGTGCATCTTATAGAGCGAAAACTACGGTACTCTTTCCTTTCCCCAGGACCTGCATTTGGCAGGGGAAATGCCCCCTTCCCAGTTGATCACCAGATAGTGCTGGAAAGGATCTGTGCATATGTGCATGCATGTGGGAGTGGAGTGACAGTCAGTGGCCCCACCCACTTTGGCCAGTGACCCTACCAACTACAGTCCTCTGCCTTGAGCACTAGGCCAAAAATAGTTAAAAAAATGCTATTGCATTAGAAGACTCTTTTTGTAAGAGAAAGAGAATCTTTGGAACCATACCTATAGAATGAAAACTGTTCAGATCTGTTTTAGAACAGTGCACTTAGAAAAAGCAGGTTGCTCACCTGTAACTGATGTTCTTCGAGTGGCCATCTGTGAAGTCACACACATGGGTGCTGCGCCTGCACAGTGCCTTTGGCCGGAGATTGCAAGCTAACAGTTTTTTTGGCGGGAAAGCTCCGCTCCCCCCCCCTCAGGCCTATAAAGAGTGGAGCATCTGCCATTTTGTTCAGTCTTTGTGACCGAATGTACACTTCCTATCGGGCAATTAACCTAACCAAACGATAAGGGTCAGTACCTATAAAAGAGAGAAAGGATCGGTACCGACCGACGAACCACCTACCGACACTACGCGGGGCCGGCGGGTGGGTTGTGTGACTGCACAGATGGCCACTCGAAGAACATCAGTTACAGGTGAGCAACCTGCTTTTCTTCGTCGTGGCCTCTGTGCATCACACACATGGGTAGAATAACAAACTTACCATAAAGGAGGTGGGGAGGTGTCCCTATTGCAGAACCGATGAAAGGACAGCTCTTCCAAAGGAGCAGTCCTGTTGGGCTCGGACATCGAGTCGGTAATGCCTTGCGAACGTGCAAGGACTCGCCCACGTGGCGGCCCTGCAGACATCCTCGAGCGAAACCCTCGAAGAGAATGCAGAAGAGGCAGGAACTGCTCAGGTCGAATGACTTCGAGGAACCGTTGGCAGATCGAGCTTGGCAAGTTGGTATGACAAAGTAATGGTATGAACTATCCATTTTGCCAATCTTTGTGAAGAGACCGGGGTACCCTGGTCTAGGGTGGAATATTTAACGAAAAGTCTATTCGTATGCCGAAGAGACTCCGTTCTGGACCGATAGAAGGCTAAGCAATGACGAACATCAAGAGAATGTAATGACCGCTCTAGAGGAGTCACTGGTGATGGGAAGAAGGCCGGCAGAACGATGTCTTGTCCCAAATGGAAAGAAGTTGAAACCTTAGGGAGAAAGGAGGGGTCAAGTCTCAAGACTTTCTCCTTGTGGAAATTCAAGTATGGTGGGTCAATCCTGAGTGCACAAAGCTCACTAGCTCTTCATGCTGAAGTGACTGCTACCAGAAAGGCAGTCTTCCAGGACACTAGTCTCAGATCAACTGTCGCCAAAGGCTCAAAGGGAGCTCTTGTCAAAGCCTGAAGGACTACCGAAAGGCTCCAAGTAGGCATCACCGGTCTTATAACAAGCGTAATGTTGTGTAGTCCCTTAAGAAATCTCTTAACAAGTGGTTGAAAGAACAAAGGAAAACCGTCGATCAATCCCGATGATAGGAAATAGCCACGGTGTAAACTCTAATTGAGGATGGTTTAAGTCCGGAGCGATGGAGTTCTAATAGAAACTGTAGGATCTGAGATATAGTCGATTCCAATGGAGACAATGAGTGAGAATCAGCAAAGCTGGAAAAACGCTTCCATTTGGCTAAATACGACTTGCGTGTAGAAGGTTTCAGCGCCAAATCCAAGATAAACTGGATGGACGGGTCCAAAGCGATCGGATTCAATGGATTGCCGACTGGTGCCGAAGAGACAGTCAGAATGGATACAGCCAAAGGAGCTGACGGTACCGATTGGACCGCAGGAGCTATCGAATTCGCCAGGCCGTCAGATTCAAAGAGTTCAGATCTGGGTGTCACAGCGTTCCTTCCTGTTGAGTTATAATGTCTGGAAGTAACGGAAGACGATGGAATTCTCCTTGGGAAATTGTGAGAAGTGTCGTGAACCAAGGCTGGCACGGCCACCAAGGAGTGATTAATATTTCCGATGTCACCTCGCGGACTATCTTCACCATGACTTTCGTTATCAGTGGAATCGGTGGAAAAGCATAAATATGGAGCCTGCTCCAAGATATCATGAAGGTGTCCCCTAGGGATCCGGTCCCGATCCCCGCTCTCAAGCAGAAGAGGTTACATACCCTGTTTTGTTGGGTAGCGAACAAGTCCACGTCCAGAGCACCCCAGAGATGAAAAAGTTGACTGCGTACCCGGGGGTGTAATTCCCATTCGTGGGAGACAAGCATGTGCCAGCTGAGGAAGTCCGCTTGGATGTTGTCTACCCCAGCCAAATGTACCGCCACCAGAATGATGCCGTGAGGGATGCACCAGTCCCAAATTTGAAGTGAGAGCCTGGCCAGAGTTGGAGACTTCGTTCCTCCTTGTTTGTTCAGATAAAAAACTGTTGTCATATTGTCCGTTATCTGAACAACCCGATGGCGAAGAAGGTCCTCGAAGGAACGGAGTGCTTTGAACACTGCTAAAAGTTCCAGAAAGTTGATGTGTTTTCTGGATTCTACACGGTTCCATACACCCTGGGTTCGATGACCATTGCAAATCGCCCCCCAGCCCGAGAGGGAGGCATCGGTCATGACTGTCACCGATGGGGGCGGATGTTGAAATGGAATTCCCACCAATAGATTTTCCCTGAATGTCCACCAAAGGAGGGATTGAAGAACCGAAGATGGGATTCGAATCGGTTTCGACTGCGCATCGAACTGTGGGCTGAATGACTTGTTGAACAGTAGCTGCAGAGGGCGTAGATGAAGTCTGGCATGAGGCACTACAGCTACTGATGCTGCCATGAGGCCGAGTAGAGTTTGGACTGCACGTGCCGGTACTATCCCGTCGTGACGAATCCAAAGGATATGTCGAATCATCGTTATCTTGTCTATTGCGGGGAAGGAAGGCTTTTTCCCGCGTCGAATCCAGGCGTGCTCCGATGAAGGTAAATATCTGTGTTAGAACAAGAGAGGATTTTTCCAGATTAATACGCAGGCCCAGATTATCTAACAAGCTGCACGTCGAGTTGTTAGAACGGAGCAGCTCATCCCTAGATTGGGAGACCAGGAGCCAGTCATCCAGATACGGATAAATCTGGATGCCCTGAAGATGGAGGTAGGCACAGACCGGGGCCATGCACTAAGTAAACACCCGAGGAGCAGTGGCCAGTCCGAAAGGTAGAACCATGAATTCGTACAGATCAGATGCGGCAGCAAAACGTAGGAAGGGCCTATAGCCAGGATGGATCGAGATGTGAAAATATGCATCTTTAAGTCCAGTGAGGCGAACCAGTCCCCTTTCTGAAGCAATGGCAAGATATTTTGAAGGGTGGTCATCCGAAATTTCTTAGTTTGGATAAAACGATTTAGAGAATGTAAGTCCAAAATTGGCCGGAGACCACCATCCCGTTTCGGGACCGTAAAATACCTGGAATAGAATCCATGAAGTTCGTCTGGTGAAGACAAATGGCGGATAGCCCCTTTAGCCAGGAGTTGTTGTATCTCGTCGAACAAAACCGATGAGCATGATGTAAACTTTATCGGGCTCGATGGGGGGACGGTCTCGAATTCTATCCGGTAGCCATGTTGAATGATGGACAATACCCACAGGTCAGATGTAACGGACTCCCAAATGGGGAGCTGGCTTCACAGCCAACCCTCATATGAGAGGGGGGTGGGAATTGGGTAGGAAAGGAGAATGGTTTGCCCGTCCCGTCAGCGTTGGCGCCTATCGACGTCGAATCGGCGGCGGGCCTGTTGGTAGCGCTGCTGAGGCTGCTGATGGCGGCGCTGTTGGTGTTGCTGTCTTTGCTGGGGCTGTTGCCTGGGCTGGAACAACTGCCTATAAGTGGGGTGATTCCATTGCCACTTACGTCGGGTTTGGGGTGGTAGCTCCATCCGACGCGCTCTCATGCAGGATTCATGCAGCTTTTTTAATTTATGATCCGTATGCGAGTGGACCCGTCAAAGGGCATGTCCTCGATCTGGTGCTTGGTCTCATCTGGGAAATGGCAATTCCGGAGCCAGGCGTGCCTCCGGAGAGAGACCGCCCCAATGAGGGCCCTTGACTTCGTGTCCATGTGGTGGCGTGCCGTGGACAATTGTTGAATGGCCACTTGCATGGCCCCTTTTATCAGGACCTTGGCCGCATCTCCCTGGTGGTCCGGTAAGGTCGAGGTGACGTTGTGGAGGCACTGCATTAGGAAATATTGGTACCGTGCCAACATCGCCCCATAATTGGAGATGTGGAGTCCTAATCCAGAGGCCGCGTACGCTCTCCAGGCCAGGGAGTCGATCTTCCTCCCTTCCTTATCGCGTGGCATGGTGTGGCCTCTGGCCTCCCTACCCTGGGAGGACTCGACGACGATCAAGTTCGGCTTTGGATGCTTGAGGAGGAAGGGGATGTCCTCCTCCCAAACCCGATACATCGTCTCGTACCTCCTTGATGTGAGTTGGGGGTGGGAGGCCAAGTCCCAAGGCTGGGTCATCACCTGCTTGAGCGTAGTCATAAGTGGGAGGATGATCGAAGTGGACTGTTCTCCCCTGACGACGTCATAAATTCTGTCCATCGATGGGCCCGGACGTTGGATGGCATCAATCTCCAGCGCCTGAACCAGCTTTCCCATCTGGTCCACGAATGAGCCATAGGACTCATTCGGCGAGGCAGGGTCCTGGGTAGTGATGACAGCGTCGGGAGAGGTCGAATCGATCTCTGAATCATCGGAATTGGCAGGATAGTATGGTGGTGCCGATGATGAAGAGTCCATTGGTGACTGCGAGCGGCTGCTGTCATGCCTAGAGGGCATAGGCGAAGCCCGTCTCAAATCCCTCGGGAGAGGCCGGTCTCGAGGAGGTGAGGATCTACTCCGAGGGGCCAGATAGTATCCCACAGAGTAGGATTCGGGCCATGGTCGGTAGGAATGCTGATACCATCCTTCCATCGGTCTATCAATAGACCTGCTCCGTCGGCCCTGAGGTGGAGACATGACCACATCCCCTGTAGTAGTGGGCATCGGCGTCGGGGACCTCGCCCGCGGGGGGGAGTCCCGTATCTCTCCGTCTGAGATTGAATCCCTAGGGAGGGATGGGAGTGGATCAGAAGGACAGTCCACAACACACCGTGGGGACCCTTGTAGGGTAACCCTCATGGCCTCTTGAAGCGATGCGTCGGGCAGTGTCGGTACCAAAGTTGGGCCCGGTACCGATGGCGCTGACGAGCTCGAGTCTTGGTGCCGAGGGCGCTTAGATTCTTTTGGGCGCTTAGAAGGTTTCGGGAGTTTGTCTTTCTTGGCCTTCTTGTGACCAGTTGACTTCGAAGAGTCGGTATGCTTTCGTTTCTCCGCCTTTTTCTTAGGAGAAATGGGAGGAGCCATCGCTGAGGAGGCGCCTTCGTCTGAAGGACGCCTTTGCAGGGCTGCAGAAGAAGAGGCCAGTTTAGCGGCAGTCACCACTGGGTCGGACTGCATGAGAGCCCGATCCCATAAAAGCCTGCGTAGGCGGTTTTCTCGGTTTTTCCTGGCTTGGAAAAAGCCAGGCAATGTGCGCATTTATCCGTCCTATGCCCCTCGCCGAGGAAGAGAAGGCATAGTTCATGCCAGTCGGTAGGTGACATCTTCGACCCACACTTCGTGCACTTGTGGAAAGCTGCCCGCTGTGCCATCGTAGAAAAGAAGAAAAAGGAGATAGTGCAGATATATATTTTTTGATTTTTTTTTTTTAAATAGAGAAGTGAGAGGAAGGAGAAATACTAACGAGAAGAAGAAGAAACTACACTAATAACTACAAGGAATGAGGGAGTAACAACTGGGAACAATACCGAGGAGCTAACCAAGAGATAGTCAGAGAGAGAGCGAAGCAGCACAAGACACAGCGAACGGCGGTCACAAAGACTGAACAAAATGGTGGACGCTCTGCTCTTTATAGGCCTAGGGGGGAGGGGAGGGGAGCTTTCCCGCCAAAAAAACCGTTAGCTTGCAATCTCCGGCCAAAGGCACTGCACAGGCGCAGCACCCATGTGTGTGATGCACAGAGGCCACGACAAAGAACCTCTACACCACATAAACAATTTCAAACTAGTCTATTCCTTTAATCAAATTACATGGTTCAGTCAGTCAGCAGTGACTAAACAGAAAGTGTGTGCTAAAAATGAACGTTGCCCCATTTAAAAAAATTGCCCTTTCCAATGAAGCAACATATTGTCCTCAAAGGTATGCAATACAGTAGTACACATCAACTCAACCACTTACATTTCTGAAGTCATACTTTTAATTAAAATCAAATCATCACTAGGCTAAATACTGAAAAGCAACATGTATCTCAAATCATCACTAGGCTAAACACTGAAAGGCAACACGTATCTCAGATGTCAAAACTAAAACCTATTGGATATTTACAGAATAAACAACCAAAGAACTATAAACTATGAAAACAAGCAATAGTAGTATAACTTAGTAACTAATTAAATGGTTTTGAAGCTGAATTATTTAAAGTACTTAAATGCAGGGCAGTATGAAGAAAAGAAAGGCAAACCTAAATGAGAAACATAGAAACATAGAAACAGAGCGAGTCAGAAGGGGCCTCCCGGGCCATCTAGTCTGACCTCCGGCACCAGCCGGCTCTGCTCATGACATGCCCACCATGTGCAGAAGAGATGGTGCAATGATTACTGTTTGTATTAAAAGGGAAAAAAACCCAGTAAGTTATTAAAAAAAATCCAGAAAATGTGCCACACCCTGCAAAAGCAGCCTGGAAGTCATAAACTGGAAGTCATAAATACAATAGATCAAAGCTAGATATTGCCGGTAAGCAACAACAGACCCCCCAACTTTCTGAATAATGCTATTCCAATCCCATTTTCTTAGTTTCTGTACAGTAGATTCAGATGTGCTAAATTAAGGGGATTCATTCTATACAAAGGGAGATCATTTATTTAGCCAACTTTGCATTAGGTTTCTAATTTTGTTTTTTTTAAATGGAGATCATTTCCCACATTAGAGGGAAGATAATTTTTAAGGTCATTCAACCACATAAAAACTTTTTAACATGAGATACAATTTCCATAAAGAGATACTACACAATTTCAATGTGGAGACACAAGTTACTTTAAGATTACCACTAGAAAATAGAGGCACTAGAAACCCAATGCAAAAATGTGACTTCTCCTAAAGCAGGTTTGCATACAGCCTTTATTTCAGGAGTCCAAACAATTGGATCACTGAATACCCCCTCATTATAAGCTGATGATGGAATGAAAGACTGGTTGTGGGGCGGCGGAGGGGAGCACGTTAAAGATATCTGAGGAGAAAAAAAGATGTAGAATCTGGGAATGGAGAAATCTCCCCTTACTCCACTGACGGCAACATATATTCAGGATAATTTATTTTATTTCAAACATTACAGGTCAACTTAATTCATACAGTACCTCTGATTAACTTGCATCTCAAGCTGCTGGATTTTTTCCAAAAGTTCTTTTTCAACAACTTCCCTTTGCAACTCAAATGCTTTAAGGGCATTTTTTACTGCAGTTTCTTTTTCACAGCTGAGCTTCTGCACAAGCATTTTCCTGTCCTGTTCATGGTTAGTTACTAGCTGTTCCTTTTCCTCTTGAAGTTTATTGATAACAACTTCATATTTCTTCTGTTGTTCACACAGAGCTAAGTTTTCCTCCTTTTGCTTCTCTAGGGCACTCACTTCCAATTCTACTTTACCTTGTAATTCTGTTATTCGTTCTTCCAATCTTTTTTCTGCTTCAAGTGCTTTTTGATGCAAACAGGTTACTTTGCTCAATTCACTTCTAAGCAAATTTGTTTCTTCCTCATGTCTGTCAATCAGTTCTGAAATACACTGATCTTTTTCAATTGTCATTAAAGTTCTCAGTTCTGCTAGACCTACCTGATAGTCATCATCATTAACTTGAATTATATGATTCAATTTATCAATCTCTTTTTTTAAGATTTCAGTTTCTTTGTCAACAAGGGATTTTAAATTACCCTGCTGTTGAGTTTTGCTTTCTTCTAACAGAAGTTTCATTTCATCTGTTTCTGCTTCTTTTAGTGCAAGTTCAACTTCCAATTTGCATCTTAAGTCAGACAGTTCAGAAACCATAAGTTTTAATTCCTCAATCTGTTGTTCTTTTTCATGGACTTCTGCAGCATGAGATTCCTGTATCTGTTCAAGTTGATATTGATTTTCTCTTTTTAATGTCTCCAAACAATCATGGTGCTTGGCCATCAGTTCTTCAAATGCTTGTGTATGTCTGACATGCAGATTGCATTCTAATTCTTTTAGATGATCTTGCTCCAAAGTTTGCAGTTCTGACTTCAGAAGCTGCATCTTTTCATCATTTTCAATATGAAGCTTTTTCAAACTTTCCAATACCCTTTCACGTGCTTCCCTTAGTTCCTTAATTTCACTACTCTTATTCTTCATTTGGCATTCCAGTTCAAGGAGCTTCTGATCTTTTTCATTTTGTAAGACCATAACTGCCTCCTTTTCATTCTTTACTATTGCAAATTCATTATTTTTATCATGCAGAAGATCTTCAAGACATTTTAAGTCATGTTTTAATTTTATAATCTTTCTTTTGTTCACTTCATCATCTTCAACTAAGGAATTCATTTTACTTTCATATTCCGTTTTTATAGACTGCAGTTCTTTTTGATGCTTATCTTTTAGGGCTTTTTCAAGTGAAAGTTTGACTTTTTCTAGAATATTTCTTATTTCTACTGAAGTATATTTTAAAGAACTGGAAAAGTCACATTGTTCTTTTTCTACAAATGTTCTAAAATGGAAAAGGTCTTCTTTGATGTTTATTAAATTTAATCGAGATTCTTGAGCAACATCTCTACATTTTTCTAGACAAACATTTATAGCAGAATTTTCTTCTTTTGCAGATTTATTTGTGTCTTGCATCCTCCTGCTGTCTATTGCATTGATAACTGAGGAATAGAGGGATTCCACCATCATCTCTGGGCTTTGTGGATCACTTATCACATTTGGAGAGGCTGGATTTTCTTCAATTATAAACTCATTCACAGCTGACATAAAATCAGATTCTGGACTTTCTGCCAGTGAGTCCAGGTCTAAGGATCCTTGCTTAAGGGACTGCTCTATGCTTGGATGGCCAATAGTTTCAAAATCAAATGTATGGGCATCAATACTGTCTGGAGACAATTCTTCTAAAGGGCCTGGAGCACACTCAGGTGGGCACAGAGGACCCTGAAGACTAAGTGGAGGAGGAGTTTTAGGAGAGGTAGCAATTGTTATTCCTGCTGTACTTTCCATCCTTGGTGTAGTGACAGATTGGGGTGAGGCTTGACTATTGGAAGCCTAAAAGAATAAGATAAAAGTCAGAGTTAAAATGTTGTAATTTCTTAACAATTCCCACCATAGGCCCAAAACCAAATATAATGAGCTTCACATATGTATTGAGAAAAGCACTCCTTCCAAAGCCTCATATCAGCTTAAAATAAAGGTAAAGGTTTCCCCATGACATTAAAGTCCAGTCATGTCTGACTCTTGGGGGTGGTGTTCATCTCTGTGTCCTAGCCGAGAGAGCCAGCATTTGTCCACAGAAAGTCTCTGTGGTCATGTGGCCAGCATGACTAAACATCAAAGTACACAGAATGCTATTACCTTCTTACCAAAGTGGTACCTTTTTATCTACTTGCATTTGTATGCTTTCAAACTGCAAGGTTGGCAGGAGCTGGGACAGAGCAATGGGAACTCACTCCGTTGTGCAGATTCAAACTGATGACCTTTCAATCAACCAGCACAGCTGAACAGCAGTTTAAACCACTGCACCACCTGCATCCCTACAGGCAGCTATTAAATAGCAGCACCAACTGTTAGAAAGAAATACCTGAATGCATGCCAACCAATCCTCACTTGAAGTAAGGACGCATGTAACCCTTTACAAGGCAGTCACATTAGTAAGCCAACAACTAGAAAATTATATCCCAAATTGACTGGAATTAGTGTATCTATACATTTCTCTGAATTAGCATGTATTGGTACCTGTGTATTTCCAGAAGTACAATTTTATTTAAAAAATGGAGTCTTATAGCACAAAGATCATATTTAGTCATGATCAAGCCATGTTATATTTTTCCTTTCATTTCTACTAAGCCATATATAACCTTAAATTAAAAGAAGAGCAAAATAAAAATATGAAAAATATTTGTTGATTCAGGCTTTACACCATGACTGCAAGCAAAAGAGGGCTGAAAAACTGAGTGTTTATCTTTAAAGATAGCACAGGAAAGAAATCTACTTTCATATAATATTTCCTTCTTATTTGTAACTACTTAAAACACACATAGCAAAAGGCAGATTAAAGCCAAATGCTTAAAGAGGTACCATGGATATCTATAATCAATATATTACAGAACATGATGCTAGTAAAGGTCAGAGTAAATATAACAGCTCATATATTTTTGAACCAAAATATTAAGTGTTACTTTTGTGTACAACACATTTAAAAGTTCTAATGAAATCCTATACAGCTCTGCTTTTATTAATACAAAATTGGCTGGAAGAGATCTGACACATGACTTGAGCCTTCCCAACTGATACCTATAATAAGTATCCAATTGTTGGGGCAGGGAGGAGGTTTCCTTCTGAGAAGCAATGATGAAGATGGGAAGTCCTACAAAACTGTAATAAATCAGAGTCCTAAGGCAAGATATTTTCACCTGGATTTAAGTCTTTCCATATGTTATATCTCCTAAACATGCTTTAAAAATAATCAAAGGACCCCTGATGAGGTAACAAGCATGTGGATTCACAACAGATGCTTTTAGAAATACAATACCTGGCATTTAATATGTTTAATATTGGTAACACTGAGGATGAAGTCAGAATATGCTAAATATGACTTCAAATAATGTTGTGATGAAGAGGTCTTAAGGGTGGACTACTTGTATACTAACACATTTTGAAGGTCCACAATTTCTATCATCTGTCACTATCGGCTATGCTACTTAAGGCTGATTAAAGTTGTAGTCCAAAACATCTGGAAGGCCACAAGTTGCCTACTCCATGCTAGTCTCCAGATCACAACCAGATGTTTTCCTCTCATATATATATAGGTACATATTTCTTTATTTACAATATTTGTATGCCACTCCACACCCCAGCAGATTTTAGAGCAGTGAACAGAAGGGAGTTAACAAAAAGGAACTACTAAAAATTAAAAGCAAAAAAATTGTGTACTGCATAAATTGTGTCCAATTGAATGTCATATCACATATGTATTCTCGGAATGTTACCTTTAAAAGTCTAAGAACAAGAAAATAATTTATCCTGAATAAATAGCATTAGTTATGTATTCTTTCCATCATGAACCATCAACCTAAACTACAAAATAGCAGTTCCAAAAAGAAGATTGGGTTTTTTTCTAAATTGTGCAGCAACTATATGATTCAGTACACTTTAAAAAAAAAAGTCAATTCTGCTTTCATTGAACTTGATGTTTACATACCATTCCCATTTTTTGGTATGGTGCTATCAATATGTATATGATATTCTGTGTGTGACATTCCATCAATCATGCCAGATTTCTTTAATTCCAGCATTAAAGTTTTCCCTCACACTGTTGTACTTGAATAAACCCTGATGGAACAAGAGTGGATACTTGCCATATTTGGGATTAACACTACTCCAGAAAATTTTCCTGATATAACAACCAGTTTTTCCCATTGGAGCATGCACTCAGATAAAAGACTCGCCCCATGAAACTGATGTGGTCAGGAGCACTTCACAGGTATGATGCTTTGGTACAGGAGGTGAACCCAGCATGGTGGTGGTATAGTTGATAAAACAAAAGTGAGGCTAGGTCCATTCCCTATCTGTTATCCATCTGGTGGCAGGTGAGGACTTTATACATGAAGGCCTTTGTTCAGTATGTAAGTCTATATCTTGGGTACGCTTTCTATTCTGTTACTTTTGTTCTTACTGCATTTTAATGTTCTTTCTTATTTAAATCATTTTAAATTGTTTTTGAAGTGAATTTTTTTTGTTAGAAAAGGAAAACATAAATCAAATAAATAAAACACAACATTACCAGTGTACATTCACTTCTTGCTTCCACATGCAAATTTTGCATCCAAGAATTATGAATAATGCTTTATAGGCAATTTAAAGCCTTTAGGAAGTACTCTTTATTTGTAGTAGAAATGAAATGAAAAAAATAAAATAAAATCATGAATTCAGCATGGTATTTCCTCTGGGGAAGATACATTTTAGTAGCTTCACCACATTTTAAGTTCACTGCTTAATAATAAATGCAATAGATGCTGCTCACAGGATTGTGACCTAAGTACACATCAAATAAAAAATTCTACTGATAAATGAGGGGGAATAAAAGAAGAAAGATTAAGTTCAGGAATCCAAAATATGTTTCTTTAAAATAGTCTACACTGATTTTACTTCACAACAAATGATTGCTTATACTGGACATGTTATGTTTTACCTTGCTATATTAGCCACATGCATAGTAAAGGATACCTTTTGTTCATTCAGCAGATCTGTAATGGTCTGTGACATTTCATCCAAACTTTGTGCTGCTTTGACCAGATTATGTAGAGCAAGTACATGCTGGTGGAGAGGTTCAAAATCACAAAGTATGGGGACCCTTAAAAATACAAATTCTTAATGGATTACATGTATTAGGGAGACATTACACTGTAGATTACATTTAACAACACTTATTTGCTAAACTTTTGTTTACATTAACAGCATTTTTGAGAATTTCAGGTTCCAAATTGGTCCCTTGCACTCAATCAGATATCATTCATACATTTCCCTGGCTTTCAGAAGCAACTAAATCAGGATGTAAAACTGGTTGTGTGCAGAGAGGTAAGGCTATGTTTCTAATATCTTCTGTCTCAAAATAAGATGGTCAAAGCAAGCTGATTGACAGCAGGGGGATACAACATCAGAAACAGATATAGAGCCAAAGTGGCATGATGGGAAAGGCTTCATTGTTCAAATAAAGCCATCCCAGCACTAATATGCAAGACAACACTTCCTGTCGGTTGATGCAGAGTAATTCCACTTCACAGAAAAAAAGACTCAAAGACTGTAGAGTTGAAAGCAGACTTAGTGTGTGCAACCAGGTGCATGGACACAAACTCCTCTGCCTATTCCTCTACAAAACAACACCTCCATCCCCTTGAAAATGCTACAAAGAGCATCAGGACCCTGCTGAATGGAGTGTGGGGGGTGATGCGGAGAGAGAATGTGGCATCCCTGAAAATCTAAGCACAGGTGCTTTCCATGAGCAGAGTGCTTTTGTCAAATAATAAATTGTGTGAACAGAACATTCAATTGTGGATCCAATATAAGCAATTTAAAAGTTAACAGAGGATGAATGTTGAAAATTAGAACAAGGTTGACTGAATCAAACCATCTTCCGCCTCTGACCTACCATTCCACAATTTTACAAGCTTTTGTTAACCTACTGGGAGTCTTAAACCTTGGCTGTTGTACTCCAAGTCACTTAGAGATCTTCCAATAGATCCTAATCTACAGTCTGCCCTCCTCAAGGGAATTAATTTTACCTGAGTAACTAAAGAATTTTACCTGAGTAATGGCTGTACTTCTGAAGGACAAAATGACTGAAGAAACTGCAGATCAGATAATGAGATATCAGGAAGTTCACCATCAAATCTGCGAGGTTTTCGGGTCTGTATATAAAGCAATATGTATACATGAATATAATGTACAGGTAAGTGAAACAACATTTAAAGACTGGAAGTACATGATGCTAAAGGGACAGTCAGTGTAATATTACTTATATAACTTAACAGATTATTTTAAAAAATTATTTTAAAATATAGTATGTTCATTCCATTTTAAAAAATGCATTTTCATCTTTATTATGTTTCCATTCTCAGAACCCATCATCTGTGGGAAAGAAACTGTATGATGTAAGAAACTTTAGATAAAAACTGAAAAATGATGATTAATATACTAACTCTATTAAAGATTTGACTATAATTTTATATCATACTGTTTAAACTATTATTTAAAAAGTCCGAGAACAAACACCGAAACACCACATTAGCAATATTTTCAACCAAAAGTCCATAAAGTAATGGACACTAAACTAGTTGTTACCAACACTGATGCAATTAAGATGAAATCAAGTCAAGCTACAGGCAAAATATTTTAACGCTGAATACGATCCACTTAAAGTGTAAAAAGAAAACCATCCGAACCCTGAATACTCTGATGGGAACTGAACTGCTGTGGCTATCTAGGCAAGAAATCTTTGGGTCATGGTGGATAGCATAATAAAAAAGTATACTGTGCAGCAGGAAATCCCATGTTAAGGCTGAAAAATAAAACAGCAATTATCATAATTCATTTTAGATCATTTGTAGAGTAACCATGCTTGGAACGCTGTGAACAGTTCTTGCTATCCCCTCTCAACAAGGTATTGGAGAGCTGAGGAATTTGCAGAAAGGGGAAAATGAAATGGTCCAAGGTTTGGAACAAATTCCTTAAGAAAAGAGACTAATACATCTTGGGCATTTTTATTTTCAGGGAAACAAATTAGCCTAGAAGAAAAATCCTGGACATATTTACTCAGAAGTGAGTTCAATGTGCTGGAATATGGCTACAGAATTGTGGCACACAATTACGGGATGGAGAGTTTATGATATTGTTTTATAAAAATGATAGAGGCATGTTCCTGCAATGATTGCAGCCGACTTGAAGGCAAAATAATGTTATATTGCATTTACAACAATTCATTGGATCAATAATGGATATGCTGATTGTATGCATATTCTCTGGCTCTTCCCAGTTACACACAAGTTTTGGACAGACATACCCAAACTGCTTTTGGATATGGAAGAATATTCATTTCTGAACCTAAAAAGAATATGCTGTGTTGTTTGAAAAAGCTGCTGTTATAACAGTAATAAATTTACTGTTTATTACAGGATCTAGTAATAAATTTATTAACTGCTACAGAATAGGTGAAAGAATCCTGGGAAAAGTCACAGCACCCATATTATCAGAATGGTTTAAAACAGAAATGGGAAATTTGTGGCCCTCCAGATGTTTTGAGAAATAAGCTGCCCACTTGGTTTAAAATAAACTGGAAAATCATTTGAATAACTGTGGATATATTTTTTCATGCTTCTTTCAGAAAATAAAATGATAAATTTGTTAAGAAGTGTATTTTTATTTAAGTTCTGAAACAGTACTTTCCAAGATAAAATTCATAGTTATGTTACCAGTGTATTGCTTTCTTAATTGTCTGTTCCACTCCGACCACCTTTTTTTTTTAGTTTTCACATAAAAGTTTAGAAAATGATTAGCATGGGGATAATAAAGAACATTTTTCTCCAGCTACCACAGTATTAGAACTCAATTATATTGATTTACAGTAGCTCCAGGACAGTTAAGAGAACCTTCTTCACATAATGTATACGCCTTAAATTGAAAAAAAAAACCAGTTAACAGTTTTAGATTACTTTAATAAGCAAAACAAACAAAAAAGTCATGGAAGATATGTCCATAAAGTAAAATGAAATCTTCATATGGTGGCAGTATCCCTCCAAATACTAATTCCTAAAGGAACAATCCTATGGCTCCCCACCCTGTAGGGAAAGGGAACAAAGAATTATCCAGAACCTCAAGACCCATCAAGAGCAGACTTAAAACAAATTTCAGGCTTCAGCTGATCTTTGTGCTTGGAGAAGGGTGGGATACTTCTCCCTCTCTTCTTTAGCTCCAGGTTCAGAGGAAACCTAGGGCTCATTTCACTTGCCAAAGCCTGGATCCTCTTTAATGATACAGATCTATTTTATTAAATCCTGCTTGCCCAAAAATATTTTTGCTTGGCTAGATATTTCTAAGGGAAGGAGAACTAAGTTGTGTAAGACTTCAAGATGATTTTCATTTACCGTAACCAAGCATGTGACAATCTGTAAGTATGAATTTTCTATCTATATAGTTGATTGAAAATAAGTGCAGAGAAGAAAACAGTGGATAAACCAAACTGTTGAAATATTGTTATGTGTGATTACCACTTGCCCCAAAAGACAGAGCGATAATATATTATGTATTCTTCAGATATCTTGATTAATAAATGATGAACATGAAATACTCACACAAAAGGATGGAGGCCAGGCATCAAGTCCTCTGAACAAACGATTTCTTAGAAAAGATTTCCCTGTGCAATGAAATGTGCATTATTTCTATTATTGATATATGTGAGATACTCTGATAATAGGAAAATGAAACACACTGGCCATTCATGGGTAGAATTAGTATTCATTTCACATTTCATTTGTCAGTTGACTACATTCTCAAGGAAGAAAAAGAGGAAGAGCACCAGTTGCAGAAAGAGGCCAACACATTTCACACTGAAGAGAACTATGAATATAAATAATGTAAAAGCTATATTGCAATCAGTTTCTTTAGATGCCATCCAATGAGGCTGCTCATACCCCTCCAAACTCAAAGGGTTACAGATATGCAATGAAAGGTGGAACAGCATGGAAGCTAGGATGGCCACTGCACTCTCCTTGTTCTCCAAAGCTTTCAGATTTCCATTTTGGCCATATGAATGCTTTTTCCTTTTGTGCAGAAAAAAAGGTTGAAGCCCTGCCAGGATTCTTTGAAGTATGGCAGTGTGTCACTCCTCCGTTCTTCAAGCTCCCCAGAATGACCACTCTGTTGCAACAGCTCCAAAGAAAGTATTGCATTTTCAAAGCCAAAACCCCATTTTCAATGGGGTTGTACTACTTCTTAAGGACAAGGTTCGCAGCTTGGGAGTGCTCCTCGATCCAGAGCTTTCGCCGGAAGCTCCAGTAACAATGGTGGCGAGGAGCGCTTTCTTTCAGCTTCAGCTGATTCACCAGCTGCGTCCCTACCTAGAGAACGACTGCCTGGCGACAGTGACACACACACTGGTAACTTCCCGACTAGACTTCTGTAACACGCTCTACATGGGGCTGCCCTTGAAGACGGTCCGGATACTTCAATTGGTGTACAACAAAGCTGCCAGGTTGCTGACGGGGACTGGGCATTGTGCTCACATAACTCCAGTCCTCCATCAGCTTCACTGGCTCCCCATTGAAGTCCCGGCCCAATTCAAGGTGTTGGTTATCACCTACAAAGCCCTTAACGACTTGAGTCCTGGTTACCTAAGGGAGCACTTACGTCCATACGTCCCCTCCCGCCCCTTGAGATCAGCAGGAGAGGCCCTTCTCCAGGAGCCCTCCGTGAAGGACATTAGGAGGGTGAGCACCCAGAGGAGGGCTTTCTCTGCGGTGGCGCCCAATCTATGGAATGCGCTCCCCAGAGAGGTCCGCCTGGTGCAGTTGTTATTTGCTTTTCGGAGCCAGGCCAAGACCTTTTTATTTAAACATCATTTTAATTGTTGATTTTATTTATTGATTTTAACAACTTTGGCCAGGATGTCTCCAACTGTATTTTATTGTATTCATGATATTTATTTATTTGTAAGCCGCCCAGAGGCTTAGGTGAATGGGGCGGCATATAAGTCTGCTAAATAAATAAATAATAAATAAGTAAAACAAGCCCAAAAAGAAGTGCTATTTGCAATGACAGAAGGAGGGTCTTTTCAGGTTGCAGTCCAGCTCCAACCTCAACAGTATTTTCCCCAGGTCAGAGCTGAGGTTTTGACCTATCTTATAATACTGCTGACAATGTCAGGAGGCCACAGGATTGTGCCCTTTACTATTAAAATGTGCAAACACAGTTTGTATACCATTGTATATAGTTAATATCCATCATGTCCTCAAAAAGAATGTTTTAAATGCATCAGGCTCATAGTTTTTCTTATGCAACTTGACAGCTCCTTATTTCCTTTTCCAACAACTTTTCAAGAAAATATTTAATGTACTTAAAACAAAGCAATAAAAAAGTACAAAAATGACCAGCTAGAACTTTCACCCAAGAGCCTGCTTACGTGGCCATTAGACTGGGATATACACATGGCTACAAGTTTGAATATGCAACCACTGCTCAGAGACTATCATTTTTACTAACCTGATGAGAATGGATTATAGATGAGGGTTAAACAAAACCTTCTATAATCTATGGTCTCTTTTAAGGTTATTCAAGTGTTGTTTTAACCTGGCATAACCCACACTCACTGAGTTCACACAACAGAACTATCCCTGACTGTGGTCATACAGTCAGCATGGCACCCCAAGGGCTCTACAGCTCATCCAAACTCAGTAACTGTAAGCTAACCATGAGCACTGCTACACAAGATCAAGAGTGTGGTACAAAAAAAATTTCCTAAACCAAGTACAAAAGTAGATGTAACTGGGAGCTATTAGTAACTGGGAGTCTAGTAAAAATAGTAATCTATTTTTATTCATTAGATTATCCTGTCTGAATAAAGTGGTCTAATGGAACAAGAACAACTTTTTAAAATAGTGACTCGTAGACAAATATGCCACATACTTCTGCTTTTTCACTCCAAGCACTTTTCTCCCAGCCTAATTATTATAAAAGAAGTAAGGCAAACTGAAAGAAAAATGCACAGGGAAATGGAATACAGAGAGATACAGGAGGAAAATAATATCTGTACATATTTCTACAAGCCTTTTTCAAGAACATGATTATACACAATTGAGGGCTGATATATGAACAAATGTGGTTGCTACTGCCACATCCCACTTGTTTGAGTAACAAGTCACTGCAATGGTCTTACATGAGGAAACAGTTTCCACATACTACAAATGTAAAGCAGTCTCTATGTAGTGTACATATATGAACTAGTCTTCTTTCATGGACAGAAGTGTTCTTTGTGCCAATATTATAAAGTATTTTTTTGGCTGCTGAAGCTTGCCCGAATACTTACTAAATAATTTTCCAAAAGATTCCCTTTTGGCTTTCTCTGCATCATAAAGATGTTTCCCATCTTTTATTAAAGCACCAGCCCACTGTAAGAAAAAAACAACTACTAAATATACAGATAAAGGTACATATACACAAAAGTCATGATAGTTCCTCAAGTTATACAAAAGTTTGAAGTCTAAATCATCTATTCAAGTTACTTACTTCTCTGTAGTGTTTTACAAACATTTTTCTCCTTACAACTTCAACAACAGCCAAACAGTACATCTGAGGGACATTACTAAGTTTCTCTACAATCTTCACTCTTTCTAGCAGCTCTGTTACAAGACGAAGCAAAGCTTGTAACTTCTCTCCATCCTGATCAGCATGAAGCATTACAAAGCAGCACCACCTATGGAGAATAAAATATAACAGGAGCGTCTTAACTATTAAGAAAGGAAAAAAAATAATCCACTGTTTCAACCTGAACTTTTGTTTTCAGCTTAGTATTAGTAAACTTATCTATAAAACAAAAGCAGTCAGCCATTAGCAGTACAACACAAATAGAAATGTAAATTTTATTGTGCTAGTGCAGAATTGGCTAACAGCTTCCATCAGGCCTCGATCTGGAAATATCTGGAAAGCTACAAGTTGCCCTATCCTGAGCTAATGCAAGGAACCACTAGCACAATGCCAGCAACATACGCTGAGTTAACGTTATTAATTTTAGAATGGTGTGTTGTTTTATATTGTGAGCCATGGAGAGAGCCCAGATATGGGCTACTGTAGCAGTATACACATACATTAAATAATAAAATTATTTGTGTCACTCTTTTCATGTCAGTGCTGCACTGAAATGATATTCAGTTTTGTTTTTCATCTATTGGGCAATCAAAATCAACCCATAAATCATCTGAATGAAACTGTATAAAGTTATTTACTTTAATTCTTTATTGCATGAATTTCACAGCTGCCTGGGAAGAGTGCAGTATTCACAAGATGTCAAAACTGTACCCAGTGCTCCCCATACATGAGCTCAACCTACCCTTAGTGCATTAGGAAGCCTGTGGTTCCTAAACCAATGGGAAAGCAAACAAAACGCTCATTTCAAGAACAGGCTAGATTAGCAGAATCCACAGAAGAGAGCTTTGCTGTAAAGGTGCATTTAGGCTTGCTTCCAGAAATGGTTGAGGAAGTGCTAGCTTCCTACAACCCTAGCAGTGGGTCTTGCTCATGCAACAGGAACATTACATACTGTCTTATCAAGCCAAACGTTAATTTTATAATTAATTTCATACCAAGTTGACAAAATTATATATTGTTAAACCATTATAAAATTGAATGAGTAACTCCAACAGAATATATAATTTAAAATCATTTTAATTAACTAAAGAAAAAAGCAAGCTATTAAGTCGTAGAAATAACAAATGCAGTCAGGTATATAACTCATAGGAGGGAGTTCTATACAGCAGGGACCACGAGTACAACCATACATATTTGTCTTTTCTGTGTAATTTAACCTATTTGTGTAAATCATTTTTAAAAAACCACCTGAGGTGAGGAAAATAAGGCTAAATACAGCTCTTCCAACTTCTTAAGTAAACAGCCCTCTGGAGAAATGCTAAGAACCACCTTCTAAAAACTATAAATTCACCACGATAATTGGTAGGTTCCCACATCATGCTAAACCACTCTGAAAATACATCACAGTTGGTTGGATGATTTCACTGAATAACCCACTACAGTGCTGAGAGATGGATTTTTTCAAGCCTTGTCTTGCTAGTTTCTAACTCATTCCAACAACCTGTTCCAGCACATATTCCTGAGAGGGAATATTCTCATTCTGTTATCCTTTGTTCCCCTACTACATTAGTGGCCTTTTTACTATCAGTTTGCTAAGTATTCTGAGTGTTTGTATGCCTTGCCTAGTGGAAAGTTTCCAACCCAAGCCTCATCTCATGACAGTTCTATACCTGTCTATTTTTTAACTTCCCCTGTTCTGTGTCAGCTGGCAAAGTGAGTACTCCACTCTTCACACACCCACCCCAATCTGACCTCTCTGGATTCTGTGCCGTTACCAACATAGATGGTAGTAGTGGGATATTTTTAAAGTCTGGAGGGATTTGAATATTTATTTCTGTTTCCTCTGTATTTCTCCCTTTTCTCACTGTTTCTCTCTGCTTTTTCCACTTTATTAACAGCCCTTCTGGGATCCTGCATTTCAAATGAGCATTTATACAGTGCATTATATTAGATCCATAATTACCAGATCAAAATGTCCTTGAGAGAACAGTTGGACAATTTTCTCATTATACATTTATTTTGCTACAGGTGCAATGGGATAGAATAGGAACAGGACAGAAAAGCATATAGTGACAGAGAGATGCATTTGCTGTGTGTCAGGTTTTGCTCCTCCATGCTAACATAACACCTCATCCCACTCAAAATGGATCTAGACCACAGTGGCTGGCCTCAACTGTCCTCAGACTTCTTTAAATCAGTTGCTCTTCCCTCCTACTCAAGCAGTGGTGCAAGTAGTTTTTCAGTTAGCTTTAGATGATAGCACACATGGCCAAAAGATCTCCTATAGGATGTGCAAAGAAGACTGGATGTCAAGACACATACTGAGAAAGGGGCAGGCTTGGAAGTTGAAGCAGTCAAGGTACCACAAGATGGTTCACTGCAGAAAAGAAAAGGGGTGAAAGGAGAGTAACTTCTGCAGTGCACTGTAGGAATACAGCTGGTACTGAGCTTCCACATTATGTCCATATGCTTGCAAGACTACTGCCCGAATTCAAATAGCATATGTCCACCTGTCAATGACAATAGTTTGTTCCCTCATCAGTTATTCAAGGATGAGATCCAAAGTTGTCATGTCTTTACACACCTGAGAATGAGATGCTATGGTGCAGGTTGATCAGATAGAGACAAAATTGTTCAATGTTCCTTCTACTTTTATATTTGTTCATTTCCTTGAAAAGCTCATATGTACTTTCCCAATACTTCAGTAGCAGTGACCAAGTCCCGTGAAAGCGGTACCTGGTTAGTTACAATCTTGTTTTGGAGATGTACCACCTTTTGTGTGTTGCTTGGGCAAAGGACTACATATTTGGTCTACATCAGCAACATTGTGATGTGTCACCTGCTGTTCCTCCTCCAGTCAGGTCCCCAGAAAAAAACAGGTGTTTGGACCGATATCCAACACTTGTATGAGGAGATCCAGTTCCAAGTGCATTTTCTTTGGAACCACACCTTCTAAAAGAAAGAGTATTTCTGGTTCATATAACATGTCCCTGCACCTTCTTGTGCACAGAATTGGGATGACCATCAATGAGGACAAGAACAGACTGTTCAATCATGCTGTCTTTAAAAAATTGCTCTTCTCTCTAATGAATGCTTTCCAGCTTTGTGCCATTTGGAAAAAATGTACCTGGAAGTTAAAGCTTCAAAATTTGACATGTAGCAATATATATGATCTGAAATATAATCTTATTCTGGACAAGAAACAATCAAGGGATTGGCTATTCTGGATAGACTCCAGAAAAGGCCTGCAAAAAACACTAAACTCTCTCAGTGGTTTCCTCTTTTGAAAACAGAATTTTATAGAGCTAACTATCTGTCCTGATTGAAACCATTCTCTTTAAAAAAGCAGGTTGCTTACCCGTAACTGATGTTCTTCGAGTGGCCATCTGTGCAGTCACAAATATGGAGTGCTGCGCCTGAGCAGTGCCTTTGGCCGGAAGATTGCAAGCTAACGGTTTTTGGCAGGAAAAAGCTCCACTCCCCCTCCCCCATAGCCTATAAAGAGTGGAGCGTCTGCCATTTTGTTCAGTCTTTGACGACCAAACGTATGCCCCCATGTGGAAAAAGTTTCTCACTACTGTAAGGGAAAAATCGGGACCATGAAAAAAGGAAACCTTCGGTACTGACTAACACATCCACTCACCGACACCGAGCAGGGCTGGCGGGTGGGTTGTGTGACTGCACAGATGGCCACTCGAAGAACATCAGTTACAGGTAAGCAACCTGCTTTTCTTCGTCGTGGCCTCTGTGCATCACACATATGGGTAGACTAACAAACTTACCATAAATGGAGGAGGGGAGGTGTCCTCAATGAAGAATAGATGAAAGAATGGCTCTGCCAAAGGAGCAATCTTGGCAAGCACGAACATCTAGCGATAATGTTTGGCGAAAGTGCAAGAATTCGCCCAAGTAGCAGCTTGGCATACATCATCAATTGGGACTCCCGATGCGAAGGCAGAGGAGGTAGCAACGGCCCTAGTCGAGTGGCTTCGAGGAGCTGTAGGTAAGTCAATCCTAGCCAGTTGATAGGATAAAGTAATTGTATGGACTATCCACTTGGAAAGTCTCTGAGAAGTGACTGAAGCACCTTGATCTCTGATGGAATATTTAATGAATAGCTTATTCGAGCATCGAATACATTCAGTCCTCGATCTATAGAAGGCTAAGCAGCGCCGAACGTCAAGTGAATGCAACGATCTTTCTAACGGGGTCAATGGAGACGGAAAAAAGGCAGGTAAGATAATTTCTTGTCCCATATGAAAAGATGTGGCCACCTTAGGAAGAAAAGATGGATCAAGTCGCAAGACGACCTTTTCTCTGTGAAAATTCAGGTAAGGCGGGTCTATGCGGAGAGCGCAGAGCTCACTGCCTCTTCGTGCTGAAGTAACCACCATGAGAAATGCTGCCAGGAAACAAGGCGTAAATTGACTGTTGCCAATGGTTCAAAAGGAGCTCTTGTAAGCGCTTGCAAGACAACGGAGAGACTCCAAGTAGGCATTACTGGTCTGATTGATGGGTTAACATTATGAAGTCC
The DNA here is from genome assembly GCA_023646645.1 of Varanus salvator macromaculatus. Lineage (NCBI taxonomy): Eukaryota > Metazoa > Chordata > Lepidosauria > Squamata > Varanidae > Varanus > Varanus salvator. The sequence goes on from JAIXND010000773.1 coordinate 69,697,413, forward strand.
CTTCAGAACCTCTTAATAATAGGCTGAGAGAAGATGGGTGATCCGTCAACCAAGCAACGATGATAGGTGATTGCTGCCGTATACACTTTAATTGAAGATGGCTTCAATCCAGAGTGGTGCAGTTCTAATAGGAACTGAAGGATTTGTTGTATCGATGCAGTGAATGGAGAGAACGAACGAGACTCAGCAAAGGTAGAAAAACGTCTCCATTTAGCTGCGTAGGACTTCTGTGTAGACAGTTTTAATGCAGAATCAAGGATGTGCTGAATATCCGGATGAAAGGCTGTCGGATTCGATGGAACCGTCTCTGGATCCGATGGTGCAGGAAGAACAAATGAAGGAGCAGTGCTGAACCCACCGGATTTGGAGGCAGTGTTCAAAGCACTTGAGGATGCCATCGGTACCAATGGTGCAATGTTAGCTATCGGATTCGCCACACTGTTAAGTTCAATGATGGTAGATCTGGATGTCAAAGCGTACTGTCCTGTTGGGTTATGAGGTACGGAAGCAGTAGAAGATGGAGGTATTCCCTGCGGCAGATGTCGAGTAGTGTGGAAAACCAAGCTTGGCGTGGCCACCAAGGGGTAATTAGTATCCCCGTGGCCCAATCGTGTACTATCTTTGCTATTACTCTCATGATAAGAGGGATTGGAGGAAAGGCGTAAAAGTTCAGTTTGCTCCAGGGGATCATGAAGGCGTCCCCCAGTGATCCGACCCCGATCCCCGCTCTCGAACAGAAAGCATCGCACACCTTGTTCTGTTGGGTGGCGAACAAGTCCATGTCAGGGAACCCCCAGCGATGAAAAAGAGAGTTGCGTGTCTGAGGATCTAGTTCCCATTCATGAGAGATGAACATGTGCCTGCTGAGGAGGTCCACTTCCACATTGTCTGTACCAGCCAGATGGACTGCCATCAGCGTAATGTCTCTCGGGATGCACCAATCCCAGATTTTCATCGAAAGTCTGGCCAAAGTCGGGGACTTTGTTCCACCTTGCTGGTTCAGATAAAAGATGGTGGCTATGTTGTCCGAAGTTATCTGAACGACCCGATGTTGGAGAACATCCTCGAAAGAATGTAGGGCCTTGAATACTACGAACAGCTCCAGGAAGTTGATATGGTTCGTGGATTCTCAATGAGTCCACGTGCCTTGGGCGTATAGGCCAGAGCATACTGCTCCCCATCCTAGAAGAGATGCATCGGTACTGAGGGTTATCGAAGGACATCGGGGCCTGAAGGGAACCCCAATAGTCAGACTGGCTGGGACCGACCACCAGAGAAGAGAATGGAGCACCGAGGATGGGATTCGAATCTATTTCAACGGCGGGTCTCTCTGTGGGTGGAATATCTTGTTGAAGAGGAGTTGTAAAGGACAAAGACGAAGTCTGGCATGTGGCACCACAGCAACGGAGGAAGCCATGTGTCCCAGAAGCCTCTGGATGGACTTTGCCGGAACTGTCACGTCTCGTCACATTTGATGGATATGGCGAGTGAGAGTCTGTTGTCTGTCCCGAGGAAGGAAGGCTCTTTCCAGCATCGAATCCAAGCAGGCTCCGATGAAGATAAGTGTCTGAGTCAGAAGAAGAGAAGATTTCTCGGTATTAATGCATAGTCCGAGATCGTCTAACAACACACAGGCTGCACAGATGGAAGCAAGGAGTCTTTTCCTAGATTGGGACACCAGCAACCAGTCATCAAGGTAAGGGTAAATTTGTATGCCTTGGAGATGTAGGAAAGCACAGACAGGGGCCATACATTTGGTGAACACTCTCGGAGCGGTGGCCAGTCCGAAAGGTAGAACTGTAAATTCGTATAAATGGGGTGCAACAGCAAAACGAAGGAAACGCCTATGACTCGGGTGAATCGAAATGTGGAAATAGGCATCCTTCAAGTCCAATGAGGCGAACCAATCCTCCTTCCTTAGCAGCGGCAGAATATTTTGAAGGGTGGTCATTCAAAACTTTTTTGTCGCAATAAATCAATTCAGATTGCATAAGTCCAAGATTGGATGCAGACCACCATCCCGCTTTGGGATCGTAAAATATCTGGAGTAGAATCCATGAAGTCCATCAGGTGGAGTTACTTGACGAATCGCTCCTTTACAAAGCTGTTGGATTTCATCAAGCAATACTGGCGAGCATGATGTAAACTGGATCAGACTCAATGGAGGAACGATGTCGAATTCTATCTGATAGCCGTGCTGTATAATGGATAATACCCACCAGTCAGATGTGATGGACTCCCAAATGGGGAGTCAGCTTCGCAGCCAGTCCCCAGATGAGAGGGGGGTGGGTATGGAAGGGATCAGAGGAAAGGTTTGCCAGTTCCGTCAACGCTGCCTCCTATCTCCGTCATAACGACGATGGCCCTGCTGATAACGTTGCTGAGGCTGTTGACGGTGGCGTTGTGTTGCTGCGGCTGGTGTTGGGGCTGCTGTCTAGGCTGGTATGACTGCCTATAGGATGGACGGGTCCATGACCACTTACGCCTGGCCTGGGTCTGAAGCTCCATCTGCCGGGCCGTCATGCGGGACTGATGGAGTTTCTTCAGCTTGTGGTCGGTTCTTGAGTGGAAAAGCCTGGACCCGTCAAAGGGCATTTGCTCTATTCGCCGTTTAGTCTCCCCCAGGAAGTTGCAATTTCTTAACCAGGCATGTCTCCGGAGAGAGACAGCACCGACCAAGGCCCTTGAGTCTGTGTTCACATGATGCATGGCTGTGGACAACTGCTGGATGGCTTCCTTGATGAGGACCTTAGCCAGGTCACCCTGGTGGTCCAGGAGGGCTGAGGCGACGTTGTGGAGGTATTGCATTATGAAGTATTGATACCTCGCCAACGTTGCCTCATAATGTGAAATTTGCAGCCCCAGGCCTGAGGCAGCGTAGACTCGCCTGGCCAGGGAGTCGATCTTTCGTCCCTCCTTATCCCTTGATGTGGTGTGACCTCTCGCCTCTCTGCCCTGGGAGGACTCCACCATGACCGAATTTGACTTGGGGTGGCAGAGGAGGAAGGGTATATCCGCCTCCCAAACCCGGTACATGGATTTGTACCTCCGAGAAGTGGGTTGAGGGTGAGAAGGCAAATCCCAGGGCTGTGTCATCGCCTGTCATAAGGTGGTGATCAATGGCAGGACGATTGATGTGGACTGCTTCCTGTGGACGACGTCATAAAACTTGTCTGTAGTGGGTCCCGGACGCTGGACGGTGTCGATGTCAAGGGACTGGACAAGCCATCAGCTCCACGAAGGAGACATGGGATTCGTCCAGTGACGCAGGGCCTTGGGAGGTCACAGCGACGTCAGGGGAGGTTGAATCGACCTCCGAATCATCGGAGTCAGCACCATAATATGGGAGGCCAATGAAGAGGACTCCGCTGGAGAGAAGGACCGGCTACTTCCATCCCAAGGAGGTATCAGAGATGTGCGCCTTGGGCCCAAGGACAGTGGGCGGTCATGGGAAGGTGAAGACCGACCCCTAGTAGCAGGATAGTACTCGATGGAGTGTGGATCGCCCCAGGCTTGATAGTAGGAATGGTGCCATCCCTCAGAGCGCTGTTCCATGGAGCGGCTCCTCCAGCTCCTAGGTGGGGACATCTCTACAACCGCCTCCAGTGTGGCTGTGGGCATAGGTGTGGGTGACCTAGCCGTAGGGGGAGAGTCTTGAATTTCCCCATCAGAAATTGACCCCCATTGTAGAGTTGGAAGCGACTCAGCAGGAAGGTCAGCCACACGGTGAGAGGACTCTTGAGGGGTAACCCTCATAGCCGCCTGAAGCACCGGGTTGGGTGAAGTCAGTACGGTGACTGCTGCCGGTACCAAGGGGGCCGTCGAACCCGAGTCACGGTGTCAAGGACGCTCCGGCTCCTTAGATTTTTTTGGTGGCTTTGGAGCCTTCTCCTTCCTGGCTTCCTTATGGCCTGCTGATGTGTTGGTTTCAGCATGCTTGCACTTCTCATGCTTTTTCTTTGGAGAAGCAGGTGGAACCCCCATGATAGATGTGCTTTCGTCCGAAGGGCGTGAAGGTGGAGCCACTGTAGAAGAGTCAGGCTTTGGAACAACAACAAGTGGGTCGGACTGCATGAGAGCTCGATCCCACAAGAGTCTCCACAGGCGGTTCTCACGATTTTTCCTGGCCTGCTTAGAGAAGGCCAGGCAGTGAGAGCATTTATCAATCCTATGCCCCTCTGCCAAGCAGAGGAAGCATAGGTCATGCGGGTCGGTTGGAACCATCTTAGACCCACATTCTGCACATTTGCGGAAAGCTGCTCGCTGCGCCATCGCAAGAAAAGGAAAGAAAGGAGATACTGCAGAGGGTAAGAGTGTGTGTGTGTGTGTGTGTGTATAAAGATCGAAAAAAGGAAGAACGATAGAGAAAACAGAGAACTATTAAAAGGAACAAGAATTTCTACAAGAAGTACAAGGGCTATAACAACTGGGAGAGAACAATCGAGAACAAGGTAAACGAGCAATGGTCAAGCAAGAGTGAAAGCGGCACGAGGCACAGCGAACAGTGGTCGCAAAGACTGAACAAAATGGAAGCGCTGCTCTTTATAGGCTATGGGGGAGGGGGAGCAGAGTTTTTTCCCGTTAAAAACCGTTACCTTGCAATCTTCCAGCCAAAGGTACTGCACAGGCGCAGCACCCCATATGTGTGATGCACAGAGGCCACGATGAAGACATGCCTTTACTAGTTGCAATTTCAAGTTCTACCAACCACAGTTTTGGATGAGTAATGGGTTAATATAGCAAGGTAACTCTTGAATAGAGATTATGCATTTGTTGTTTTATCAAGCTGAAGACACTATTCATTACATGTTAATCTGTCCTCTATATACTGACCCCAGAGAGATTCTTGAAACCTGCAGATAGATACAGGAATGTCTTGGCAGAAACAGCTCTTTTAAGTGATAGAAATAGTTACATTACACATAAAGTTGTTTTGTTTGCTTTGGCAGCAAAAAATAAATAAATAAGGAAGAGAGAATTAGATAAAATGGCTGTAAATTGCATTACAGATTCAAATTAAAGATGAATTTCTGTTCCCACTATATTTTAATTTATTCATACTTTATATTGTTGATTTTTTTTCATTTTGTTGCTTATGCATATTCATTTGATGTATTTGTCATGGCCTCTCGATAGTACAGTTTTTTAAAAAACCATAACCGTCGTTATTTGTTTTTCGGCGCCAGGTGAAGACCTTTTTATTCAAGACGTATTTTAATTGTTAGTTTGTTGATTTTGGTTATAGTTTATTGTGTATTTATGTATTTGAGTATTGTTTAATGTGGGTTGTATTAGTATTTGGGTTTAGAGGTGGATTGTGTTTATTTATTTAATTTACTTGGTTTTCGTTTGTATTTAAGTTGACTGTATTTAAGTTGCCGAGATGCACTAAGGAGGGAGGGATAAATTAATATGTGTTATGATTTTATTGTATTTTAAAATTGTTGTGAACCGCCCCGAGGCTTTGCTGCGATGGGGCGGCATATAAATGTTTTAATTAATTAATTAATAAAATATTAGACTGCCAGGCTGCTAAACTAGCTTGTTGGCCAACTGACAAAGGGACAGTGGCACTGAATTCAGGAAGTTAAAAACAACATAAAAACAATTCTTGGCATGTCAAAATGGTTTATTCATACCAAATGCTTTTCAGAATAAAAATATTTCTTCGGGGCCATTCCTGCTACCACCAACCTGCAACAGTGGACTCTTATTACTTTTTCCTTAGTTTAATCAAACCCACTCCCACTTCAGACTACTTTTTATGAGTCATAAAAATGATCACATTTGCCTCCCACAGTTACCTCTACTTTGACATTTGGCCTGGGCAATTTTCCACAGTGGCGCAGTGAAAAACTTGATGCAGAGCAGCCCTACATGTAGATAACTTACAGTGTGGTAAAATCACCACATACTACTATTTCAAAGTAACCTCCACATTTTGAGCATAAGGAGTTTGCAAAGTAGAAAGTGAAAAGAGCTCCTCATTGCAGTTAAGCTGCTAGTAAGAGCAATGTCCTATGCTGAGCATGAATAAAACTGCTTAGAGACACTTTGAGAATTCTTTTTTTGACCCCTTCAATCTAGTTGATAATTATTATACAATTTCCTCTTTGGGACCATTCTGGGCTTATGAGGAATGAAGCAGTAGAAATTACAGCTGAGCATAGTACAAACACTGTCAAATTGGAAGTGGCTGACAGATGAATACTAACAGGCTCTGAATAACTACTGGCATATAAGCAATTCTAATCTAGCTCTTATGTAAAAGCGCCTACTTTACACACAACAAAACTTCACATTATTTCTTTTATTTTGAATGTTTTTCTCTTTGTTTATTGCCCACCAAGAAGAAATATCACAAGAGCGAAACCCAATTGTACAAACCTCTTAAGCATAAATAAGTTATTTTCCTTGGATTTTGAAGAAAACACTTCAAGGTTAAAATGGTGGGAATTTTTTTAGAAAAACAACTCTGTACAATAACGCATAGGAAACAGGTGAGGCCTAGCAATGAATTAATAATTTTTGTAATATCTCATGTAAGACAAAATTACAAAAGCAAACATGGGGGAGGGAGAATAAAGCGTATCTACAGCATCACTTACTTCAGACGGACTTGTAAGTTATTTGCAAGTTCTTGTTTGGCAGTGGTACATTTCTGTTTAATATCTAAAAGTTTCCTGTGGTTAGTTAGCATGATCATCAATTGATTTGCATGACTCAAACACAAATCAGGTAACACAGAAGGATCTTTTAAGTTCTCTGCTCTCTTCTGATTAGCTAAAAATCCCTATGAGAAAAAAGAATGGAAAAATTCACCAGTATGACCAAATGAAAACAACCATTTCATTTGAAATTAGAGTAATGCATTAAAAAACACATGGATGGCTGACCAACCAGAATTCTGAAAGTTCCCAGCAGATCCCTGGGATTTTCTCCTGCACCCAATTCTGCTGTTACACTAATCTTTTATACTTCCCACCCAATATTTAAAAGACAAAAGAAGATTGCAAACTAATATGCATATAAAAATTAGGCATTTCCAAACTTTGTCACATCCTCATGTAGATTTAGTTGATCCACACACTCAAAACAAGAGCAATGCTCTTCAGGTTTAGTGGTCTGTGCAGAGTGGATGGACATTCTGCAAACCACAACTTACAGGGCAATCTTATATCTATTCAGAAATAGGTCCCATTAAGTTCAATTGGCTTTACTTCCAGTTTGAGTATAGGACTGTCCCCAGCCAATAGTAAAAGTTGATTTATTAAAACTAAAAATAAGTGCACAATACAGATACTAAAAACAAAGAATTGTTAATGAATACTGTTACACCATGGAAGCAAAAAAAGAGAAAAAAGAGGAGGGAAAAGGAGAAAAAGAAATTATTTAACGTTTGTTTTTCTTGCTACTTTAAGGACTTTACTATATTTTAGAAAATGTGCTCTAGGTATTTGGAGCACTGTGTTCCTTTGTGTGGCTTCATTGAATGATTATAAATACTCCATATAAGCAAAGTGTCTTATACATGACACAAAAACTGCATTGTACCTATATAAATGATTTATTTATATGATTTTAATGATTGTAAGCCGCCCCGAAGCTCATGTGATGGGGTGGCATATAAGTTGTCTAAATAAATAAATAAACAAACAAACAAATAAAATAAGTAAGTTACATTTATCACTTACATTTTTGCCTAAAATTCTCAGGTGGCTAATAAAAATCTAAATCCACAAGACAATCATAAAAATGGCAAGAATAATTTGCCTATTTAAAGCTCAGAAAATAAAACTGTTTCCACCTGTTGCTAGAAATGCAGGCAGCCAGTTGAGTCTGAGAGAAAATATTCCATCATTTGAGAGCCACCACTGAACAGCATTTCCCTTAAATTTTACTCATCCACATAGGGCAGTAGATATGTAGAACTACATCTGAAATCATTTTACATCCATAGCATAAAGCTGACAATTAATTATCTTCAATGATGGTATTCACCCAATGATTTCTAGTAATACAAATAGTTTGGCTGGTGAAAGTTGTATGAGAAATGTGTCAATTGTGGTCACATCTAACAGTAGTTGGACTGCTGACACATGATTGGGTTGTCAACATCTGAATTGTTCTTTTTTATTAGCTTTTCAGTTCTGATGGTTTTCTGAATAGGAAGGGAGCATCACTCAAAAGTCTCAAAATCTAACACTGACATTCAAAAAGTTTAGAAGGACTCCTGCCTTAAAGATTGGTAAACCCTAACAGTACTGTTTTCTAATTTAGAATAAGGTAATTTCATACATTCCTGTGAAAAGAAATAAAGAAAATCAAATAACCTTATTTTCATTAAAAACACAACCAAAGCATGAAGGCACAAAGCTTCTTAAAAGTTTTGTATCAGACTTAACAGTTGAGCTAAGGAGTCTTATGATGTATTGCCACCTACTGACAATACAGTTAAAACATAAGGCTCAGATTTAATTATACAACAACAAAAAAACTTGATATGCTGTATACACAAGCTACTTTTGCTTCCTTTCGTATTTTTCTTATGTTTAAATTATACTCAAATGACACCTCTGTAAGGAAAGTATTTTTATTACTGGTACATTATCAGTCTCTCTGACTGACATTTCAAACATTTTCTCAATTATTTAAACCATGGGCAGTTGCTTCTTTTCATTTCCCTAACTGAACATGAATAAGAGTATATTGTCACACTCATATCCTGCTTGCGCAATTCCCAGGGCAGCTGATTCACCACTGTGTGAACAGAATGCTGGACAAGACTGGTGCTTGGTCTGATCTATTACAACTCTTATGTTAGTTTTGTATTAAGAGTAGCTATAAATGCTGCCAAGAGTTAGGGCCAAGATGGACCTACTTCTGCTACAGAGTCCTGTATCCAAAGAAACACATTAATATTTCTATACTCCTAGGAGAAGCTCCCACCCACATCTCACATGAAAACTTTTTTTTGAAACTTTAACAGTTTATTATCACATAGACTGCTCAGATGAAAATAGTAAAAATGTTACTGGGATGAACTGAGCAGAAGTAGTTAAGGACAAAAATCTATATATAACAGACGTATAGGTGCTTGCCACCTTTTTATTACTCTGCAGAACTGGGAACTAAAATAATGTCACATTTGCTCAAAATATTTTTTCATTACTGTCCAGTTCATGCTGTTGTGATTGCAATGAATGCAAAAAATGGGACCTTTTAGCAAAATAAATGAAAAATTCTCACATGTGAACAAGCTTCCCCTTGTCTAACCATGTTATTGTTTTTTTTACCATTTGTTTCTTTTCATACACAGTAGGACATAAAAAGAACACATGCACATCTTCCCACTCTTGAAGTACCTACCCCAGCTCAACAATTAGGTTTACTGTAACTAGTTGCTCGTAATATTATCATCCAAGGTATCCATGTTTACCATAAAAAAGGCTGGTGAGAAGACATGTTCTGACACAATGCAACACATTACATACTATTAGTAGATCTCACCTATAACCTAAAACTAAACTATGAATATTGTGATTTTACAATATTTTAACAAAACATAAAGAAAACAGTGCTTCTCTGTCGCATTCATAAAAATTACAGCAATTCTGTTACCTGAGCAAGTTCTTTTTGTTCATTTACCAGTCTGCTACAGCTAGCTATCATCTGGTCCAAGGCATAAAGCCTGTCCTCAAGCCCCTTAATGGCCTTCATGTTCTGATTATCTAATTTGGCAATTGTTTGTCGACAGTCTGCCAAAAAGGGCTGAATAATTCTTGGATCAAGCTGAGAAACAAGACAACAGATGACATAATCACTTTTAATGTGAAAGAAATTGCAAATAGAAAAAATATATACTTTTCACATTCATTCTGACTGTAAAAAAACTGAACATGGCCTGAAAGCTTATACAGGTTAAAAAAATTAAACCAATTAAGAAAAATATATATCCTAGTTAGTCCTATAAACTATAAGATTAACAATGTAATCCTACTGCATGCATACCTGGAAGTATCACTATATTCAATGCTGCTTACTTCCAGGAAAGCTTGCATAGGATTGCAGCCTTGGTTTCTTTTATACAAAACAATGGCTTCTTTAAATTATTTCTTCCAGTCAGTCCACCAAAGCTTATACTTTTAGACCATGTGCCATCTTTATTACAAGTATTTGGTAAAACAGACTTGGCCTTCAAGAACTGTGATCTTGAAGATTCTTAATACCTCTCACCCATGTTATACACTGTCAAAGTTTGTCTTGTGTGCAAGCACAGAGAATAACCTGTCTATTGCCACTCATGTATTTATTAGTTTACTTATGAAATGCATATAATCACCCAGCAGCAGATATTCTCCGGAAAGCTTAACTAAAATACAAAATAATTAAGTTTACCTTTCAAGTTGTGGATGTTGCATTCAGGGTGTGTATGAGCAAAAGTCAGCTTCTGCAATCAGTATTTCTTTCTCTCCTATGCCTGAACCAATGGAAAACCCTCTTCAGACAGTTTGGGGGCTTTTATGCACAGCAGAGGCTGCAGTGCAAGGGTGTAGTACCTGTTCAATTACAGGCAACTCTTTTCTTCCACTGAAGTTTGTATGATACAGTTCTCATAGTACAGAAAGTTACCAGCCCACACATTACACATATAGTGGAGAAGTTTTTCCAGGGATACAAGGGGGGAAATGAGCTGCATATGCTGACTTCAACTTATACAATCCATTGTTCATTACTGGAAAATATATTTTAAGGTGTCATGCAAGAAGTGTCCCTAGGACACATAAATTGCAATCCTATCTTTCTACAAAGAAACATTTTGATTTAGGTTTCAGGAATTCTTGAAGCCAAGTAAATGGCTTACTTCCAGATGTTTAGGTTTCCTCTAATTCTTTGTAAAGCATTTTCAAGGCCCTCTGACAGCTACTAGAAATATCCACTTCCACAAACTCCCTTCTGCCATAACAACATCAGATGGGTCCCTGGACTGGAAACTTTTTATCACCTTTGCTTTTATGCAAAGGAGATGGCACAGCATTACATGGAAATCCAACAACTACTAGTTGTCGCCTTATTGACAAGCATGACTTAGCATTACATCTTAACTAGTTCATAAAGAGATACTAGAAATGTTTTTGTCATCACAATATGAGATTGAAAGTATTGGAATAAACTACATTTTTAAGTTTTACTATTTTTCCATGGTAGTAGCAGTTTTAAAGCTTAAGGAATTAAATTTGCAAAACAAAGCAATTACCAACACAACGTCCAGTTTATCAATTCTACAGATTTTTAAAAGTGTGCTTTTAAAATACCATAGCATTTAAAGATTAAACATAAAACAGTAGCTTCAAGCTAGCATTTTATACCAAAATGTTTCCCATTCTAAGGTTATACACATGAACATTTGAAATCTTTTTTTAATCTAACTTTTTGAAATAAGTAAAAATAAAAATGCCTAAATTACAGTAATAGCTATTTTGTTTTTGGAATACTGCATCATGCCCACATCATTCCACACACATCAGCAGAGAAAGGACTGGATCCAAATTTCCCACTATTTGAATTTTGCTGGTGAAGTAAAGGTAACTTTCAATGATTTGCTCTTCTCCTGCAGTCTTTGTGCTTCCCAAAAATCTGTCCTAGAGAGTTAGGGAACCCTTTGGACAAACATGATAGGCAAAACTGGAGGCAACGGATGGGGAATCAGCAAAGTTTGCATCTAATTCTCTCTTCTTTCAGCAGGTACCTTCATTGAATCTACTGCCCCCTTGTTTGCAGTAGGGCCAGTCTGGAACCAACACTATATTTTTGAAGCATGGATGTTGTGACAACATAGCAAGATCTTATGTGGATCTCAGTCTGGCTTTCATTTTCCTGTGGTAACAATAGCAGCAAATGGGTACACATATTCTCTTATTTGATGAGTTGATAAGGAAAGAAAGGAAAATTACAACAACGTCTGGTTGGTGCAACTCCCACAACAGAAAGAAATCTCTTCATGAATAGTGGGCAGTCTTGCTTTTTGAACAGGACACTGGAAGAAAACCTTGGAAATATGCAAGGAAGAGTGTGCAAGTATAACTAAAGATCCAATTCAGAGCTACAGCACTGAACTTCTCAATGGGTTCTTTCAGTGAGCAGAACTCTGAAGAAAGGATGATCCTGCTGCATCGAGTGAAAGCCTGCACTGAATGAATGTCACATAATGAAGAAAATGAGCTCTTCCATTCATAAAATGACAGCTCTGGATTTAACCATCTCTATTTCTATGAAAAATAGTTAAAATATATGAAAAGGGGAAGCTATAATTCAAAATACTGTGGAAAAAATACATTAACTTACTCTGCTCATAGAATCAAAACATTTTCTGACCAACGATTCAACATCATTAGGTCTATCTTGAACATTTATCCAGTCTAAAAGGGAGACATTGAAAGAAGGCAGATCATCTTTAAGCTCCACTGAAGCATCACTTTCTTGGACTGAAGGATTTGGACTGGCTTCCCTATTTTCATTCGCTTTGTCAGAAAGCGTACCATCTGAGGATGGGTGTTCTACTGATTTGCAAAATGATGCTAACAGAGATTGCTTGTTCATTTTAAGCATATCAGGAGAATGCATCACTTCAGCAGACTTCTCATTTTCAGTATCTTCACTTTCAGTCCTTCCATGTTCAGAAGAAGAATCCAGTCGTTCTAAACATTCCCTATAACTATGTCTGGTTAGACATTCCAGCAGGGGAATCTTGGCCATAATAGAAACGGCAGCCCCTAAGCTTGGGAAAAGAACACACAAAAAAACCCATATTAAGCATAAACCATCAAAGTTACAGCAGCATGCATTTTCAAATGTGCAGTTTTTTCAGTACAATTTTATACTCAGGCCTTCGAACATATCACTTTCTCAACCAATGAAGTACCTAAACAGATTTCCAACTCTACTATAACATCAGGTTGCATCTACCAATGTTCTTCTGCCAGTAGAATGGGCAAAGGTACCAGATCAAATAACTCAACTCCCTTGTCATTGCAGCTCCAGAAACCAAACCAAACCCAAACCAAGCCCACCCAAAACAAAATCAAGAAACTGAGAGGATCAGATCCTCTAGAATAAATTTGGGCATATGTTTGGAGTGCTGTGGGGTAGAAAGGGGAAGAAAAAGAGAAACTCAATTTATACAAGTAGAACTTTCCTACTATGATGTTGCATGTAGCTCTTAGTTTTGACTATATAGCATCATAAACACAATTTACCAAATAATCTGAGATATAACTCAGAAAATGTAAACTAAGTAACCAATATATAATATGTGTTATCTGAGGCAATATTACATTTTATTGTAGATGTTTTTGTCATTGCACATGGTCAACAAGTATTGCTGATTACACAATGCAAGATTTCAAGATACCATTCTGACAGATTAAATATGAATTACTGTTCTTAATTATTTGTCCAAGGAGCATGTACAAAAACTCTAACGCACACTTCTCAAAGGACTTAAAAATGTACTGTGAAGTGCTTAACTGAACGTTTTGAAATTAATTAGTGAAGGCTGCAATTCTATACGCTTTGGTGAGTAAGCTCCACTGAATTTCTGAATAGACATCTATAGAATTGTGCTGTAAGTTATACTGTGATTTAACTTTATTCAGCCAGTTACATAAAGAAGCTTCTAAAAAATTTCCCACACTCCCAGTTAAGCATAGCCTACTTGTATTTTGGGAGAAAAAAAGCAGGAAACACATGTTGCATTTCTTTAAGTGTGACAGCATGCATACTGAATTCAATGAAACCTTCACCCATGGCAGTATGCATAGGACTGTAGGTTTAATTCCAGAATCAGATCTATTTAAAGTACTTAGCACTGTCTTTTATTTTTGTTTTACTTAGTACACCCTGAGATACTATAACTGGCATATTAAATTTACTATAGATGTATAAAATTATAGAACTTTAGTATTAGTAAAGTGTCTGTGTACAGGTAGCTTACTGAGGAGCCTAATGATAAACCTACTGTGTAAGTTTCAGCTTAATATCATCTATGGAGTGCAGGTAACTTGAATATACATTTTCAAATCTGAAAAGCAGCTTTTGATAAGAATATGTGCAATCTTCCAAATTTGCCATTATGGCAGTCCAGCCTTGGTGTTGAAGATGTTCATCATGGACCAGACCTTCACAGAAGGAACAAAGTTTCTTGGCAATCTCATACATTTCCTGTAAACAATAACATTACAAATATCAATTGGGTTATCACTCAGACATTCATATCTACTTGTTGCAAGACCAATACAAAATAATTGCCATTTCTGAGAAAGGTAGTATACAAGGGAAATCATTTACTGCATATTCCAAAGTGCGTAAAGATATTGTGATTCCTGAGTGCAATGGCTTTATACAAGATGAGCAGTTTAAGGGGCTGCAAAAGAATATTAAGAGATAATTTAATATGGAAGGGTCAGAAAGGATAAACCATCTAAAAAAAATACAGGGATTTTCTGAGATGGTGCATTTAAGCAATAGCAAAGCAACAGCTGGAAGTTAGACCCACACTATTAGCTGCCTTATTCTGGCACACTACATGGGAGTACTCACTGCCTAGTAAGCCTGAGACCTCTGGAATACATATATGACAAACAGGGCAAACAATGAACTCCAGTGCTGTTACACAGGGCTCATTTTCAAAACCTTCCTTCACCATACCCCTAAAGACCAAAGCAGGGACAAGGGGATTTAACTGATAACTTATCACTATGGATAACACCACAAAGAAGTGTAGAGTAGAAAATGAAGCTCTGTGCATATTTGGGATGAAGGTCACTAACCTTCTTGGATGCTAATAAGTAATTATGGGTCATTGGAATGAGCACCTAGGTTTGCCTTTTTCCTCCTTCTCCCTTCCCATCACTTGCTTTCCTTGTGTGCCATGTCTGACAGATTGTAAGCCTGCAGGCAGAGGCTATCTTAGTTAGTTACTGACTTTATTTATGCCATTTTGGGAATCTTTCAGGAAGAAGAGGAAAACAAAAAATGCTTTAACATAAATAAAACACATTTCTATTCAATGTAGTCTGGCCTTCTGAAGTCAGTCTTCAGGTCTAGCAGCCTACCCCACCATAGTTAAAGCTAAGTAGGCCATGGTAACAGAACACTCGGGTACTCTGAAGCAGCTTCCTTCCTCCCACTTGTTCTAAAAGAGGTTAGCCTAGGAATAGGCAAGATATTAGAGATATCATCATCATCATCAAATTCTAAAAAGTTTGTGCAGTTAATATAATCAGAGACAAAACTTCAAGCCACTGGGACCTGTTAAAGGACTTTCTACCATGGAAGATGTCAATTATCCAACTTTTTCAGATACTCCAATTTTAGAACTTCTTGCTTTAAAGAATTCTGAAGCAACTCAGGCTTCCCTTTTAAAATAATACAGCAAATAAATGTTCATTAAAAGCAGTAAAAACTACTGTGATATACAGTGTTGGAAGATTAAATGTTATACAATCCAGTGTATTAAGCTCTGCTACTATGAAAATAGATATGTTCAGATAGATATTTTCTCCTCAGTGTAAAAAACTCTGGATGGCATGTTATTCTCACACAAGGGAATCTAATCTTTAATCTAAAGCTATTGCTAGAAATGTTTTATAGGTTCTTTCCTCACCTGTAGCATTTTATTAATCTATGAGACTGAAAAATAAAAATATTTTAAGAATCACTACCCACTTTTCTGTTACCGCTGCTCCCTCAAGTAGATTTCATCAAATATGAGAAATCTTTTAGTGAGGCTGAATATAGAGATCAGGGTCAGCAAATGAAACATAGAAACATAGAAAAAGAGCGAGTCAGAAGGGACCTCCCGGGCCATCTAGTCTGACCTCCGGCACCAGCCGGCTCCACCCATGACATGCCCACCATGTGCATGTCCAGCCTGTCTTTGAACACCCTCACCGATGGGGCCTCAACGACCTCCCGTGGAAGCCCATTCCACGCCCTCGGGATCCTAACTGTCAGGAAGTGCTTCCTGGCATCCAAATTGAACCTTGGCTCCCTGAGCTTTGCTCCATTGGAGCGCGTCCTGCCTTCCTCTGCAGGGGAGAACAGGCCTCTCCCCATCTCCATGTCACAGCCCCTCACATACCTGTATATTGCCAACATATCCCCTCTGAGTCTCCTCTTCTCCAAGCTGAAGAGACCCAGTTCCCTCAGTCTTGCCTCATACAGCATCCCCTGAAACCAGCCACCATCCTTGTGGCCCTACGCTGCACTGACTCAAACCTGGCTATGTCCTTTCTGTAATGAGGGGCCCAAAACTGAACACAATGCTCCAGTTGCGGGCGCACCAGAGTCGTGTAGAGTGGTAGTAATACCTCTCTTGATCTAGAAGCCACACTTCTGGCTATGTAGCCAAGGGAGGCATTCGCCCTCTTGACCACCGCATCACACTGCTGACTCATGTTTAGCCTGTGGTCAACCAGTACCCCAAGGTCCCTTTCACAAGTGCTGCTCTCCAGCCACTTGTCACCTAACCTGTACTTATGACAGCTATTCTTATGCCCCAAGTGCAAGACCTTGCACTTATCCACATTGAACACCATCCTGTTGTCTCCTGCCCACTTCCATAGTCTGTCCAGATCCTTTTGGATCTGGTGTATCTGCTCCTCAGTTGTGGCCACTGCTCCAGTTTTAGTGTCGTCTGCGAATTTGATCAGCAGACTGTTCACCCCTTCTTCCATGTCGTTAATGAAAAGATTAAACAGGATCGGCCCCAGGACAGAGCCCTGGGGGACCCCGCTTGTCACTGGCTGCCATCCCGACGATTCCCCGCTAATGGTTACCTTCTGCTTTCGGTCAGTCAACCATGCCCTAATCCACCGGACAGTGCTTTGGTGTATCCCAAAACTCCTCAGTTTCTCCACCAGCATATCATGGGGCACTTTGTCAAAGGCCTTGCTGAAATCCAGATATACCACATCCACTGCATCCCCTCCATCTAGCCATCTTGAAACCTTGTCACAGAATTCCACAAGGTTTGTCTGGCAGGACCTGTTTTTGCAGAAGCCGTGTTGTGTGGCTGTCAGCCCCCCTTCCCTATCTAGCATCACTAGATCTCTCTCTATTATGAGCCTTTCCATTGTTTTTCCTACAATGGACGTAAGGCTAATCGGTCTATAATTCCCCATGTCCTTCCTACTATCCTTTTTGAAAATTGGGACCACCAATGCCACCCTCCAGTCCTCTGGAACTTCACCCGTTCTCCACGAGGCCTCAAAAATGGAGGCCAGTGGGCATGAGAGAACCCCTGCCAACTCTCTAAGTACTCTCGGGTGTAACTCGTCAGGGCCTGGCGCCTTTGCAATGTCCAATGCCCTGAGGAGCCCCTCGACTTCAAGGGAGGTGACTCTAATCTCTACCCCTAAGTCCCCAGCCTCATCTAATCTCCTATACAGATATCCTCCATCCTGCTTTGGGGAGAACACAGAGGCAAAATAGTCATTTAGCATCTGTGCCTGTTCCCTCATGTCAGTCACTGGATCTCCTTCCTCCTTATTTAGTGGTCCCACCACTTGTCTCCCCTTCCTTTTCCTATTTACATGCTGAAAGAAGCCCTTTTTGTTGCTCTGGATATTCTTGGCAAGTCTCAGCTCGTAATCAGCCTTAGCCTTGCGAAGAATCCTTCTGCAACGGGCCTCCTCCCTCCAGTATACACTTTTGTCTATTTCCCCCAGTACCCATTTCCTATGGAGGCTCCTCTTTCGTCTAATCCCCCTAACCACCTCCTTTCGCATCCATGGCGGCACTCTCCTCCACCTCCCCACCTTACTGACTAGAGGTATTGTCAGGGCTTGCGCCTGCAAAACCTCCCTTTTGAGTGCCATCCACCCCTCTTCAACTCGCTTACCTTCCAGTAACCTATCCCAGGAGACTTTCCCCAGTCTGGCCTTCAGTTGGCCAAAGTTGGCCCTCTTGAAGTCCCAGCTTCTAGTGCTCGCCCTGCTGCACGGCCCCAGTCCCCTGATCTCAAAGCAAAGGATGGAGTGATCACTCGCATCCAGAGCTCCCCTAATCTGTACTTCATCTATCAGCTCCTCCCTATTGGTCAAGACCAAGTCCAGGATGTTTCCCCCCCTCGTTGCCTCTCGGACCCTCTGGGTGAAAAACCCACCCTCTAGAGCTTCTAGGAAGCGACGTGACCTGGCTGTCACCGCCGAGTGAGTCTCCCAAGTAATATCTGGGAGATTGAAATCCCCCATAATTACTGTGTCTCTCCCCCGAGATATCCTTAGAATCTGGCCTGTCAGGACATCATCCAGGGTCTCAAGTTGACCTGGAGGGCGATAACATACCCCCACTGTCAGGTCTCTTTCCCTGTCAAAACCCCTAAGTTTCACCCAGACTGCCTCTACCAAATCCCCATCTGTGCTGCATTCTATCTCACTGCATCCTATCCCTTCCCTGACATATAAAGCCACACCCCCACCTCTCTTTCCCTTCCTGTCCTTTCTAAAAAGGTGATACCCTTCTATGTTTACATTCCAGACTTGCCTTTCATCCCACCAAGTTTCTGTGATTCCCACCAGATCATATCCTCCTATTCCCAGGAGAGCTTCAAGCTCTTCCTGCTTATTACCCATGCTCCTAGCATTGGTGTACATGCACCTCAACTCCTTTCCACCGCTTCCTTTCCTTGGAGTGCCCAGCATCCTCCTTCCTCCCATCCTCCCTGGTACCTGGCCCCTCTCTGTAGAAGTCCTGTCAGTCCCTGCAGTATCTCTAAAGCCCTGCTCCCAGAGCCCCGATCCTCCCCGCACACTTGTCCAGTGCACACACGTTACTGGGGGGCCTGAACCCACCCCCCACTTGCTCAGTTTAAAGTCTTCCGGACGAAGCTCGCTAGAGCATCTCCAAAGGACCTTTTCCCCATCCTCCTGAGGTGTAACCCATCCCTTGCCAGAAGTCCATTGGCAAGAAAACGAGTGCCGTGGTCGAGGAACCCGAAGCGTTCCTTCTGGCACCACACCCTAAGCCAGTCGTTCACCTCAGAGGCCCTCCTGTCCCTTCCTGGCCCAAATCCCCGGACAGGTAAGATTGACGAGAAGGCCACTTGGGTCTTCAGCTCCCTGAGTTTCTTCCCCAAGGCCGAAAAGTCCCTGGTGATCCCGACCACCCCCTGCCTGGCCACGTCGTTTGTGCCCACATGGATCACCAGGAGTGGCTGTGACCCCCGGAGCGAACAAGACGCTCCTCTCTGTCCATCACATGCCGGATGCGTGCGCCCGGCAGGCAGCAAACCTCCCTTGTCTCAAGGCTGGGGCGGCACACCGCCGCCTCAGTGCACCTCAGCAGGGAGTCCCCAACAACAATCACCCGCCGTCGTACCTTCTCGGTGCTGGTGGGCAGCCGTGCCCTGGTCCTCGCCTCTGCTGCAGTGGCTCCCTTGCCTCCTGATGTCCCAGGCTGGGGGTCCTGCTGGTCCCCCGAGGCCTCCTCAGCCCCAGCCTCCGCAAGCGGAGAGAACCTGTTTCCCAGCTCCAGATTGGTGCCAGGAGAAGGAGGAGGCCGTGCTGGGCTCCTCCTCCTGTGGGTGACATACCTCCATGTCTCCGCAGCTGCTCCTCCCGTGAAAATGACCAGCAGCAGGTTCACGACAAAGGACAAGGAAAGCAATATTCTCATAATGAATTATGAAATTCATTGCCACAGGATATTATGATTATAGAATGCATCAAGTATATGTAGGAAACACTGCCATGTTCAGAGACAGTGTACCTTCTGATAATTAGATGCCAGGGCCTACATGTAGGAACACAGCATGTAGGAACCCCCTTATACCATTTGTCTATCAAGCTCAGTATTGTCTCCTTGGGCCATGAGTCCCCAAGGACTGTGGCATTTTCTCCTGCCCTTCACTTGCCATTTAACCTTTTAAAATGTAAATGACAAAGGACTGAATGATGAACATTTTACATGCAAAGTATTTGTTATTCATTATTTGTTTTTCAGTGCCAGGCAAAGACCTTTTTATTCAAATTGCATTTTAATTGTTAATTTGTTAATTTGGTTTATTGTTTGTATTTATGTAGTTGTGTATTGTTTAGTTAATTGGTTATTTATTTGGTATGGTTTATTATTTGGTATATTTAATTTGGGCTTGCAGAGCTGCACCGGCGGGGGGAGGGGGGGAGTTAGATATCAGTTTTAAATGTTTATTGTATTTTATGTATGTTGTAAGCCGCCCCAAGGCTTTGTTGCGATGGGGCAGCATATAAATGTTTTAATTAATTAATTAATTAATTAATTAAATGCTGTCTCTGCCATTAAGGTATGATTCCCTTCCCATTCATCATGTACTGTTTTTCAAGTCTCTGTAAATCATCTGGCTAGCTTCTTCTGGGTAGCTTGATGAACTAGATGAACTTGGTTTGGTCCAAATCTAGATTCCCCACTGCCACTGCACATACATTCTTTTTGATGCATCACTATTGCAAACATCAGGGAGGGTATCCATTCAAAAAAGAAAAATATAATTAGAAAGACAGACAATGAAAAAGAAAATGAAACTTTTAAGGGGTAGTGCAAATGCAGTGTTTGCTGGGCATAAGCAGCACTTAAGGATCACAATTTTGTCAGATCACACTTTTCACACCTATTTTGCAGTCCATTCTGTCTTAGTTCAACCTGTCCTACAATATCCTGATTGATCACTGTATCTAGCAGACTTAATATATTGTGAGCCGCCCCGAGGCTGCTGCAAGGGGCGGCATATATTTAAATAAATAAATAAATAAATAATATAAACCTGAAGCAATGGGCTTGTTCTCAGAACCCAGGATTAAAATAGTACCATCAACATCTAAAAGAGACTAAAAGTTTAACGCCCCCTCCCCAATGAAAGAGAACAGCACTAAATGTAAAATATTTGTATCACAGAATGATGCTTGAACAACCTATCAGACTAAATCTTAGTAAGAGCTCAATACTTTAATACATTCCAGTTGTTTTGAAGGAATGTGAAGTTGCTTACTACAGCAAGCTGAGTCCGTGACGCTACTGTGTGAAAAACTGCAGGCATCATAAGAGATTCTTCAACTTTTAATTCCATCTCATTTTCTGCTGAAAATGTTGTTTTGGGGATAGCTGGAGGACGTTCACACAAGATCATTTCCTTGTTGAAGAGAAAAATTGGGTTTGTGTCCTATGTTAAAATAAAACCTATTGTTATTGCCTTGTCCTTCTAGACTTTTTTAAAATTAAAAGAACGAAAGCAAAAGTGAATATTTACCGTTCCTGCACTGTAACTGCAGACTTTCCTCTCAGCTGCCATACACTCTCCTCCATTGACGACCAGTACCTGATGCTGAATAGCAATCTTATATTTGGTTTGGATTGCTTGTTTAAGATCTGCCACACTGATAAGAAAGAATGTTTGAGTGTCTTCTACTATGTTTAAGCATGATGAAGGCATATTGCAAAACTACTTTTATTAATATGCTAAACATTCAATACATTATAGAACACCACATTTCAGTTATCCAAATATTAGCTTCTACAGAAAATAAAGGGCAGTGGCAAAGAAATAATGGCAGTGGCAAAGAAATAAGGCAGTGGCCATTCTTCCCCAGCTGCTTAAAGACTAGACAAGCAACAGAGGTTGTCACCACTGTAGTTGCTATCCTCTAAAAACAGCACCATCAACCTTGCATTACAGAATTACTGGCAAGAATAAAAAATTCCAAACAAGGGGATTAGATCTAGCAACATTTATAAGATTGCACCTACATTAGAGAAAGTATAGTTTTTATATTTCCCAAGTACTACAAAAAAGTTTTAAGCTGAGATGAAGGGATGCATTTTAACAATTGTTCTATTCTAACTTCAGCCCCACATACACCATATACTGTAACTCTGAGATAGGTTTGCTATGATCTAGTCCAGCAACAAACGCCTCTTAGAAGACTGGAAGAAATGTTCTTACTTCTGTACTGCAAGTTCCGTGTCAAAGGTGAGGGTAGTTCCAGTGTTGACCAGAAATACATATAACTTCATGTTGCCTTCTTTAGGTTTCTAAAGTTTATCCCTTTGACTGTGTGAATTTTTTTAGGAACTGCAAAGAAACACAAGTATTTATTTCATAAACACACATAAATATTGTCAGCTTAAAAGCCCCATAATGTCAACACTTCCAAGGAACACAAAATTCTAATGTGCAGCTAAGGCAGTGGAGTCGGTACATAAATCCTTCAACTCTGGCTCCTTTATTTATATATCAATATAGGAAATAAATATACTTATTATTTATTTACTACATTGATTGAAAGCACGCAACCTCCAAAATGCTGCAAGTCTTTTTAAATTTGATGTTCTTGTACAAGAACCAATTTTTGCAACATATACTTTTTCACAATCATCATCTTCTATACTACATTGATACATATTTTCCAGCTGTTGCTATTGTAAAGTATTGAAAAATAGCTGCCTCTGTTGACACTTGATGTTAATCAAATTATCTGTGAAATAGGAAATTTTAAAATACTATTTAGATTACAATTTAAATTTATTAGGAGTTGGAATCAGCACATTTTTACCAACTCCAGCTTCAGTAACCCAATAATTACTTCCTACTCTGATTCCACAGCCCTGCTTGCAGCTATGAACTGTCCCTGTACAAGCTCATGCAATACAGCACAAATACACAACATGCAGGCCACCAGTGACTCACAAGGCCTTAGTTCTGCTTCCAGCATAGGTGTCCTAACCCATCCCTGCTACTGCTGAATTTGCTCTCCCAAAAATTCTGATTGGTTATGTTTGCCTCACTGGTAACAGCCATAGGAAAGAGCTAATTGTATTAGGCCTTCTGTGTATATGTGTGCATGTGTGTACACTCCTAGTATAGGGGATCCAGCATGTGGTAATTCCTTATGAGACATTATGGGTTTACCTGTTACATTCTGGGAACTAGAAGATTAGAAATACTTGGGTTAATGATCATGCTGAAGCTAACAACTGGTACAAATCTTTAGGAGCTACACTTTCACTATACCATCTATCCAGTCTCCTCCAACTTGCTATCTTGTGGGCATGCAATGATTAAAGCAGCCCTTGGAAATTTGTTTTTATCCTGGGAGGCATAGGTAGTATAAGACTCCATATATGGGCTATCCCTGCTGGTGGATGCTGAATATAAATGCACACAAAGGTACATATATGCATGCATGTATATATGCATAGAGACAAACATGCACACATAGATCAAAGGAAGATTCTATACACTGAATGTTTGTATTTCCACCAATTCACCTTTTTGAACATACCTGCTAATGATAGTGCCAAGCAATACCTATTTCTCAGAGAAAATGAAACATTTTACTGTATTTTTCTAATGCTATTTTTTTTTCTAAAATTGTATTTCTAATGCTATTTTAAGTATTTTTTTTTGAAAAATTTTAATATGCTGTTTTATGCATTGTATTTTGTTGTTTTCATACCCTGTTGAGAACTGCCCAAACAGCTTTGGCTATGGGAGGTATAAAAAAGTAATAAATGAGGGGGAGGAGGAGATGCTCCTCACTACCCATTTAGGAATTTACTTAAGAGAACTTACGATGGTGCCTCAAGACCCAGCTTAGGTGCTTAGCTATCAGCCATGCACCCAGGTTGTGGGGATGGGTCATAGTGTCTGTCTGCAGCATAGAGCTGATGCTTCTTGACACTCCCAGCAATGTTTGCCCAAGAAAATAGGTTCTGTGGCATTTTTGGTTAGCTTACTGATGGCTCTCCTTCATGGATCACTGCCTTGTCGTGGCAAAGGGGCTTGCGTAGCTCAATGAAGCTATGAGCTATGCCGTGCAGGGTCACCCAAGACGGACAGGTCATAGCAGAGAGCTCTGACAAAACGTGATCCACTGGAGAAGGAAATGGCAACCCACTCCAGTATCTTTGCCATGAAAACCCCATGGACATGAAAACCAAAAGGCAAAACGATATGACACCGGAAGATGAGCCCCTCAGGTCGGAAGGTGTCCAATATGCTACTGGGGAAGAGCGGAGCGCTAGTACTAGTAGCTCCAGAAAGAATGAAGCGACTGGGTCAAAGCCGAAAGGACACTCAGTTGCCGATGTATCTGGAGGTGAAAGGAAAGTCTGATGCTGCAAAGATCTATACTCCATAGGAACCTGGAATGTCAGATCCATGAATCAAGGCAAGCTGGATGTGGTCAAACAAGAGATGACAAGACTGAACATCGACATCTTAGGAATCAGTGAACTAAAATGGACAGGCATGGGTGAATTCAATTCAGATGACCATCAGGTATACTACTGCGGGCAAGAATCCCTCAGAAGAAATGGAGTAGCCTTCATAGTCAATAAAAGAGTAGGAAAAGCAGTACTGGGATACAATCTCCAAAATGACAGAATGATCTCAGTTCGAATCCAAGGCAAACCATTCAACATCACAATAGTCCAAGTCTATGCCCCAACCACTGGTGCTGAAGAGGCTGAAGTTGACCGGTTCTATGAAGGCCTACAACACCTGCTAGAATTAACTCCAAAAAATGATGTCCTTATCATCATGGGGGATTGGAATGCTAAAGTAGGAAATCAAAAGATAACCGGAATAACAGGCAAGTTTGGCCTTGGAGTACAAAATGAAGCAGGACACAGGCTGGTAGAATTTTGTCAAGAGAATACGATGGTCATAACAAACACTCTTTTCCAACAACCCAAGAGACGTCTCTACACATGGACATCACCAGACGGTCAACACAGAAATCAGATTGACTATGTGCTCTGCAGCCAAAGATGGAGAAGTTCTATACAGTCAGTAAAAACTAGACCAGGTGCTGACTGTGGCTCAGATCATGAGCTTCTGGTGGCAAAATTTAGGCTTAAGTTGAAGAAAGTAGGGAAAAGCACTAGGCCACTCAGGTATGACCTAAATCATATCCCTGATGAATATACAGTAGAGGTGACAAATAGATTTAAGGAATTAAATCTGATAGACAGAGTGCCTGAAGAACTATGGACGGAGGTTCGCAACATTGTACAAGAGGCAGCAACTAAAACCATCCCAAAGAAAAAGAAATGCAAGAAAGCAAAATGGCTGTCTGAGGAAGCTTTACAAATAGCTGAGGAAAGAAGGGAAGCGAAAGGCAAGGGAGAAAGAGAAAGATACAAACAATTGAATGCAGAATTCCAGAGAACAGCTAGAAGAGATAAGAATGCCTTCCTAAATGAACAGTGCAAAGAAATAGAAGAAAACAATACAATAGGGAGGACCAGAGATCTCTACAAGAAAATTAGAGATATGAAGGGAACATTTCATGCAAAGATGGGCATAATAAAGGACCAAAATGGCAGGGACCTAACAGAGGCAGAAGAGATTAAGAAGAGGTGGCAAGATTACACAGAAGAACTATACAAGAAAGAGCTTAACATCCCTGATAACCACGATGGGGTGGTCACTGACCTCGAGCCAGACATCCTAGAATGTGAAGTGAAATGGGCCTTAGGAAGTCTGAGCAACAACAAAGCTAGTGGAGGTGACAGCATTCCAGCTGAGCTATTCAAAATCCTGAAAGACAATGCAGTTAAAGTGCTACACTCAATTTGCCAGCAAATTTGGAAAACTCAACAGTGGCCACAGGATTGGAAAAGGTCAGTTTACATTCCGATCCCAAAGAAGGGCAATGCCAAAGAATGTTCAAACTACCGCACCATTGCACTCATTCCTCATGCTAGCAAAGTGATGCTCAAAATCCTACAAGCTAGGCTCCAGCAGTATGTGGACCAAGAACTACCAGAAGTACAGGCAGGATTTCGAAGAGGGAGAGGAACTAGAGATCAAATTGCCAACATACGCTGGATCATGGAGAAAGCCAGGGGGTTCCAGAAAAAGATCTACTTCTGCTTCATTGACTACGCTAAAGCCTTTGATTGTGTGGATCACAACAAATTGTGGCAATTTCTTAAAGAGATGGGAGTACCAGACCATCTTATTTGTCTGTTGAGAAACCTATATGCAGGTCAAGAAGCAACAGTGAGAACTGGACACGGAACCACTGATTGGTTCAAAATTGAGAAAGGAGTTCAGCAAGGCTGTATACTGTCACCCTGCCTATTTAACTTATATGCAGAGCACATCATGAGAAAGGCAGGGCTAGATGAATCACCAGTTGGAATCAAGATTGCTGGGAGAAATATCAACAACCTCAGATATGCAGATGATACCACTCTCATGGCAGAAAGTGAAGAGGAACTAAAGAGCCTCTTGATGCGGGTAAAGGGGGAGAGCGCAAAAGTTGGCTTGAAACTCAACATTAAGAAAACTAAGATCATGGCATCTGGTCCTCTCACTTCCTGGCAAATAGATGGGGAAGAAATGGAGGTAGTGACAGATTTTATTTTCCTGGGCTCCAAGATCACCGCAGATGGGGACTGCAGCCAAGAAATTAAAAGGTGCTTGCTTCTGGGGAGGAAAGCTATGGCAAATCTAGATAGCATATTAAAAAGCAGAGACATCACCCTGCCAACAAAAGTGCGTATAGTCAAGGCTATGGTTTTCCCAGTTGCAATGTATGGCTGTGAAAGCTGGACAATAAGGAAGGCTGAGCGCAAAAGGATTGAGGCCTTTGAGTTGTGGTGCTGGAGAAGACTCCTGCGAGTCCCTTGGACCGCAAGGCAATCAAACCATCAGTCCTAGAGGAGATCAACCCTGACTGCTCTTTAGAAGGCCAGATACTGAAGATGAAACTCAAATACTTTGGCCACCTAATGAGAAGGAAGGACTCCCTGGAGAAGAGTCTAATGCTGGGAACAATAGATGGCAAAAGAAGAAGGCGACAGCAGAGGATGAGGTGGCTGGATGGAGTCACTGAGGTGGTTGGTGTGAGCTTGAGTGGACTCCGGGGGATGGTGGAGGACAGGAGGGCCTGGAGGAATGTTGTCCATGGGGTCGCGATGGGTCGGACTCGACTTCGCGACTAACAACAACAACAACTGATGGCTAGATGCTATATCATACTGAATTCTATGGACTATACACAGTAAAAGCTGTGGCCATTTCTAGTTTACACCTGTTCATGTGCATGCCCACTCCACAATGTTGGCACAATGTAATTCATTCATTCAAGTCATGATTTGAAGACCTAACAGGAATTGCTGGAATAAACATACCAGAATCACTGTCATGTCTGAACAGTCAGGACAAATAATTCTAATGAATTTGTTTAATTAAAATGGCAAAGAAGTCCAACTGAAACTTTTCTGCAATACAAATTTTAATGTAAAATCCTATGAAACAATTTTATTTTGAAATCTTTGTTCTTGAGCATTAGACGCTTACCTTCAGGCGCTGCATGGAGGTACCACTGTCTTTAAGAACAGCTGGATTTCAAAGCAACTTCTTTTCCTCATCTGACTTTGGCAAGGGAATTAAGTCTGTACTAAATATGGGGTATCAAAGACCTGTGAAGCACAAAAAGGTGGGGGGCGGAGAATGCAAACATGAATTCTTATGCAACAGTAGGCTCATTACCAATGACAATTCAAATAAGTGTGGCAACACTACACTTTAGAAACTACTACTGCAGCAGTTTTATTTACTTTTTGTGCTGCACAGAACTGAATTAATACCACTGAGCTTCTGCCTAGAACATTTATATTATAAATTAGATGGGAAAGAGTAGGGGTCAGCAAAGGAAAAGGGGAAAAGAAAAAAAACCCTAGAAATTAACAAATACTAACATTTAAAATGCCTTCATTTATTTCAATACATGACCAATACAAAAATTTTACCAGAGCTGAAATAGAAAACACAACCGTGTAACATAGTCAATTTGCTCACACATATTTATATGTAATTTGCTGCACTGAGGCATTCAAGCAAAAAGGAAATTAAGACAAGTGGTCCATCTATCCAGCATTAACAAAGGAGCTCTTCACTGATTTATTAGTTTTAGATCCCACCTTTTTTCTTACAAAAAAGTCAAAGTAGCTTACATAATTCTCCTCCTCCTGCTTTCAATCTTATTCCCGCAACAACAACCCTGTAAAATAGGCTGGGCTTGAAAGTCCTACTGATCCAAAGTCACTTAGTTGGCACCATGGTTTCATGGGGATTAGAACCCAGATCACCTGAGTCTCAGACTAGGCACAGATCTTTCCTGAAGATTGTATGTGGAACAATTCATAGAACTGGCTCAACCAATCAATAACTATTAGCAAAGACAATTCATGAAACCTCTTTGTAGAAAAGCTGCATAGCATGATACCTGTCAAAATTAGCAATTATAACACTTGAGTCTTCTCAATTGTGAATTTGCATAGTATCATAAAATGGCAGTTTAAAAAGTTAACACTAGATCATGTCAGACCACACAATGCAATACTGTGTGACTCTATGTTAAGATAACCCACATACCTGAAGAAAACCTGAAACTTGTTCTCTTACCAAGTGTTCCCTCCTAATTGAAGGTTTATTATTTAATTAAAATATATAGCTTACCTATGATATTTAGTGCAGAATACAAGTTTTAAATACTTAATTTTTTTTATTTTTCAACTTCTGGTATTTTTCCCTTGTGCATGTAGAGGATCACAGAATACACGCAGTATGCATGCAATGACCAGACATGAGGTAATTACCTCATGATTAGCTGAGACAAAGTGCACATAATTTTTTATTAAGAACCCAGAGATTCAAGTTCAAAAACTGAACCAAACAAGTCATGAATTGGGTTGTTCACAAAATCAGGACATTCACAAAATCAGTGGCAAGTGGGCAGGAAGTAGTTGCAGCCTCCTCAGCACATAGGTTGTCATTAGGTATACATCAGGTCACACAGTGTGGATACTTATAGCATGACCAATATTTTGCCTTAAATAACTGAATGACATTTCATTTAAAACCTTTGGAATTTTTATTCTGCAAACATATTTAGCCTATAGAAAAAAGTCATATCGAATTAAAAGACTACAGTATCACAGCTACCTGTGTGTTCAGAATACAGACTTCACTCCATTTCAAGGTATAACACTTACACTATGTTTAATTTCACTCTGTATTTTTGTTGCATTGCTATCATCAACATTACAGACTTTGCTTCCAACATCATTTCCATATGACAGCCTCTGCCAGATTTATTCAGTTACTAACTGTGTTTAAGTTTATAATAAAGAATATACAATATAATTCTACCCCAAAGTTACACTGACCTGCTAAGGATCAAATTGCAGCTATATCAGCTATACAGGTGCATCACCAGGTTATATCAATGGGGAGGGGAGGGGAGGGGAGGGGAGGGGAGGGGAGTAGAATAAATGAAGATACTAAGGTATAATGACTTTAATAATACCATTGTGATTCAAAATTGATGTTATTTTAAATATTTACAGCACACAACTAGAAGAAATATATGGAGAGATGGAATATAAAGGAAAGGAGTGTCCAATTTAGTTGCTATCCTAGCTTCCCCCAGGCCTATAACATAAACAGTCACAGCTAATACACAACCTAAGACAATGGGAACACTTACCTTTATCTGCCCCTCTCTCACACATGCACAGAGAGAATCCTATCTAACGCTGCAATCAATCACGCCACACCAGAAATATACACTCAGTAAGAAAACAGTTCATAAAGGTTTGGGTTAGTGTTTTACCCACATAAACCTCAACCAGTATTTAAAAGGCAACCCAAGCAGTTAAAGACTTGCCACTTCAAGTTTTGTCCCATGTAAATGGATAAAAACATTACTGTATCTATCATTATTCAACATATAGAAAATGCATTTTTGAGGTGAAGTCAGCATAGCTCCCATCAAGAAATCCAGCTTCAACAAATATGCAGAAGGGAATAACCAGGTACATGGCACATTCCAAAAGTTCTAACATTGTTCAAAAATTTTTGGGTAAACTTTCCAGGCATCACCATTAGAAACTGGTGAAAAATAAAAGATGTTTGGAATGAAATTTTCATAGTCACAATAAAGTAAAATAAGGGATTCTCCAAGGATCTGTACTGGTATTAAGTATTAGCTGAAATGTAGTCAGGTACGAATAAGTGAGGTACATAAGTTTCAAAATGACCCCAAATTATAACAGGTGGTGAAACACTAGCAGACCCTAAGGTGCTCCAAAAAGACTGGATGGATGACTAGCAATGAGATACAAAGTAAGAGTACATTGACACACATGGGAGCAATAAAATAAAATAAAACAAAGTAAATAAGTTGTAACTATAGAGAAATAGACTTGTGTTACAGAAGATCTCTAACATAAGAACTATCCAAGAAAGATCTTAATGTCCCTGATAACCACAATGGGGTAGTCACTGACCTCAAGCCAGACATCCTAGAATGTGAACCTAAGTGGAGCTTAGGAAGTCTGAGCAACAATAAAGCTAGTGGAGGTGACAGCATTCCAGCTGAGCTATTCAAAATCTTAAAAGATGATGCAGTAAAAGTGCTACAATCAATATGTCAGCAAATTTGGAAAACACAACAACAGTGGCCACAGGACTGGAAAAGAAGGGCAATCTCAAAGAAGGGCAATGGCAAAGGATGTTCAAACTACCGCACCATTGCACTCATTTCAATGCTAGCAAAGTTATGCTCAAAATCCTACAAGCTAGTCTCCACCAGTATGTGGATCAAGAACTACCATTAGTACAGGTAGGATTTCAAAGAGGCAGAGGAACTAGAGATCAAATTGCCAACATACGCTGCATCATGGAGAAAGCTAGGGAGTTCCAGAAAAACATCTACTTCTGCTTCATTGACTATGCTAAAGTCTTTGATTGTGTGGATCACAACAAATTGTGGCAAGTTCTTAAAGAGATGGGAGTACCTGACCATCTTATTTGTCTCTTGAGAAACCTATATGTGGGTCAAGAAGCAACAGTGAGAACTGGACATGGAACTACTGATTGGATCAAAACTGGGAAAGGAGTGTGGCAAAGCTGTGTATTGTCATCCTGCCTATTTAACTAATATGCAGAGCACATCATGAGAAGGGTGGGGCTGGATGAATCACAAGACGGATGTAAGCAGTCCTGAGGCTCTGCAAAAGGACAGCATATAAATATTCTAAATAAATAAATAATAATGTTGGAAATAAGATTGCCAGGAAAAATATCAACACCCTCTGATATGCAGATGATACCACTCTCATGGCAGAAAGTGAAGAGGAACTAAAGAGCCTCTTGATGCGGGTGGAGGAGAGTGCAAAAGCTAGCTTGAAACTCAACATTAAGAAAACTAAGATCATGGCATCTGGTCCTCTCACTTCCTGGCAAATAGATGGGGAAGAAATGGAGGCAGCGACAGATTTTATTTTCCTGGGCTCCAAGATCACCGCAGTTGGGGACTGCAGCCAAGAAATTAAAAGATGCTTGCTCCTGGGGAGGAAAGCTATAGCAAATCTAGACAGCATACCAAAAAGCAGAGAAATCACCCTGTCGACAAAAGTTTGTATAGTCAAGTCTATAGTTTTCCCAGTTGCAATGTATGGCTGTGAAAGCTGGACCATAAGGAAGGCTGAGTGCCAAAGAATGGAGGCCATTGAATTGTGGTGCTGGAGAAGACTCCTGTGAGTCCCTTGGTATGCGAGGAGAGTAAACTAGTCAGTCTTAGAGATCAACCCTGACTGCTCTTTAGAAGGCCAGATACTGAAGATGAAACTCAAATACTTTGGCCACCTAATGAGAAGGAAGCAGAAAAGTGAAATCAAAAATTCACATTAGAGAACCTTTTATTTATTGTAACCTACAGGTTGAATACTGTTACACTTCTTGCAAGATTTACAAGGTGTGGTGATGACCTCAAGCTAAGGTTGTGCTGACCACACTCATATGATGAATTCTTGCTTACAGGATGAGAGTCAGGGTTTACAACTGCAAAATAAAGAACAGCTAAAGACAGAGATCCAATGTATCACCCAAATAAGGTCACTAGGGAAATAACAGACAAGTGCACATAAACCCAACTAAGGTACCCAGAATGCATCGATAGGGCAAGCAAGACATGGCAATCTTCTTTCTGACATGAAACTTTAAAGGCAAAGAAATGCTGCAAGGATATAACACAATGCTGACGTAAGACTTGTTCCACAAATGGAAGTGTTCACTGAGGACTATGACTGTTTCTGCTATACCATTTCTCTTGACAGCTGGCAGATGATGGGCCTCTTTTCCTGATGTATGAACTGTGGAAGAATGAAAAATCTTATGGCCAAGTCCCTGGAAGCACCCTTATGTTTGGTTAAGGAATGAAAGGAATGGCTCTAACAACACCACATCGCCCATTTCTGTCTAAAATCACCAAAAGGACCCTCAACAGGCAAGGGTTTTCTTAAGGCCTCATTGAAAACTTTCCCAAATATGCTAGTGTTGTGCCCTGAGCCCTCAGTCATATAGTATACATTGTTTAATATTATGACCCCATCCATTCCTTTGCAAAATGCTTGCTCCCATCACACAGATGCTAATAAACCCTTCTTTACTTTAAAAATATTTTAGATCAGCTTTAACAGTAAAGCCCTTATTTTATGCATGTGCCTGCAGCATGATTCCAACCCTTTTTCCAGACAGAATATCACATACAAGTTCTATATACAAGCCCACTAGAGACATTAGCATTATAACAATCCTTCCTTCCCAATCAACAATGGAATTCCCACTAGAAAAAGACTTAGTTATCAGCTGTGTGTGAGCTAGCCATATGAATGAAACACCACCTGAAGTCACTGAACAAGAAAGGGATCTTGGGGTAGTGGTGAACAGCTTGATGAAAATGTGTTCAAAGTGCTCATCTGCTTTGAAGACAAATTCCATGCTAGGTATAGTTAGGAATGGAATAGAAAATAGAACTGCCAAGATTTTATACAATGCTTCAGTGCTCATGTGAAAAAGGATGTTGAGTTGGGAAAAGTACAGAGGGCATTAAAAAAATTATCAGAGGAGCCTCTAATTAGGCTCTTCCTATGAGGAGTGGCTATGGGACTGTTCAACTTAGAAATAAGGTAAGTAAAGGAAGATACAGGAGAGCAGTTTTTAAAAATGCATGATGTGGAGAAAGTAGAGAGAGCCATTTCTCTCTCCCTCATAACATTTGAACCTGACTGGTGAGAGGTTTAAGTCAGAGAAAAGGAAGTACTTTTTCACACAGATTATAATTAAACTATGGAATTCACTGCCATGGAAAGTGGTGATGGCCATGAATCCAGATGGTTTTAAAAATGCACTGGACAGATTCATGAGGGAGGAGGCTATCAGTGGCTACTATCCTTGCTGGCTGTGTGCTACTTTCTTGCTTGGGAACAT
The DNA here is from genome assembly GCA_023646645.1 of Varanus salvator macromaculatus. Classification (NCBI taxonomy): domain Eukaryota; kingdom Metazoa; phylum Chordata; class Lepidosauria; order Squamata; family Varanidae; genus Varanus; species Varanus salvator. The sequence continues at coordinate 69,730,735 of JAIXND010000773.1, forward strand.
GGGCATGAGGAAGTCTAGCACCTATCCTGCTTGAGGGAACCTGTAGGTACTTGGTTTGCCATTTAGTGGATGGAATGCTAGATCAGATGTACTTCTGGTCTAACCCAGCATGGCTTTTCTTATGTTCTTTATATGGGAGAAAGTTTTCCGAAAGGTTTCCACTTGGCATGTGTTGTACCCAAGCAGTTTTTAAACACACTGAGAAAATTTCCCCAGTCACATGCAGAATAGGTTGTTAAATTTTCAAGTACTAAAATATGATTCTGAGGCTTAGGAATGTCATTCTTCCTCCAGTAATAGAATGTTAATATCACTTTAAGTAAGAACAAAGAAAACTGAGCATATTCCAGATGACTATGCTCCATTATGTAGGGTGAACATGGTCCAACAGACAGAACTGGAACTGTGAAAAACCAATTTCAAAGTCTGTGAGCAAAGATTCATTTGATGATCTTGAGAAAATCAGTATTTTCTCACCTGCAATGTGTTTGTATTTTGTAGCCAACAGCCGACATATAAAACTGTTGTGAAGATTAGCAAAGAAGTGCTCAGAATGTTATCAATGCTACAAAGAAAGAATATTATCAGTAATGAAGATTTGCAGGGATGCTTAAATTCATGGAGTTTTTTTTCCATTCCCATGCCAATACAATTTAGATTGAGTAATGTTACACTTACATGTAATCCTCAACTCTCATGCTGCCATTCAGAAATATATTTTAACTATAAAATGTGTCACCTATGAGAGTCACAGTACTATCTTATACATCTCTACTCAGAAGAAAGTCTCACAGAGTTCAATAACACTTACTCACAGGAAAGTGAGCACAGGACTACAGTTTTTGTCTATGCTAGATATGTGAAACATCCCAAGAGCTGTTATAGATATAACAATGCCTTGGATGAAAACATCCATCAGTGAATTAAACGCATGAAAGGGCCCCATGGATACAATCCATAATGATTCATTAAATAATTACTGGCACTAATAAGCATGAAAGGAACAGCATAATTAACCTTCCCCAACTTTGGGGAAGTTACTTTTTGATTATGATTTCCAAGGTTACTGCCCACTAGCCATATTGGATGTGGAGGATGGAAGTTATAGTCTAACACAGGGGTCAGCAACCTGTGGCTCTTTCATCTCTCTGCTGCAGCTCCCTGTCGCACAAAATATGCGTCACAACTGCCAATGTGCGACACCTGCCAGCACACGATTTATTGAGCTTTTTGACCCCTGGTAGGCCAACTATGGGTAAATCCAAGAAAAGAAAAGTTTCAGAAGAAAACAGAATGTTTAATGGTATGTGGGCAGATTCATTTGCTTTCACTGCTGATGAGACTGGTTTACCAGTCTGGGGTCTTTTTAGGTAAAAAATGATATATGCAGTATTATCTTCATTTCATATGTCAAAAGGGTTTTGTGGCTCCCAGTGTTTTCTTTTCTGTGGGAAACGGGTCCAAATGGCTCTTTGAGTGTTTAAGGTTGCCGACCCCTGGTCTAGCACATCCGGAGAACCCTATGTTAGGGCAGGCTGGTATACACAAACATGTACAGAAAGCCTAAAACTAATACAGAGTATCTGCTTTCCATGTTACTATATTTAACAAGTCTCACAAATTAGAGAAATAATCTAAACTATGAGAAACTATCCAGTTCCTTCCTCAGCACAGTTAATGTATATTAGAGGCCAAGATAGTTTCTAACATATGGTACAACTGTGTAGCAGTGCTTCCATGCAGACTATATCAGTGCCTTCAGATGCTCTTGTATCAGGGCAACTACATTGATATTATTTATTAAAGTATTTTCTACTACAATGCAAAAATAAATAAAAGTACTGATCAAAAACACAGTGTAATCACAATTACCTGGTTCCCAAAATACATTGACCAAGACATATTTCAATGCTTCCTTTGCCCCAAATATCTGTTAATAGAAGGCTCACTGACTGCTGAAACAATGACAAATAGTTACACAATTCCTATACACTAGTCTACACTAGAATAGAAAGGTATGCATATGACAGTGATTAGCCTAGATTGTTTTTTAATTACCAAAACACACCACAGGCATAATTTAAGATTACAATACTGCACTGAGGAAAAACATTTACTTATTCTTCTTTGAAAAACAGTGTGACTATTACTCATGACACACTACAGAAAGATTCATTTCTAAGGACATTTAACCCAAAACTTATTGAAATAATGTAACAACTCTTTAAAATGCAAATTGGATTAAACTAATTGGTTACACAGACAAATATTTGTCAGCTAAAAAAAGTATATAAATACTGTGGAATTAATTCGAGCAGCACACCATATATGACACGTCCAGCAAGTCAATATAATTCTTAACACTGGCTAAGAAGGCTTTTTAACATTCCACATCTGTGACCTGATGTATCTCAAAGACTGAAAATTAAGGACACAAGCAAGGTTTTGTAAAATCAGTGTCAAAACTTGTTGAAGACAAAAACAACCATCTCAGAGAGAAACCCAAACAATTTCTATTTTTCAGCAGAATGATTTATAGAATCCTAGCAAAATCTGGGATCTCACCTAAACTAGTTCCAACGAACAAATCAGAGCTACAGTGGCTAATACACAAGGGTCATGAAGCATATAAATCTTCTATGATACTTATTTTCTCTGCCAACTAAACTTTTAATTTTCAGATGTCTACAACATCTGGGTAAAACAGAAGGAACAGTATATTTTGCCAACAAAGACAAAACCATAAACAGATCTTATCTGTGTGTGCTGTCGGCAAGCTTTAAATACAACCAAAGCAAGCAAACAAACACAGAGGTCAATTTAGGCCAAAGCTGCTTGAAGCACAAGACAATAGAGATCGGGAGAGAGTTGGGAGTTACTTAGAGTTTTCAATGCAAAATGGATAAACATAAAAAGAAAAGTTTGGAGGAAAGAACACCAAGAACTCCGCATAAACGTCCGTTAAAATTAAGACTTTAAATCAGATAGCGCGGCATACAGAAAGGGGGAAAACAACTACTACCCTAAAACCACGTTGCCTGCTTTTCACAATAACAAGGTGCTTGCTGTGACGGGACTGCCAACGTGCGGATGGGCTGAGTCATTCCCCTTGGAGTTAACTTCAAGAAGAGACTCGTCCGTCCCCCTCTGAGCAAGTTACGTGAGGGAGGAGATTGGGATAGTTAGATGAGGCTGGACTTCTAGTACGACGCCGCTAGGCTCTTTCACACACGGAGACCCTCCATCGGCAAAAGGCTTCCCCTTCCATCGACACCCAAACACGACCACCCAGCAACCCAAAGTGGGCCCGCCACTGTCACCCGGCGCCTGCCCATTCCGTGAGGGCGGACGTTGGTCGCCTCGGTGACAGCAGCTGCCTTCGAGGCGCCCGCCTGCCGCGACTCACCCAAAGAAGGCCACAACAGCCGCCAAAGCAACAGCTGGACGGTCCCGCTAACCATCCCGGGCCGGTGACCGGCGGCCGCGGAAGCTCCTCCCCTCCGCTGCGGCTCCACAGAGGCAGCTTCGGGTTCCGCCGTCCAGAAGGGACAGTGGGGTGCAGCAGCCCCAACAGCGGTGGCCCGGACGGCGAGCCTTTTGACAAGCGGAAAAGTGGGGAGACCGGCTCGGGAGACCAGCTCTTCTCGCGGGGGAAGGCCCCCACTCGCTTGACGCTCAACCCTCAACGCCGCTGTTTGTTATTGTCGTCACTCTCTTCCGCCGCAGTGCACGATGGGTAAGTTACAAGGAAGGCGGGGCGAGGGACCATAGAGTCCGGCATAGAGTGGCAGTAAAGCCATCTCTCAGGTTAAGTCCAGAAGGAAGAAAAGGGAAAGGGCATCGGCAAGACTCTTTCCTCGAAATGTCGGCGGGTCGACTGAAGGGGAAAGTTACAAAAAATTCAACAAACAAGCAGCAAAGAGAGTCCTAGGCTTGCCAATTTAGTCACATGGACAGATGGAAATATCTTGGTTTGGCAATACTGTGTGTGAGGACTGTGGAGTTGCAATCGTTCCAAACTGACTATGAATCACAAGGTGGTACTACTACTATTAGAAAGGTTAATGCAATGTTATATTGTATCAATAGAAATGTAATATGTAAATCATGGGATGTACTACTCTGTGGTTGTCGGACCTTACCTTGGATACTGCGTTTAGTTCTGGGCAATACGATTTAAAAGGAATTCAGATAATAAGAGCGTTTAGAGATAGGGGCGACAAAGGTTATTACAGGCTAGAAACAAAGACCTGTGAGGCAAAACTGAAGGAACTGGGCATGTTTATCTTTGAAATGGCGGAACTTCAGGGGCATATGATAGGGTTGCCATGAAGAATAGGCGTGCACCCTATTTCTTTATCATCCAATATTGTAGGACAAGAAACAATGAGTTTACGTTATAAGAAAGCAGATTTCAGTTGAATCAGTAAAAACAGTCAAACAATGGAGCTAACTGCCTATAGAGGAAGTGGACTCTCAGTAGATCAAGGTATTCAGAGACTGGAGAACCATCTGTCAGGGATGCTTTAAAGTGGATTCCTGCACCAAGCAAGCGATTGGACTCAATGACTTAAATAGTCCCTTCCAACTTTATGATTCTATTTCCACAGATTTTATATAAAATGTTTAAGTTTATGATGTGGACCATTTAAAAAACAAAAAGTCATAGAACAAACCAAGAAATAGTAATAAAAACAAGCCCAGACATAAACCCAACAACTGATTATCACCGTTTTAAATCTTGCATCCATACTGAAAACAACTCTTCCTCTTGTTTGAAGTTCTGGAGCTCATTGTCCTTAGCTTTCACTTCTTTCAAAGAGAATATGTAAGGCAAGGTTTAAATGCCTGTGAGTAACTAGCATATTGGCTGATAGAAAGAGAAATAGAGAGGAGGTAAAAATAAAGAGGAAGGAATGGTATTATCAGTCATAGGCCAATATCTAATGCCGGCTCATTCACCCAGGTACTTCCAGATGCAAGGATCCTAGGGCTACCAATCAGAAACCATTGAGCAGTGTTTGACTGTCTTTCTCCTTCACATATAGAAGGGGTGGTGAAACAAAATAGACTTTCGAATGGAAAATGACAATGGCTTGATACATAAGCATGGATGAGCATCCATGAATGAGATGCAGTGATGGCACAATAAAAGCTATCTCCAGAATACACAGATTGCAAACCAGGCCTAATTTGGGCTTTCCCCACACAAAAATGGAAACAAAACAGTAACTATATATGGCTATTGATGTGCAGGGAGAATTCCTTTGATCATTTTAATTACTTTAGGTTTGTTCTGATAGAGAAATTTTATTGCAAAAAGCACATGAGATGGTATTAGACATAGAAGATGACAGAACTGGGCTATTTTGCCCTGCTCTTTTGAAACAAAATAATAACTGTTGTTGTTGTTAGCCACCATGACCCCATGGGCAACATTCCTCCAGGCCTTCCTGTCCTCCACCATCCCCCAGAGTCCACTTAAGCTCACACCAACTGCTTCAGTGACTCCCTCTAGCCACTTCATCCTCTGCCATCCCCTTCTTTTGCCATTTATTGTTCCCAGCATCAGGCTCTTCTCCAGGGAGTCCTTTCTTCTCATTAGGTGGCCAAAGTATTTGAGTTTTATCTTCACTATCTGGCCTTCTAAAGTGCAGTCAGGGTTGATTTCCTCTAGGACTGACTGGTTTGATCGCCTTGTGGTCCAAGGGACTCTCAGGAGTCTCCTCCAGCACCACAATTCAACGGCCTCAATCCTTTGGCACTCAGCCTTCCTTATGGTCCAGCTTTCACAGCCATACATTGCAACTGGGAAAACCATAGCCTTGACTATATGCACTTTCATTGGCAGGGTGATGTCTCTGCTTTTTACTATGCTGTCTAGATTTGCCATAGCCTTCCTCCCCAGGAGCAAGCGTCTATTAATTTCATGGCTGCAGTTCCCGTCTGCGGTGATCTTTGAGCCCAAGAATATAAAATCTGTCACTACCTCCATTTCTTCTCCATCTATTTGCCAGGAAGTGAGAGGACCAGATGCCATGATCTTAGTTTTCTTAATGCTGTGTTTCAAGCCAACTTTTGCACTCTCCTCCTTCACACGCATCAAGAGGCTCTTTAGTTCCTCTTCACTTTCTGCCATGAGAGTGGTATCATCTGCATATCTGAGGTTATTGATATTTCTCCCACAAATCTTAATTCCAACTGGTGATTCATCTAGCCCCGCCTTTCTCATGATGTGCTCTGCATATAAGTTAAATAGGCAGGGCGACAGTATACAGCCTTGCTGAACTCCTTTCTCAATTTTGAACCAATCAGTGGTTCCGTGTTCAGTTCTCACTGTTGCTTCTTGACCCACATATAGGTTTCTCAAGAGACAAATAAGATGGTCTGGTACTCCCATCTTTTTAAGAACTTGCCACAATTTGTTGTGATCCACACAATCAAAGGCTTTAGCATAGTCAATGAGGCAGAAGTAGATATTTTTCTGGAACTCCCTGGCTTTCTCCATGATGCAGCGTATGTTGGCAATTTGATCTCTAGTTCCTCTCCCTCTTCGAAATCCTGCCTGTACTTCTGGTAGTTCTCGGTCCACATACTGCTGGAGCCTAGCTTGTAGGATTTTGAGCATAACTTTGCTAGCATGTGAAGTGAGTGCAATGGTGCGGTAGTTTGAGCATTCTTTGGCATTGCCCTTCTTTGGGATGGAATGTAAACTGACCTTTTGCATCGTCTTTCAGGATTTTGAATAGCTCAGCTGGAATACTATAACCTCCACTAGCTTTGTTGCTGCTCAGACTTCCTAAGGCCCATTTGACTTCACATTCTGGGATGTCTGGCTCGAGGTCAGTGACCACCCCATCGTGGTTATCAGGGACATTAAGTTCTTTCTTGTATAGTTCTCCTGTGCAATCTTGCCACCCCTTTTTAATCTTTTCTGCCTCTGTTAGGTCCCTGCCATTTTGGTCCTTTATCATGCCCATCTTTGCATGAAATGTTCCCTTCATATCTCCAATTCTCTGGAAGAGATCTCTGGTCCTCCCTGTTCTATTGTTTTCTTCTATTTCTTTGCACTGTTCATTTAAGAAGGCATTCTTATCTCTTCTAGCTGTTCTCTGGAATTCTGCATTCAATTGGCTACATCTTTCTCTTTCTCCCTTGCCTTTTGCTTCCCTTCTTTCCTCAGCTATTTGTAAAGCTTCCTCAGTCAGCCATTTTGCTTTCTTGCATTTCTTTTTCTTTGGGATGGTTTTAGTTGCTGCCTCTTGTACAGTGTTGCGAACCTCCATCCATAGTTCTTCAGGCACTCTGTCTATCAGATCTAATTCCTTAAATCTATTTGTCACCTCTACTGTATATTCATCAGGGATATGATTTAGGTCATACCTGAGTAGCCTAGTGCTTTTCCCTACTTTCTTCAACTTAAGCCTAAATTTTGCAACCAGAAGCTCATGGTCGGAGCCACAGTCAGCTCCTGGTCTAGTTTTTACTGACTGTATAGAGCTTCTCCATCTTTGGCTGCAGAGCACATAGTCAATCTGATTTCCGTGTTGACCGTCTGGTGATGTCCATGTGTAGAGTCGTCTCTGGGTTGTTGGAAAAGAGTGTTTCCTATGACCATCGTATTCTCTTGACAAAATTCTACCAGCCTGTGCCCTACTTCATTTTGTACTCCAAGGCCAAACTTGCCTGGTATTCTGGTTATCTTTTGGCTTCCTACTTTAGCATTCCAATCTCCCATGATGATAAGCACATCATTTTTTGGAGTTAATTCTAGAAGTTGTTGTAGGCCTTCATAGAACTGGTCAACTTCAGCCTCTTCAGCACCAGTGGTTGGGGCATAGACTTGGACTATTGCAATGGTTTGCCTTGGATTCGAACTGAGATCATGCTGTCATTTTGGAGATTGTATCCAGTACTGCTTTTAACATAGAAACAGAGCGAGTCAGAAGGGGCCTCCTGTGACATGTAGTCTGACCTCCAGCACCAGCCGGCTCCACTCATGACAAGCCCTCCATGCGCATGTCCAGCCTGTCTTTGAACACCCTCACCGATGGGGCCTCAACGACCTCCCGTGGAAGCCCATTCCACGCCCTCAGGATCCTAACTGTCAGGAAGTGCTTCCTGGCATCCAAATTGAACCTTGGCTCCCTGAGCTTTGCTCCATTGGAGCGCGTCCTGCCTTCCTCTGCAGGGTAGAACAGGCCTCTCCCCATCTCCATGTGACAGCCCCTCACATACCTGTATGTCACCAACATATCCCCTCTGAGTCTCCTCTTCTCCAAGCTGAAGAGACCCAGTTCCCTCAGTCTGGCCTCATACGGCATCCCCTGCAAACCAGCCACCATCCTTGTGGCCCTACGCTGCACTGACTCCAACCTGGCTATATCCTTTCTGTAATGAGGGGCCCAAAACTGAACACAGTACTCCAGTTGCGGGTGCACCAGACTCGTGTAGAGTGGTAGTAATACCTCTCTTGATCTAGAAGCCACACTTCTGGCTATGCAACCAAGGGTGCGTGGCATTCGCCCTCTTGACCACTGCATCACACTGCTGACTCATGTTTAGCCTGCAGTCAACCAGCACCCTGAGGTCCCTTTCACAACTGCTGTTCTCCAGCCACTTGTCCCCTAACCTGTACTTATGACAGCTATTCCTATGCCCCAAGTGCAAGACCTTGCATTTATCCACATTGAACGCCATCCTGTTGTCTCCTGCCCACTTCCATAGTCTGTCCAGATCCTTTTGGATCTGGTGTATCTGCTCCTCAGTTGTGGCCACTGCTCCAGTTTTAGTGTCGTCTGCGAATTCGATCAGCAGACTGTTCACCCCTTCTTCCATGTCGTTAATGAAAAGATTAAACAGGATCGGCCCAAGGACAGAGCCCTGGGGGACCCCGCTTGTCACTGGCTGCCATCCTGATGATTCCCCGCTAATGGTTACCTTCTGCTTTCGGTCAGTCAACCATGCCCTAATCCACCAGACAGTGCTTTGGTGTATCCTAAAACCCCTCAGTTTCTCCACTAGGATATCATGGGGCACTTTGTCAAAGGCCTTGCTGTAATCCAGGTATACCACATCCACTGCATCCCCTCCATCTAGCCATCTCGAAACCTTGTCATAGAATTCCACAAGGTTTGTCTGGCAGGACCTGTTTTTGTGGAAGCTGTGTTGTGTGGCGAGGTCAGCAGGAGGTCGCAGAGGCCAACAGTCAGGCACACCTACTTTGGCCCTGCACATTCTGCATATCCTGCACACTCAGCATTAGCAGGATAATAGGTGACAATTGATAACAAGGTCAGAATGGTCTGGCCAGACAAGCATGCAGTCCGTCACGTAGATCAGTGACCCAAGACAATACCTGTTTTCCCTGTTTGTTAAGTAACCTGATTGTGACCCCTCCTCATTAAGTAACCTGACTGTGACCCCTGCTTATTGAGTACCCTGATTGTATAAAATAAAGGCACAGCCTTAAATGGGCGGATTTTGCAGAACCACATCCCTGTGTCGTGTAAGTCTGTCCAACCTTCAGTGTTGTGTGGCTGTCAGCCTTCCTTCCCTATCTAGCATCACTAGATCTCTCTCTGTTATGAGCCTTTCCATTGTTTTTCCTAAAATGGATGTAAGGCTAACCGGTCTATAATTCCCAATGTCCTTCCTACTACCCCTTTTGAAAATTGGGACCACCGATGCCACCCTCCAGTCCTCTGGAACTTCACCCGTTCTGCACGAGGTCTCAAAAATGGAAGCCAGAGGATGTGAGAGAACCCCTGCCAACTCTCTTAGTACTCTCGGGTGTAACCCGTCAGGGCCTGGCGCCTTTGTAATGTCCAATGCCCTGAGGAGCACATCGACTTCAAGGGGGGTGACTCTAATCTCTGCCCCTAAGCCCCCAGCCTCATCCAATCTCCTATATGGATATCCCCTGTCCTGCTTTGGGGAGAACACAGAGGCAAAATAGTCATTTAGCATCTGTGCCTGTTCTCTCATATCAGTCACTGGATCTCCTTCCTTCTTATTTAGTGGTCCCACCACTTGTCTCCCCTTCCTTTTCCTATTTACATGCTGAAAGAAGCCCTTTTTGTTGCTCTTCATATTCTTGGCAAGTCTCAGCTCATAATCAGCCTTAGCCTTGTGAAGAATCCTTCTGCAACAGGCCTCCTCCTCCCGGTATACCCTTTTGTCTATTTCCCCCAGTATTCATTTCCTACGGAGGCTCCTCTTTCATCTAATCCCTCTAACCACCTCCTTTCGCATCCATGGCGGCACTCTCCTCCACCTCCCCACCTTACTGACTAGAGGTATCGTCAAGGCTTGCGCCTGCAAAAGCTCCCTTTTGAGTGCCATCCACCCCTCCTCAACTCGCTTACCTTCCAGTAACCTATCCCAGGAGACTTTCCCCAGCCTGGCCTTCAGTTGGCCAAAGTTGGCCCTCTTGAAGTCCCAGCTTCTAGTGCTCGCCCTGCTGCACGGCCCCAGTCCCCTGATCTCAAAGCAAAGGATGGAGTGATCACTCGCATCCAGAGCTCCCCTAATCTGTACTTCATCTATCAGCTCCTCCCTATTGGTCAAGACCAAGTCAAGGATGTTTCCCCCCCTCGTCGCCTCTCAGACCCTCGGTGTGAAAAACCCACCCTCTAGAGCTTCTAGGAAGCGACGTGACCTGGCTGTCACCGCCGAGTGAGTCTCCCAAGTAATATCGGGGAGATTGAAATCTCCCATAATTACTGTGTCTCTCCCCCGAGATATCCTTAGAATCTGGCCTGTCAGGACATCATCCAGGGTCTCAAGTTGACCTGGAGGGCGATAACGTACCCCCACTGTCAGGTCTCTTTCCCTGTCAAAACCCCTAAGTTTCACCCAGACTGCTACCGAATCCCCATCTGTGCTGCATTCTATCTCACTGCATCCTGTCCCTTCCCTGACGTATAAAGCCACGCCCCCACCTCTCTTTCCCTTCCTGTCCTTTCTAAAAAGGTGATACACTTCTATGTTCACATTCCAGACTTGCCTTTCATCCCACCAAGTTTCTTTGATTCCCTCCAGATCGTATCCTCCTATTCCCAGGAGAGCTTCAAGCTCTTCCTGCTTATTACCCATGCTCCTAGCATTGGTGTACATGCACCTCAACTCCTTTCCACCGCTTCCTTTCCTTGGAGTGCCCAGCATCCTCCTTCCTCCCATCCTCCCTGGTACCTGGCCCCTCTCCATAGAAGGTCTGTCAGTCCCTGCATTATCTCTAAAGCCCTGCTCCCAGAGCCTGATCCTCCCCCCACACTTGTCCAGTGCAGACACGTTACTGGGGTGCCTGAACCCGCCCCCCACTGGCTCAGTTTAAAGTCTTCCGGACGAAGCTCACTAGAGCATCTCCAAAGGACCTTTTCCCCATCCTCATGAGGTATAACCCGTCCCTTGCCAGAAGTCCATTGGCAAGAAAACGAGTGCCGTGGTCGAGGAACCCGAAGCGTTCCTTCTGGCACCACACCCTAAGCCAGTCGTTCACCTTGGAGGCCCTCCTGTCCCTGCCTGGCCCAAATCCCCGGACAGGTAAGATTGACGAGAAGGCCACTTGGGCCTTCAGCTCCCTGAGTTTCTTCCCTCAAAGTCCCTGGTGATCCTGACCACCCCCTGCCTAGCCACGTCGTTTGTGCCCACAGGGATCACCAGGAGTGGCTGGTGACCCCCGGAGCGAACAAGACATTCCACTCTGTCCTTCACGTGCCGGATGCGTGCGCCCGGCAGGCAGCAAACCTCCCTTGTCTCCTGGCTGGGGCGGCACACAGCCGCCTCAGTGCCCCTCAGCAGGGAGTCCCCAACAACAATCACCCGCTGCCATACCTTCCCGGTGCTGGTGGGCAGCCATGCCCTGGCCCTCGCCTCCCTGCAGCAGCCCCCTTGCCGCCTGATGTCCAAGGCTGGGGGTCCTGCTGTTCCCCTGAGGCCTCATCAGCCCCAGCCTCCCCAAGCGGAGAGAACCTGTTTCCCAGCTCCAGATTGGTGCCAGGAGGAGGAGGAGGCCGTGCTGGGCTCCTCCTCCTGTGGGTGACATACCTCCATGTCTCCGCAGCTGCTCCTCCCGTGGTCTCTCCCTCAGCCCTCTGTCCAGAGGGGGGCTGCTCCGGGGGGGCCTGGAGAGCTCTCTCGGCCCTCAGGCACCTCACCTCCTCTTCTAGTAGGGTCACCATCTTGCACCAAGGGCAAGTGTATCCCTGCCTCTCCTGGGGGAGAAGGGCGAACATATCACAGCTCTCGCAGCGGATAGCAACACCCGTGACTCCCGCCAAGGCCATCTCCTGGTCTGCCATTGGTATCCCTTCCGAGTCCTTACCTTGATCCCCTGCCTTGTTAGTCCTGCAGTTCCTCTCACTCACCCAGTTCTCCCAGACAAAAACCCACTCGCACACACACACAAGGCTTGGCTTTATCAGTCCCTCAGTCCAGTGGCCCCACCTGTCTGCTTCCTCCTGGCTAGCCTCTCTGGCCCCACCCCCTTCCTCTCTGCTGCTCCTGGCCCTCTGCTTCCCTGCCCCAGCTCCTACCTTGACTTCGCCAGTCCCCTGGCCACTCAGCACTCTCTCCCAGCCTGTGCCTCTGCTGCTCTGCCAAGAGGCCAGACTACTCTCTCTTTACTCTTTTATTGACTATGAAGGCTACTCCATTTCTTCTGAGGGATTCTTGCCCGCAGTAGTATACCTGATGGTCATCTGAACTAAATTCACCCATTACTGTCCATTTTAGTTCACTGATTCCTAAGATGTCGATGTTCAGTCTTGTCATCTCTTGTTTGACCACATCCAGCTTGCCTTGATTCATGGATCTTACATTGCAAGTTCCTATGGAGTATAGATCTTTGCAGCATCGGACTCTCCTTTCACCACCAGATACATCAGCAACTGAGTGTCCTTTCAGCTTTGACCCAGTCGCTTCATTCTTTCTGGCGCTACTAGTACTAGCCCTCCGCTCTTCCCCAGTAGCATATTGGACACCTTCTGACCTGAGGGGCTCATCTTCCGGTGTCATATCTTTTTGCCTTGTGGTACTGTCCATGGGGTTTTCATGGCAAAGATACTGGAGTGTGTTGCCATTTCCTTCTCCAGTGGATCACGTTTTGTCAGAGCTCTCTGCTATGACCTGTTCGTCTTGAGTGACCCTGCACGGCATAGCTCATAGCTTCATTGAGCTACGCAAGCCCCTTCGCCACAACAAGGCAGTGATCCATGAAGATATACATAGCATTAAGGTAAAAAACGATATATGTTGTGTTATCTTCATTTTAGATGTCAAAAGGGTTTTGCACCTCCTGGTGTTTTCTTTTGTGTGGGAAATGGGCCCAAATGGCTCTTTGAGTGTTAAAGACTGCTGACCCCTGTGCTAGACCATCCTGCTTGTCTTGTGAAGGTCTTGAGCAAGGCCCCCAATCTTTTTGCTCAGAGAAGGGAGAGGCAAAAGAGCAACTGAGTTATGGCTTCAAGAAGTGCTTCACATGGCTTCAGTCAGGTCTTTTTCTTTACCTTAACCCAGGCAAGGAAAGGGAGAGAGCACAAATTGGCTCTGGACTGAAATGGCTGAGTCTGCACCACTTGCCGATCAGTGTTATAGGTAAGATGCATGTAGAGCTGTCTCATTGTGTTGGCTGAGTCACATGAGTGTGGGAACTAGAAGAATGAGTGTGGGCAAGTGTGTTCAGGCTCATGCCAGCAGTAGTTGGGGCCTGACCCACTTTGGGGCCTGACCTAGAACCTGGCCTAAACCCTTTCTTAACCTCCTTTCTAATGTTAAGCACTGAGCATGAGCTTAATGCATCTATTATATAAAGCAACCCAAAAATGACTTTTCCCTTTCAGGGCAATAACATCATATCCATGCCTTTATCTCCTCATCAAGTCACTACAGCCTATCTATTTTAGTGTTTTTGTTGTAACACTAAATTGTAACACTTTAAAATCACCACTAGAGGACACTTAAAGCCATGATTTCCATTTTGAACTTTTGAATTGTAATGGAATCATCTGCAGAAAGGATATAACAAACATGCATATTTCAGAATTAGTCAAAATAAACTTCTTAGCTGAATGTTTGGGGGACAGGCATTACAGCAACCTGGTTATGAACTATCTTAAAAGCAACATGAACTCATGATTGCAAATGACTTATAATATATCAGTCAATTTATATGAGAAGCACAAATAGCATAGTTTCCTTTCACTACTGTGCATATTCTTTCATTATCTTTGTATCATGATGTGTTCATATTAATCTAAGTAAAAATAGCAAAAATAAATGATTGTAGAATTTTAGTAGGAATCAAATTAGGGAGTACGTCACTTCAGTACTGTATTGCTTCTACTGTTTGCAGTTTCATTTAAGTGCATAACTTAAGATGCTGGTTATTACTTTGCAAGTCCTAATCAATTTAGGGTTTTGAACTTCTTGAATTGTTTCCATATGCCAGGATACTTAAGGACCATCACCCGCTACATTAGGGATGTTAATGTATTTCAGTCTGAGAATTTTGAGTCTGGGATTCTGCATTTCTGTTCTATATGATCTTGCCAGCTTGAAAGACACATAATGTCTAATCCACTGGCTGGGCTTGTTGGCAGGAATGGGATGATGGCATGAAATCTAGTACCACAATAATCAGATGAACATAGGTCTGGGTACAAGTCTCATATTGTCCCTTGGTGGCAAATAAATACTTTAATAAAGCAATTCTGAACATGATTGTCACAGCTCATAAGGAATACTGATTTAGAGTTGCATATTTTTACATTGGGAAAGTACAGGCAGATAGGCTGGACATGCACATGGTGGGCATGTCATGAGCGGAGCCGGCTGGTGCCGGAGGTCAGACTAGATGGCCCAGGAGGCCCCTTCTGACTCGCTCTGTTTCTATGTTTCTATGTTTCTAAATGCAAGCCCACCTTTGGGCTTGATGTCATGTGGCTTGATCAAGTGCACTCACAGAATTCCTAGTGAGTTCCACCAAGACTTTGCTATACAGCTCTTCAAATAAGTCTGTTTGTGTCATATATTTTAATGGGCCATGCTTTCAAAGAGCTGTGTGAAGGGAAAGTTTCATCTAAAAATGGAATTCATGGTCCCCCTAAGAAGACTATTCTTGCAGGACCATCTCAACTCACTTTGGGCACTCTAGGCAAAGTGCTATTTTGTTTCCAAACACTTCTGTCCTCTCTTCTCTCTTGCCTATCCTGGCAGCTGCTGTTGGCAGCATCACCTCTAGTGCCTTCTTTCTTGCCTCTCCCTCCACTGCTACCACAGCCACTGTCCACCTGCTTCCACACTTTCCTCACTTTCCCTTCCCCATCCACCCTGGCTGCCACTTTCTCATGTATTCCCCTGGTCAACTTTTCCTTCTCTCATTCCCTTCTTCCTTTCCCCTCTGGCCAGCATCATCTTCCATTCCCTTTCCACTGGAGAAAACCTGACTGCCTCACTCACTGACTGGGTTCACACTTGATGACAAGCAATATTGAATGCTTTCCATCATGTGTGGAAATTTTGCATGGATGTGCCTGACAGAGGATCCAGCGCAGCATGCTCTCTTCCCATCTACCCCTTTCTTCCCTCTAAATTCTCCAGGTTTAGAATCCTCCTTGCAGGAGACACCACAAAGAGGAATGAGGCTGCTCACTTTTGCAGCTGTGCTTGTAAGCCCAAGTCACTGAGACCATCAAGCAGCCTCTGCTGCGCAAACAGAGCTCACAACTTGAAGTGCAGCAAAAAAGACAGGGACCTGGTCAGACACTCTCCACTCCTGCTCCAGAGAGAACCACTTGAGCAGGAGAGGTCCCCAAGCCACACTCGGGCAACAGTGGGGAAGTGGTGTCACTGAGCAGCACTCTAGGAAGGATCAGCATTGCATTTCTGCCTCTTTGCACAAAGCAGAGTAACACACCTCACAATGCTCCTTGGGAGCCAGTGAGAATCTACTGTGCAGTGTTGTGAAAAGAAGTATCTCTTCTTTATTGATTCCTCTTCTGCATTTTACACATAGCAGGGCGACATGTCGTGCACACATGAACAAGCCAGCAGCTAGGATGGGAAAGGCAAGATACAGCTGAGTGGCAGTGATGAGCCGGAGACAACCCCTCCTCCTCCTCATTCTGGCTGGCCAAAGAGGCATTCCAAAGCCACTTGGGAATGCTTAGTTCTGTATGTTTCTGGCCCTGGTACCACATTGAGTTGGATGACACAACAAGCAACTGTGGTGCCAGGAAACCATCAAACAGATCATTGTTTCAGTTCATGGTTTCTCAGAACCTAGCATGCTACACTAAAATGCCATGATGGGATTGAGACAACACACACACAAACAAAAAAGATTGAAAGCCACTGTTGCTTGTAATGTCATGCAGACCTGCCCAATGCAAAGGCATCTTGGGCAATGCTAATGACTCATTCTGGGCAAGATAGTGCTTGAGAGTAGGTGAGTGGCTGTGCCACAGGCAGTCTGCAATGCACCCTTTCTCATGACACCTTGCTATAAGGAAGGATCTGTCATCATGATCCAGGCTGATGCTGTTGGGCAGGTTCTCTAGATAGCCTGGCTGACCATTTTCCTGCTGCTGGATTTGCTACAGCAGGGAGGCAGCCAGGAGGGCCTCCCAGATTGCCTACTCCATAAAGGATGCTCAGACTTAGGTGGGGGGCAGGTGGTGCTCCAGAGAGCTGTGCTGAGCATTTGCCAGCAGGAGAACATGTGGCACATCCAGAGCACCAGGCAGCTCATGCCTCACTCTGAAAACACTCAGAGCCAGGTATTGGCCCTTCTCTCCTTGGACGGTCTTGCCATAGCAGGGGGGCATGCAACTGCTACCCAAATCTATAAAATTGTATTTGAGTGGGCTGAGCTATTTTATTTCCTCTGGCGGAGGTGTGATGTTGACTGGACATGGGACGTCCCTGTTGAGTGCCGATGATGTTCAGCATCCTGGACATGCAGATTCTGTGGCATCTCTCAAGATGTTTGTTTATATTAAGATTTACCAAGAAAACAAACATAAACCTCAGAGTTCAATATCATAGCAACAAAAATGCATAGAAAATCCAAAAAATCATTCTAAAACAATAACCTGTGGTTTTGAATTCAAAATATTGATTAGCCACAGCATGAATAGCATTGGGAAAATTAGAATTAGAATCCAGCAGTGAGTTTAGATTTCTAGCAGTATGGTGCTTTCTCCAGCATCCCTGAAATGAAGCAGCACCATTATTTCCATGTTGAATTTGAAGAGGAGAGGAGAACAAGTCAAAATGGTAAAAAGGTTATTAAACAAATGCATGGATAGTACAATCCTTACTCAGATGTAAGCCTCATAAAATTCAATGGAATATTCCCATGCAGGTGTATGTATAAGATTGTAGCTCACATATTCATACAGAATGGCTATAAAACAGAATTCTCAATGCCTAATTCAGTCCAAAGAACAGGGATCTGCTCTCTTATACAGAGGCTGTGTTTAACATTTAGTGTTTAGCAGCAGTTAACATTTTGTTCTTTTCTCAGATGAGAATGTAATGATCCTTGACAAGTTAACTAGCTTTTTCATCTTTCCACCATGTTTTGTTTAATATCAAATATAGATGTGAGCATAGAAAGAGCTTTAGGCTGCAGTATCATGCCAGAATGTTTGGCTCATATTAGGAGGTAATCATCTGACCTTACTGAGCACATTTGTGTCAGGTAGCCACTGGCATGAAAGTCTGAAACTACTGCCTATTTGTAAAATGTATTTAAAATGTTTTTCTCTTTATTACAATTCTGTACTGATGACACCTATATAATCAAGTTAGATCTGCTTAAAAAGAAAACTAGCAACCAATGTGGAATCATTCCCTAATGGAACAGGTAATGGGCTGTACTTTTCTAAACCATGGAAGATCCAGAAGCCCATTTTCCATCTGACCTGCAGAACTTTCTTGTGTTTGTCCAGGACATGGAACCTGACCTCCAAGTCCCACCTGGAGGACTCCCACTCTTAGGAATGCAAGCATTGGGAAACTAAGACACTGCTAGAAACAGTAGCTGCAGCAGCTTCATGCTCTTTGCAGTACAAGCCATCATCAATGCACCCTGCATTAAACCAGGCCACTCATCTCAGTGCCAGCAAAGTACCTTTGTGTGTCATACCCCATCCCCATGGGGAAGATGCATCTGAATCCCTTTCTTGTGGGAAAATACAAAATAAGTGGACAAAAAACAGGTGGGGTAATGTTGTGAGTGGGTATGATAGTGCCCAATCTAGCCCACAGAGAGCTTGGTACAGGGCAGTTCAACCCCTCACCCAATTATAGTTCTGCACCCCTGATCTAAATTTGGGTAGGCAATGTATGCCCCCCCCCCATCTGTTGGAATGCAACTCACACCATCCTTCAGGCTCTGCTGGCTATCCAATGGTGACCAATGTTGTGAGTTGGAGTCCAGCAACATTTGGAAGGCCATAAATAGTTCACTCCTGTTCTAAGGTAACTGTTGACAACCTCAGGCTGCAAAACCTAAATTAGTGATAGCTACAAGAACAACAAATGGTCTTGTCCTTCTATTAACTGCAAGAATTCCACATAATTCACGAAGTCTAGATGGTGGAAAAGAACATTCCCTGTGGCTATTCATGATTTCATGAGAAGCATCACTTCCAAATTGAAAGAAAAAGCTTTTGTTAAGAAGAGGCAATAAGGGACAAAGGAAAAAGCAGAAATATGTTATAAAAAAGACAATTTTTCAAAGCTCACTATTCTACACTAAGACTCTTGGAAGAAAGTACTCACTGGGATAGTTTTAACACCATCCGATAATCAAAGGAGCCGACAAGCAACGAGGGGAAACTCACTCCATTGTTATGACTGGCCAATAGAACAGGCATCACCATGAAAAGTTTTCTACCACTCATATATAGTGCACAAGGCAAGGCAACACTCCTTTTTCCTTTGAGTACTAGGATGTAATAGCTAGAAAGTGTTAACTACAAAGGGAAGCACTCTGCTGAGACTTGCATCCAAGGGGGTCTCAAAGTATGTACCTCACAGTGGTGAGAAGTGCATACCCTAGTCACCTTGCATGAATATAGGCTAGATCTCTCCATTGCTTGTCAGCTCTTTTGACCTTCTGAAGGTCACAAGCTATGGAGCAGCATGGTTGTCCCCCTGCAAAAAGGACTCCAAAGAATATCCAGAGCTTGAGCTGTATCCAATATGGCATTTATGACGTGAGGATTTTGTTAGCAAACTGCTAAGCATTGTGTCCACAGTGCCATACCTTAGGTCTCAGAGTAAAGCAAACTACTTTCCACTCCAGAAAACAAAAAACACTGCTGGATTGCAACTATAAGCTATGGTGGCACAGAAGAAAGCTTATTTCTGTGCTATCACTGTCACAGAATATGCCTTAAAATAAACATTAGCCCGTGTTTCAGGGGTGCAGACCCTCAGGCTCAGGGGTCAGATCTGGCCCTGCAGATCCCAATCCAGCTCTCCAAAGGGCCATGGCTCCTTCTCTGATCTTCCCACCTTTTCCCCAACCAGAATATTTGGTGGATTCCCAGCTTTTGTGCTGTTTTCTTACATTTCAAAATGTCACAGCACCTCTCTTGAGGCTTAATCATAGACAGAGGCCATTTCAAGCCAAAGCATGCTGGCATTTGGGATTTTTGGCCCTACCTCATTCCCACCAATGGAATGAAACCCCTAGTGTTTCAAATTATTTTATGACTCCAAATAAAATAATAACAATAATAAAGTTCTCTCAAAAGCATTGTTTGTAACAAAAACACTAAGTTTCCCATGAAATATAGCATCCATTACAGAGATACGAGTGATTATAGTAATGGGAAGAGAGGAAAGGAGCCAGTCAAAGTTCTGACAAATCCACCAGTGTTGGGAATATGGTTGACCCAAGAGGTCCAACTTTACAAACACATGCATAATTCATCAGCTCATCTCCTTTCTGACCCAGTGCCTGTTCATATTGCATCAGCATCAGCATTATCTGGACCCATTTCAGTCCGGCTTCAGACCCGGGTATGGTACTGAATCTGCTTTGGTCGCCCTGTACGATGACCTGTGCAGGGAGAAAGACAGGGGGAGTGCATCCTTGTTGGTTCTCCTGAACCTCTCAGCGGCTTTCGATACCATCAACCATGGTATCCTTCTGGATAGGCTAGTGGGATTGGGAGTTGGAGGCACTGCTTTGCAGTGGTTCCACTCCTATCTCAATGGCCGATTCCAGAAGGTGATGCTGAGGGACTATGGCTCTGTGCCATGGCAGCTATGCCATGGAGTACCGCAGGGATCCATTTTGTCCCCTTTGCTATTTAACATCTATATGAAACCGCTGAGAGAGGTCATTAGGAGGTGTGGGCTGCGGAATCATCAGTACACTGATGATACCCAGCTCTACCTCTCGTTTTCTACCAATCCAGGTGAGGCAGTGGCTGTGCTGAACCGGTGCCTGGCCGAGGTAATGGGCTGGATGAGAGCCAATAAACTGAAGCTCAATCCAGACAAGACGGAGGTCCTGTTGGTTGGCGGACTGGGCTTTGGGGAAGGGGACCTTGACCTAGTCCTGAATGGGGTTGCACTCCCTCTTAAGGACAAGGTCCGCAGCTTGGGAGTGCTCCTCAACCCAGAGATTTCACTGGAAGCTCAGGTGACAGCGGTGGCAAGGAGCGCTTTCTTTCAGCTTTGGCTAATCCATCAGCTGCATCCTTACCTGGAGAACAACTACCTGGCGACAGTGACACACGCGTTGGTGACTTCCTGACTTGATTTCTGTAACGCGCTCTACATGGGGCTGCCCTTGAAGATGGTCCAGATTGGTTCAAAATAGAGCTGCCAGGCTGCTGATGGGGACTGGGCGTTATGTTCACAGGACTCCAGTTCTCCGTCAGCTTCACTGGCTCCCCATTGAAGTCCGGGCCCAATTCAAGGTGTTGGTTATGACCTATAAAGCCCTTAATGGCTTGGGTCCTGGTTACCTAAAGGAGCGCTTACGTCCATATGTGCCCGCCCGCCCCTTGAGATCAGCGGGAGAGGTCCTTCTCCGAGGACCCTCCGTGAAGGATATTAGGAGGGTAAATACTTGGAGGAGGGCTTTCTCTGCGGTGGCGCCCAAGCTATGGAATGCGCTCCCCAGAGAGGTCCGCCTGGCGCCATCGTTATTTGTTTTTCGGCGCCAGGCAAAGACCTTTTTATTTAAACGTCATTTTAATTGCTAATATTATTTATTTATTTTACTTCTTTGGCCAGGACGTCTCCAATTACATTGTTTTTATATTGTTATTATTTATTGTTGTGCTTCGGCAAATGGGGTGGCATAGAAGTTTTCTAAATAAATAAATACTCTAATGGCTTTACCAAATGGAGGGAAATTTATTCTTCTAAACACTCTGACCAGGAGTTCACCATATTACCTTGTGCTTAGAAAAGAACAGTGAATAATCCACATAATGAACAATGAATAATCCACATAAGGAACAGACTGTGAAAACTATATTTATTTATCTACTATATCTATACTTATATGGGATTAATAACATCCAATTAAATTCACAGATGTAGATTGTTTCATAGGCTTCATATGGGTGTGTCTTAAAAACTGTTGTGGCTTTAACTGTTATTTGAGCAGGTATGTCCCTGGATGTACTCATAACATTAATTAAAGGAGCCTATCAATCAAAGAATGAATCTTTAATTACTTTATTGCTGTGTTTTCTTGTTGGATAGCTTCCCAAAGAAAGGCAGACCTGCTGAACTCCAGGAGACATCCTTGCTTAATTGAAGCAGACTCTGTAACCAAGTATAACTCTTCCATCCAAGAGGGTAAAGCTGTACTGACACTCACTGCCATGCAAATGAAATTTTAAATAGCTACAGTGCAGAATAGTTCCCATGGAGAAATGAGACACTGGCTAGCTAGTTAATTAGAAGGCTGTACAGGAAATAACTCATTTTGCCAGGTAAATGGGCACAGGCGGTTCTGTCCCAGCAGGCACAGACTTCATGTGCAGACGCCCACATGCATCAAGACAGGCAGTATGGTGGCAGGAAAGCCAGATATGCTGAATGTCCCTGTCCTATGAAACTACTAAAACTAACAGGCAAATCACAGACCCCATGAAAATATGGTAGGAATGATCACCCCTCAAAAGGCCAGTGTGTGCAAGAGATGAGGCCAGAGAGACATGTAAACCCAGGCTGCACATGCTTTCTGCTATGCTTCAGTATCCTTTTGTCAGTGCTGATAAGAGTGTGCTGTGATTTGAGTGTTAAGCTACATTATACTCGGTGCTCAGTCATGGTAATGTGGTGTTCTTTTAAGTCTCCCATTGAAATGAATGGGACTGAAAGCATTTGGGTCAATTCTGATACTAACATTTTCTGCCAAACTTGTAATTATAACTATCAATTGAAGAAGTACATATAGATGCACTTATCCCATGCCGCATGCCCCTTGTATAATCTTCACTGCCAAAACAGCTCCATCCAATAAAATACAAACACTGAAGTATTTGTGGTCTTCTACCTGATGTGGGTTTTAATAGGATGATGTTTAAGGTTTTATTGGCATTGCTGGGAACATCTACCGACATACTACTGACTGCACCAATTCATTTCCAAGCAAGGAACAGAATATATTTTGTTTTAAAAGGGAAGTGTTAGAACCTATGGCACAAATGAATGAAATGCCAAGGGAAATGGAAGTACTTAATGAGAAATAATAATTCTGAGAACTGGATATGTATATATAGTGTTACAGCAAGAAGGAAGCAAGTTCACAATGAATTCTGGGTAATTTATAAAGACATATATATATATGCATGAGGTAGGCTGAGTAGATTGAGTTAAAACTATTTCAGGGAAAACACATTATTTGAACAATCAGTCAGATGTATCTCTGAACTTCATTAAATGGCCACTCTCATCCAGCAAGAAAAGTCTAAATGTAGTTTTGCTTGTCGACAGTAAATAATGAATGGTAAATGATACATGACACATAAACTAGATATACTCATGTTATGATAACATAGTATTGAACTTAAGACCTGATGGAAATAATACACAAATTAAGAACTGATCCTATCTTATATGAAAGATGCATGTGAAGCTTCTTTGGTTAGAGTTAGTCTTTTGGAAATATTCATTAACCACAGAATAGTTTAATACTTTGTGCCTAACTATACTGAAGATGATTTCAATATAAGGAAGAAGATTTCAGTTTAAAAGGAAGCAGAAGTATGTCCTTATGTGTGGAGTGTATCAGCTCCCACAAGGTTGACAGGTTCTGCAGCGGCATGTTCTGCAGCCACAAGTATCTCTACAGTATGGTGCTGCAGGCAGTAGTGATCTCCGAGGGGAGGTTCCTGGACATGTTTGGGCAGGCTCCTGATATGGCCATCTTCTGGAATTCCCCCTAGGTGGACAAACTGGAGAGAGGCATCTTCTCCCAAAAATCCCCACGCTCAGGCGGGAATGGGAAGTCCTCCAGCACCCAATCCTAAATGACCAGGCTGGTTTATAGTGCCCTACAGCTTTCCCAAAACATCCAATTAAAATACTTCCACAGCCACATGGAGGTCCTCATGGAGTGTACTTAGAGGCAGCAGAAGGCATGATGGTGCTCCCTGCCAGCACATCAGTATCACATATGCTGCATGTGACAGATGTGCTGTTTCCTGCACATTTGTGAGACATGGGGAGACATGCTGCTAGAAGAGATCCCAGAACTGCCAGGCTAGCTTTTAAGTTATTTTTCTTACACACATGGAAGTACCACTGGAATTCCCAAGCCTAGAGGCCTGCATGGATGACAGTCTACTTTCTAGCAGTGGCCACAGAAGGGTGGCCTCTCAGGGTTTCCTGCCTACTCTTCCTCCCCTGCAGTCCTTCAGGAAGCTCCCAGTGCCCCCAGCACCACAAGCTAGCTACAGCAGGTAAATGCCTGTGCAGTTAGGGAATGGGCAGTGCAAGGCATAGTGAATGGCAGTAGTGAATTGGCTGGATGCATGCTGGTGGCATAGTGAATTGGCTGGATGCATGCTGGTGGTGAGTGGGAAGCTCTGTGGGGTGGGGATAGTATTTGGGCATGACTCCTGGGCAGCAGAGCTCACACACCAGCAGAAGAGACCACTAGCTTAAAAAAGGGTTTAATTTCCTTAAATTTCCTTCCTGAGTTACCCTTTCCCCGCACAATGATGCTACAGAGACAAAAGTGTGTTTTGCTGCAACTGTGTGTTTCTTGTAGGAAGGGTTTGCTGCAAGGATGGGAGGGTGTGTGCCTGTATGCATTTGCAGTGGGGAGATGTATGTACATGGGGAAGAATGTTGTGAGCATGAAGGAGGGCAGAGGAGGGAAGCGGGGAGGCATGCGTGGGAGCAGTCAGAAGCACTGGGTGGTGGGTGCTGGAGACGGAATAGGCTACTGTGGCTGGAGAAGTAGCTCAAAGCATGGGCGTGGGTACCAGGAAGACCGGACTTCATGTGTGATGGTGTGGGTAGAATTGGGGGGAATCCTCTTCCAGGGTGGTGGTATGGGGCAGAAGACAACACTGGCTGCAGCAGTGGAGGAGGTGGAGGACATTGTCGGCCTGCATGGATGCCATCAGTGTGTATGACTACATGAGGGAGGCAGCCTGGGGGTGTGTATGCATTTCCTGCACAAGTGAAACCTTGGAAGATCTTAAGCAAGGAGGGAGTAGGGGGAAGACAGGGGTATGCAGTAAAATGTTTCAGTGTGCACAAGGATCATGCCACTAAAGGGAAGGCATATGTAAGCTGCCCAAAGAGCTCTCTGGGAGGCTTCCAATAAAAGCATGAGCAGACGACTGTTAAAAAATAGCATAAAACTTCAGTACAAGAATATAATCCATTAAAATATAAAATCTGATATTCATGATGGAAGATCTCAGGGAGCAAACAGTAAACAGAGAGGAGGAAAGGGACAAGGATGCATTTGCACTAAAGTAAAAAGTAAAGTACATATCCAATTTCTAGACCTCAGAAAAGAGGGGGCAGCATTCCTCCGAAGATTTGCAGGGGTGCTGCTATGCCACCCCTTTGTGCACACACACCCAGGGTGGATCAGGCACAAGAGAGTATTGAATGTTACTGTGAAGAGAAGGTAGTGAGGCTCTAAGGTTAATAGTGAAAAGAATGAGCCCTGAATAATGCCTTGCTAGTTTTAATCTTCTATTATATTCATGAACTCTGTCTTTTCATTACACCTGAGAACCCTTTTTAATTTAATGTTTAATTGAATGTTAAGGCTGCCTTGAGCCCTCCCACCATCATCCTTCAGAGGTCTCTGGTTCAGCTTAAAGCAATAAGGAACAGTGGATTAAAAGAGCAGACTCTTGCATACTATAGTTCAGTAAGTGCAATTTTGGACATAGATTGGTGGTCCATTATTGAAAAGAAACATTTTGTTGGCCTCATTTACTTGGTTTTTAGTAAGAAATGACTGCAGTGCAGAAGCCTGCGCACTTATTTGCCAAAACCAGAATTCTCTTGTGAGATTCTCTTCTAAGGGCTCCCTTTTCTAAACTCTTCCTTTGCTTTTACAATTACTCTGTTTCTGAAAGAGCAGCCTAGAGGATGGATGAAAACTAGCAAGTAAAACAGATTGGACAGAAGACTATTTGCAACAGTACAGTTTCTTTTTAAATGTTTCAGGCCATCTGCAGAGCATCTGCATAAAACTTACTAGGACCTGATCTTAGCCATACCTTAGTCTTATCTATGTCTGTGTAAGAAGCTTAATTGAAACTAGTGCAGGGGCCAGTTATGTGGCTCCCAGCCTATTCTAACTGCTGCCACTATTTCTGCTCTCACCAAGAATTTTGAAATCCCAGTGATTTTGCTGAAGGAGGGAGGTTGCCTGGACAGCACATATTTTGCTGCCCAGAAGACACAAACTGCCCCCTGCCCACCAAACAGTAAATCAGGTAGAAACCTGATTATTTTGGGGGAAAGGGTGAATATTCCCTACCTGTTACATTTCCTAACAGAATCACTGTTTCTGTAGAGAAAAAGTGTGCAAGGAATGGCTGTCCCTAGTGTCTGTCTTAGCTGATTGATTCATTGCCTGGAATCTTAGACTACTGGGAATAAGATACACCTTCCATGTGCACCACATTTTTCTGCAGAATCACTGGGATTTCAGTGCAACTTGCCTCTTTTGCTAATGGTGGGATAGGGATGTGACTTCTTCGGGGTACCAGCTGGGTGAGTGAGGTCCTCCAGGCCCTGTATGTTGTCCACCCTTTAGGTGCAGGTTACTGTTTCAAATGAGACTTATAATTTTGTTCCATAAGACGCTGCAGAAAACAGTTGCATTTTAACAGAATTACAGTACATCCCCCCCCCCTCTCTCTCTATATATATATATTCAAAAGTTAGTATGAATAGGACTTCCTTCCAGGTAAGCATGTATATGATAGCAGGTTTAGTTCCATACATATCAGTGGCATACTTAGGAATTTTAAACCCTAACACGATTCATAAAGACTTTGTAATGTACTGTCTATTAGCAGTTACATTTAATATCTTAACCATTGGAAAAAGGTTATCCAATGTATTTTTCAGCAGAATGTGGAAACTCACTATTATGGATCTGGAAGAAGGGATGACTTGCCCTATTGGTGGACCCTATTTTACAAGAGCTCCTGAAGGAGGAAAAATAATCAGTGGTCACCAGTCAGGCTGAACTTCCTAACACACCTTAGTCTGTTGAACTGGAGGATTCCTCAGCCTTTTTGAGCAGAAGGAACAACTTCAAAAATTATGAGGAAAATTGTGAAATCAGGGTTCTTCTTGAGAATGAGAAACATCTGAGATGAGGTATTTTTCCAGTGGTTAAAATATTAAATGTAATTCTTAATAGTGCATTATCAAGTCTTTGTGCAAATAATAGTCCCCAATGCCATATATATATATCTTAGTGCAGCTTTTAACTGTTAACTGGAAAAACTAGGTTTTGTTAAACTTATAAAACATTTTGCTGACTATTGTATGCAATTAACTTTATTCTTGCAATTCATTTATCTTGGTTAATATTCTCTGAGTCTTAAATTGCATTGTTTTGTGACAGGAAAATGTGAGCCCAAGGAAATGAAAGATCATTTTTCTCTTATGTGTCTAATTGTTTTATGTTGGTCTCAGCAAATGCTGCTATATATTGAATTGTGAAAGACATGATCTGTCAAGCTAGAAACTGCAAGTCCAGAATGTGAGAAAGACAACAAATCACTATGCACTAGTAATACAAAGTCTAAATCAGTCAAAAAAGAAGGGTTATCACTTTTGCATTTTGCTCTTAACCATTTTTGTAATGCCCCATGTATCCACCCATTTCACTAAAATAATTAAGTACAACTTTCTGTCAATTTAAATATTGATTTCATCTTTAATTTATATTGTGTACAGGATGAATGTAAGATTCATTTAATATAAAGTTATGTTTAAAACATGTTAATTGTACTTATACTTTTTGCTTAGCTTTCTTTCCTAATTTATTGTTCTCTCTCTTTCATTTTAAAAGGGTTTTTATGTATTTCTGATAGAAAAAAGTCCCTGTTGAATTAGCTTGAGTCCTTACTTTATGGATATGCTTCCTTGAATAGCTCTTTCTTGCCAAAAATCTCTCCACTATTTTGGTTACCTAAAGATCAAAGAAATAATCTTGGTTGCATTTTGCTCAGCTGCCCCATTTTCTCAACTGTTCAGTCCTTTCTCTACCAAAGTCTGGAAAAAGCAGTGGTCTGGAGAACAGGGAACAGGCAAGCACAGACTTAACTGTCCTTTCCAGTTCTTGATAGATGATAGATATCCTTAAAGGGCTGCCCTTCACAGTGCTGAGTGTCAGGTCTCTCAAAACACCAGCAACCAAACACATATTAAAGACACAGTAAATACTATAATCACAACAGGATACAAGAAAAGACACTCCACAGGATCTATTGATCAGAATTCTTAGTGAGCCCAAATTTGAATGGACTCAGATAATTCCAACATGAACCAGAAACAGGGACTTAAAGTCAAGTGCTTTATTTCAAGACAGGGCCCCAAGGCATGAGATTCAAGGCACATATTAATTCAGAGTTCAGGAAAAGTCCAAATGAACAAGGATCTAATACCACTGATGCTATATCCACTACCTATTTCATCTCTTTACCTGGGATAGGGAAACTAGAGTTCCTTGCTTGGCAATCTAGGCATACAGGAAATTGCCCTCTTAAGTCAAGAACTCATAACTAGATTATGTTCCCTCTTACCTTTTCAGCCTTTTATGTTGTCTAGGAAACAGCCTTGGCCATGCCCCCTTCCCAACCAAATCTACATCTTGTTTGCTTATCAAAGAATGTTTCTTTTCTCTTTCTTTTTATAAAGTTTATTTATTTATTGTTCTGCTGTTACAGAGGAAGCTCCCAGTTGATAAACAAAGGAAAACATTTCACCTTACATATATTCATAAGCACAAATTCTAACAAAGCAGATTATAAACATATTCAAAGTCACATCTGTTAAATTGTTTCTAATAGTAAATAACTGTGCTGAATCCTGAACATTGTCATTCTAATATGAAATAGACTCAATTTGTCTATTAAAGAGAATGCTGATCAGAACTATATGCTTAACACATCCAAACAAAAATATCAAAGGGAGCTCAACACCTATAATTTCCATGATGTCATTCTTTACCATCCTGCAAAGATTTACTTCCTGGAGGCAGGCCCCAAAGTATTGGTATATATTTGTAGCCAAATACTCAACATTTACTTTCTACCCATCTATATATTTTACTAAACCTGAATAGTGCTAATTATAATCTAAAGGCTAATTTATACAAGTTCTCTTTATAATTCACCCAGAGTGTACACTTTGGATTGTATAACCTAATCCATTTCCTAACATTTTAAGTAATTTACCTTCATAAATCATTGCCCCCTTTGGTCAGGTAGATGTTCCTTATCATATTAACTATGATTTCATAAAATTGACTTAAGAGGTCCCTTATGTATACTATTTAATAGTATTATTTCAAAGCTCTTACTTACACATATTTAGACATTAAAGTGTCTAATCTAGAAATAATGAAAAACATAGATTTGATTATGTTCTATTTCTCCAAGAATTCCTTGATAACTTCTGATGAGATATAAATAAACTTCCAAGCTCTATTAGATTATATTTCTCCTCAAAATTCATACCACCCCTTACTGTTCGATTCTGAGGTTCTTTGTTATAATTAATTAAGACATGGAAGTCCTGGGCTCAGTTTACTGTTATGTAATTTCCAGATTTTATATCAATTGCTAATATAGGAGTTTGACCTTACCACTTCTATGTCTTTGCAAAACCAGAGTGATTTCTTAACAAGCAATAATTGTTACATTATATTGCTCTAACCTTGTTGCTTTATCTGATATAAACCATGATTTTAATATAGACAACTGAGAAGCAATACAATACAGCAATTTAATACAGGGGAGAGCTAAACTCCCTGAACTGTGGATTGACACACCACCTGAGCATTACCTCTAGCTCTTTGTCCTGCCCTCATAAAATCTGATAGTAATTTGTGCTTTGTACTAAGCAGTATTGCATTCACTTGCAATGGAATCTTCAAATATAGCAGAATTCTTGGCATTACATTAAATTGGACTATTTTCCCAGCCCAAGATATCTTGTAGCATTTACATTTTCCAAGATCAATATTAATTATTTGTAACAACAACAACAACAACATTATTATTAGTAGTAGCAGTATTACCCCTGCAATGTTTGAAATTAGGAGTAGGGATGTGTTAGGAATCTGTTTTGGGAGTGGGAGACCACTGAATTCCCTGGATTCAGTTCCCAAGTGTTTGCAAGGCTGTCCACCAAGAAGTGAACAAGTGAGACTCTCTGCATTCCATTTCCACAGATGTGACTTGCAGGCTTTGTTTGTGCTGCACATACTGTGGAGTAAGGTTCCCAGTTGCACAACTGGGCTTCTGTGCCCATTCATGGAATTCCTCTTGGCTTAGCTCACTTCCTAAGTGAGGGCTGAGTATGAAAAGTCTGGTGGACAGAAGAGGGCTGGATTCTGAGGCAGATTACCACAACCTTTGTTGTTTGTTTGTTTGTTTGTTTGATTGATTTATATGCCGCCCCACTAACCATAGGCTTTCTGAGCAGCTTACACCATGATAAAATCAATATACTTCATAATAAACAATGCAATATACAGCACAGCAAACTCACAAGAGACCAATAACAATAAATATCTGTAAATAAACTACTATTTATGGATATTAAATAAAACAAGAATGATAAAACAAATAAATAAAATACATATTATACAAGGCTCCAAAAATAAAACATAACCCAATTAAAATTGAATTAATATCAATATCTAGTATTTTAAAATCAGCAGTGTTTAATAGCATTTAATGGTCAGAGAGATTTGACAATGGGGCAGTACAGAAACATAATGAATAAAAAAGGATGTTATGCCTAGAATTGGCGTTTAGACTTGAATGTACTAACGAGACTTAGGTGGT
The DNA here is from genome assembly GCA_023646645.1 of Varanus salvator macromaculatus. Classification (NCBI taxonomy): domain Eukaryota; kingdom Metazoa; phylum Chordata; class Lepidosauria; order Squamata; family Varanidae; genus Varanus; species Varanus salvator. The sequence goes on from JAIXND010000773.1 coordinate 69,761,292, forward strand.
AAACTAGTAGCTTAAAGCTTCTTCAATATTGGAACTATAAACTTTTGTTTTTCAAGTATTATTTAAATTCAGAATGAAGTTTATGTTATCTAAATGAAACCAGTGTGTCTCCTTTCTTAGGAATATTCCTTAGGAATCTTTTGTGCTGATGAGACAGTTTAAGACTGTGAGCCTGATTTGTGGGACACCTCCTTACACTGGAGATTATTTCATTATGAGGCAATAAATGTCACAGGAAGTATAAATGTGCTCTGATGTTGTGGGAGCATCAACTCCTTTATCATAAGAAGTTCATGTTTCTGTCCCTGGAAATTGGCCAACTTGAGCAAACCTGAGCAAGAGACTTTAAAAGGCTCTCCTTTTCACTGAGAACCTGGAATTTTTAGCAGTAAGAAACATTTAGCATTCTTATTTTTTATTTTATTCTGGATATATTGATATTTAGGGTTTTATTGGTTTATAGGAAAAGTGAAGCATGGATTCAAATATTTCCTTAATTCCTACACTTACAAAATTAGAATTGAGCCCATTTGAACAGTTTTTGTTGTATGTTTTGTTTTTATTTCTAGGACAGTCAGTGCTCTGGTCAAGACCAGGACAGTCTCAGGAATAACAGAGAGAGAAGCCAATCCCATCCAGAGTTATTCACAGGATTTCCAGAGTAGTTAATGTGAAAGCAAAGGCAAGATCGAAGTGGTCCAGAATTCAGTCCACAGGGCACACAGTAGCACGTGTTCCATGCACTCAGGTGTGTCTGGGAGAGTGTGCCAGGTGGGCCACTGAACGTCTAGGAATTTGTCAAGTCCAGCATAGCAGGTAAAGTACAAATTCCAAAATAAGCAATAGAAGATCATCAGCATAGAAAATAAGTTTGTATTCTAATATATTATGCAAAAATCCATGAATATTAGGATTTTGTTTAATAGTAGACACCACAGTTTCAAACAGAAGTGTCAATGGTGAAAGAGAACATCCCTGCCTAGGATCTGAAGTAAATAAATTCCATTGGTCTTGACTCTGGCTTTAGAAGTTTTATGTACAATTTTAACCCATTTCTGAAATTCTGGAGGAAAGCTAACATTTCTCAATGTGGCAAAGATTCATTTCCAATAAATTTTATCAAAAGTCTTTTCTGTGTCTATAGAAATATTGGCAGCTGTGCCCATTCTGTCCTTAAAAGGTAAAGGTAAAGGTTTCCCCTTGACATTAAGTCCAGTCATGCCTGACTCTAGGGGGCGGTGCTCATCTCCGTTTCCTAGCCGAGGGAGCCAGCGTTTGTCTGCAGACAGTCTCCATGGTCATGTGGCCAGCATGACTAAACACGGAAGTGCACGGAATGCTGTTACCTGTCCACCAAAGTGGTACCTTTTTATCTACTTGCATTTGCATGCTTTTGAACTACAAGGTTGGCAGGAGCTGGGACGGAGCACGGGAGCTCACCCCGTGTGCAGATTCAAACTGGCAACCTTTTGATCAACCAGCCCAGCAGCACAGCAGTTTAAACCACTGCGCCACCTGCAGTCCCTTATTCTGTCCTTATGTAATGCAATTAGATCTACAACCAATCCAAGATTATCAACTCCTCCCTATTTGTAATGACCAGACTAGCATAGTAATAATTTGAATTCTGTCAGCCAAAATTGCAGTTGGTATGGGAAATTTAGCAGACAGTATTTTTCTGACTTACATTTAACTTACATTTAAATGACTTTCTGACTTACAAATGACTTACATTTAAACATAGCTAATTTTATCCCCAGTTCCCACTTTTGATTTGGACTTCAGATGAAGATGGCAATTTAAGCGGTCCGGCTATTTCTTACCATTTCTTAATTTTCAGCTTTTAAAATACCATTAAGACAATGTAATTAAGACATTGGTCTGCATTTTTTGTTTTATATTTTGCTAGATTGTATGTTGTGCTATATACTGTTTTATTTTTGTAGGTGCTTGAAACTAGAAAGGAGTTATATATTCAGAATTGTTTTGTGGTTTTAGGCAGGTTCAGTCATATCAGCTTTCTTGTTTTTGATCAAAGCCAAAATTAAATTGTCAGTTTAATTCAGGAGAACTAGGAAGCCCTTCATTTAAATCAGATGCAGGATTTGCTTTCTTCTTTACTACAACCCCAAAGCCCATCAAACGGAGCCAGGTATAAAATGGTGGTTTGGGAGACAGAACTAACTGCTACTAACACCTTGAATCATACACTTAGATAACCTGAATGTATAAATACAAATCTACAGTTTTGGGGCAGTTAGGGCTTCTCTGAAATAATTTCTATGAAAATTTGATACAAACCTCTTATTCAGTACCCTCTTTTCACAAAAGAATGAATGCAATTACAGCAAAGAGGCTTTCAAATGATTTGCAGAAAAGTAAGTGCAGCTATCTGTCAGACCATGTTACTTTTGGCAAAGGTGTTTGTTTCAAAATGAAGATTGCATTTTACAAATCATATCAGCATTGGCAAATATGCATAAAATTTCATACCAACCTTGTTATACTTTTGCAGCATATAGGAATGAACAAACATACAAAGGTGATGGTTGATCTAACTTGAATAATACTTTTTCTCCAAGCTTCTCCATAGTTATATCTGCAGGATAAGCAAAATAGCAAATCTTTTGCTCCAGATTCTGCTTATATTTAAATATACTTTAAGTGGTAAATAATAAGTAAAAGTAAATCAGAAGACTGACAAACTCCACTGACAATTACTTTTTGCATAGTAGCACAATTATTTCATGGGTCAATACATTTCTAAATATCACCTAAAATTGAATACAAGTGTCAATATATTGACTCTTAAAACTTGAAAAGAACATTACCAAGTATTTCACCTCAAAACATTTTCTTGCTAAATTATTGGCTTTTTATGTTTTAATTTCCAAAATCTATGAAGCCATGTATAATGCCCAATGATTCATAGCCAAGATTAATTACATTATATCCTTCTAATCATTACTTCCATGATGAATATGTCCCCTTCTACATAAATAAAAACAAAATTTCAGAAGAATATTCTAATATATCTATATTATATCTGAAAGGTTGGATAGTAACCAGTAAAGCAGTATTGGTTTATTTCAGTAAAGCAATCAACAAATATTGTCTCTTTTGTCCTTAAAATTTCCATTTTTCTCCATGGGTTTTTCTTTGTTGTTACACTGAAAATGTTTGTGACCGAAGGAGTCACTGTTCAGGAATATAAATGTTGAACAACAGGACCATTTAATCACTACCCTACCACATCTGATGGTTAAATGATCCAATAATGTAGGGCAAAATGCAATTCACAAAGCAACAGTCCTAAGCACATTAAGAGGTATTATTAGTATTGGGATGGAGACACATGGCTTACTTCTGTGCTGATCACTGTGCTTCCTGGTATTCTTGAGGTGACAACAGAAAAAGGAGCTGTTATTACATTGAATTTATACCCTGCCTTCTTCTTGCAAGGAATTGAAGGCAGCTTACAAGATTCTCACTCTTCCTATTTTATTTTCTCAACAGCAACCTTGTGACTCATTGACTCATTGACTCATAGAATGGTAGAGTTGGAAGGAGCCATGAAGGCCATCAAGTCCAACTCCCTGCTTTGTAGGACACCAATTTACACAATGCCACTCAAATGGCTGTCCAGTTTCTTTTTGAATGTCTCTAGTATGGGAGAGCCCACCACCTCTCTAGGTAGCTGGTTCCACTGTCGTATTGCTCTGACAGTGAGGAAGCTTTTCCTGATATCTGGCCCGAATCTGGGTTGTCACAGCTTGACTTGATTATTCCGTGTCCTACACTCTGGTATCAGCAAGAAGAGATCTTGATCTTCCTCTTTGTGATAACCTTTGAAGTACTGAAAGAGGGATACTATGCCCCCTTCAGTCTTCTTTTCTCAAGACTGGAAATGCCCAGTTCTCTCAGTCTCTTCTCATAGAGCAGTTTTTCCAAACCCTGGATCATTTTTATTGCCCTCCTCTGGACCCTTTCTAATTTTTCTGCATCAACCTGTGAGATAGGTTAGGATGAGAGCTTGTGACTGGCCCAGTGAGCGTCATAGTAAAATGAGGAGTAGAAACCAGATCTCCCAAGTCCTACTCCAACAATCTAACTGAGGTACCACACTGGCTTTCAGGAAGAGCCTGAAGAAGAATACTGCAATTTACTTTTAAATTGTGATGTACTCTCATTACATTGTTTTTCTCCCCTCATCTCCTGTTATCTCCTGGCTCACCTACTTCCTACTTTTCAACCTTCTTCCATGCCACATTTTGAATAGTGACATCACTTACTTCAAGAGTTTTCTTTCTTATCTCTCTTTTCATTTAGATTTCTTACTCTTATCATGTACACCAGGCTGCTACAGTTTCTGCTTATAAGAAGCATACACAATCAAATCTCTGATCTTTGGTTGTACTTTTTTGGCAGTAATTTTGCATCTGACCATCAGTCATTACTCCATTAACAGGTAATGGCAATTTGTCATGTTTTCCTTTTGTAATTTCTTGCTGTCTACTTCTCAACCTCTAGTGTGACTCACTTTGGGACTGTGAATGGCTAATACTACTGTGTGTGTGTGTTAATACCTGTACAGCATCTAGCACAACTCTAGGTACTTCACTGAAATAACAATAACAACTAATAATTTATTCACATCTTGGTAGGGATAAGAAGGTCCCATTCAAGCAGACCAAAGCCTTATGTAGTCCAGCATCTTGTTTGCCACAGGACTATGACTCTGTCTAGCACTAAATTGTTGGCAATGGCTGGCAACAACCCACCTGGATTTCAGGAAGGATTCTTTCTTAGTCCTAGTCAAGAAGTTTGGGACTATACCTGAGACCTTCTGCACACAGAGTATGTGTCAGAGACTGGTTTTCCTTCCACCTTCCTTCTAAACAGATTAGGACAAGAAGTTTCTGATGTTAAAGGTGGCAAGCTCAGCTGGTGTTATGATAGAGAAAAAGAAGTATTGCAGAAGTCTAAGAAAAGTCACCAGTGAAGTTAGACTACAAGCTATTAGGAAAATACTGCTTAACACTAAGAGGTTCCAAACTGAATCCCTCTCTTTCGATTCCAACCAAAAGAAGTTAGCTGTACCCTCTGTGGTGGGGGAGGGGGGAGAGGGGAGGGCTGCTGGTGGGCTAGATGGCAGGAAAGTTCTCATTGCCAAATTGGGCAGATCAGTGGATCTCGCAGAAGGGAATTCTGGTGGCCTGCCTAATTGTGGGAATGAGTGCTGTCATTCATTTCAGGAATCGCTGGTTGCTGTTGCACTAAGTTCCATTCTTAGTACACCAGAGCTAGGAGAAGTACTTTGGATTCCTGACCATTAAGTGCAACTCCCTGTTTCAGGAATTTATGAGTAATGCACTGATACAGAGAAGTGATAAGAAAGAGAAAATAATATTTGAGAAGCTTTTCTGTGGAACAGAATTGGATATTTTCTTTCTCCTTTTTAGTTGCAATCTACTCAACAATTTAATTGTAAAAGCTGTGTACACATTTTATATTAAACTCAGTAAACAAAGCCAAAAACCATTTGCTGCAAATAGCCTGACCATTCAGCAAGTCTGTGGTAAACAACCACAGCCAGTTTCTATTTATTTCTTAATATCCTTTCTAAATGGGAACATGTTTTGTAAAATAGAATAGGCAGGCATCTTCTCTGAATAAAACGTACTCCGCAAAAACTGGCAATGCTATATTATTGTGCAATTAACTAGACAAAATGCTACTTTTGAGCATAGGAAAGTTATTTTAGAAATGTGTCATGTCTTGGAAAAATGCATTTCAAATCCGTTTGAAAGCATGCATTTGTTCAATGCATATCGGATATAAGCTTCACCATGTTCAATGGCACCCAGTAAATGCATTTATCATGACAGCCTAAGGTTTACTATTATATTTCTACTTCAATTTCTAATAATTTTAGAAGTAGAAGAAAAGGAAGCATTGAAATGTGGATAAAACAGAGCAAAAATATTTAGAATATAACAAAATGTATCCCAGTTGGCTCCTGGTCTGTTCTCAGCAGTCACGTAAGAATTTCTTTTTGCTGGAATATTTTGGTTTGTTTGTTTTATAATTTGCAGAGTTATCTTCTGTTTAATTTGTTTTTATGAAATAATGGAATTGTGGTGTTAAAATTAGGAATGTCTATGAGTTCTGTTTTCAAGATCTATAAGGCCAGTATATAATATATGCTCACAGTCAAGCAGGACAACTAGTACAGATTTTAAAAACCCTAAAACATACACATGTCCATACCATCCACTGAATACTCTGATGCTGGGGGAGATTTATAGGTGTGTTATGAGCATTAGAGAAGGAGCACTTGCAGAAACAGGACTGAGGCAATGAAAGGGATGAAATGTCCTCAAAGGCGCATTTTGCTCTAGCAAATGTTGAAGCAAAATGTGGTGTAACCCTCATGGTAGCTGCTGGAGAGATCACTATCCACCCAGCCGGCATATTAGGGTAGCTTTATATTTTCTTTTTCTTTCTTTTAGTTTTTTGTTTGAAGAGAAGAGGAATGCCCTCTGATGTGAAGGTTTCTTCAGTTTGAAGGCTGCTCAGTCTAAAACTACCTTAACATCCAAGAGCCAAGAATAGGATTGAGGTCACTTGTCAACAACACCTGGACAGCAAGCTGAAGGAGGAACACTGTGTACCTGGCATCATTATCTTTCACACTAGTGAGATGTGCTTTATTTGCATTTAAATTGTAACAATTTCTGAATTTGAAGATCTACATATACATTAGTATATAAAATGTTATGCTGATCAGTGTATACTTTTGTACTCTTGTTTTGGTGCTTTGGTGTTGCTTGCCCCTCTTCTGGGAAATTTCCAAGTACCCCATCCCCGCAATACATGTTGATTCATATAGTGAACATTTCACATAGACTCATTAATGAAAGTGCTTTCATAAAATACAAGAAGTTCTCTGATAAATCAGACCAAAGGCTTTTCTAGTGAGCCCAAATGTTGGCTAACATCACAGCATATAAATTGAAGTAATCAATCAATCAATCAATCAATATGGTTGTGTCATGTTTCCCATAGGGGCCATCCAAATGCCTCTAGGAAGGCTGTAAGCTGAACATGACAGCAATAACACCCTTCCCCATCAACTGAGCTTCAGAGACCTGCATGCTCTGATCCTAAAGATAACATATAGTCATTGCCATTACTGTTCATTGTCTTCCTTTCCATGAATTTTTCACATTCCCTTTTGATGCCATCTGAGTTGACATTAAAGGATTTGTAGACCTGTGTTATTGTTGCTGACATTTTTTCTGGGGAGAGGGAATTTGTGCTAGTGCACAATTGCACATTAGTGGAAATATGTTTTTGCAGATAGGAACAAAATTGTCATTGTTGTTGTTGTTGTTAGTC